>JAWRVZ010000024.1:4362500-4757500 GCA_037043235.1 Rhodeus uyekii | reverse complement strand
GTGCTTTACAAATAAATGAAATTAAATGAATGAATTGCACACCCAAGTAGAAACACCATATAACATCCTAACAGAACCATTAAACGCACATACTCGCCCATTACTACGCATTCATATGCAAGAATTGCAGAATTCATTGAATGACACATTGCATTTCAATGAACAGATCATTCAGGAACACGACTGCATCAAAATCATGATGACCCATTTCAGTGGTAGATATATTTCTCAATAAAAAAAGCCTTCTGTCAGTTTTATTTATGCCGTTATTGTCCTGATCCATTAACGCTCCAAGCACTTCAGCAGAACAATAAATCGCTCTATGAATTAGATTGAATGCATTTGGAGCGTATGTTTTTTTCTCAGGCACCAGTGCTTGGTTGACTGCCATTGGACAAGGCAATCAAGTATTTGATTGACTGGCTCAGATGCCTGGAATAATGCATTCTCTTTGGGGCTAATCTGTCGCCATATGCGCCAGAACTGCTTTACAAGTCCGCTTGCCAGCTTTACTAATGCAGCTCCGTTTTTTTTTTATAGTTGCTTGGTGGCTAAATATTGGTTGTATTTTACTGTATTTTAAATATTACTATGTGTTTTGTGTATTGGTTTGGTGGTTTCTTGTATCCTGTTCACGTACAAAATCCAAAAGATAAATGTGCAACCAAGGATTTTCGAGTTCTCTCATGCAATAGCATGTAATATGGTTCTTTCATTTGCAATTATTAGTTCAGCCAGAAGTTTACCCATCTACCCAAACATTGCAATGTACAAGAAACAAGCCTTGTTTGTGGGTTGTGAATATTTGATAGCAACTGCTCAGTGGGGTTCATTCTTAAAGGGACAGTACACCTAAAAATTCAAATCCTCTTTATATATTTTCTCATTAAACCCTCATGTCGTTCCAAAGATGTATGACTTTCTTCTTCTGCAGAATACAAAGAAGTTTATTTTGACCAAACCAAACAGTTACTAAACTTCCATTGCATACATAAAAAAGCTGAGACCAAAAAAAAAAAAAAAAAACAGATCTTCTGTCGGGATCCACAGAAGAAAGAAAGTCATACAGGTTTGGAAAAACATGAGGGTGAGTAAATTAAGATGGTATTTTCAATTGTTGGGTTAACTATGCATTTAAAATTGAGGCTGAAATCAATCTTTTTTGAGACACAAATACTCATAAAAAGTCATAAAAACATTTATATTCCCGTTTATAAAATATAGACAAAACTGACTGACTGACTGACTAATTAAATTGTGCAGTAAAAAAAAGGATTTGTGAGTTTCAAGTGTGCAATTCAGTAATAAAAATACAGTTATTGTGTAAAAAGGTTTTTTTTCTCTCTCCAAAAATAGCATGTATATATTTTAAATAATCACTGAACACCACTGACCATTATTGTATTCATAGATAGTATTATATCAAAGATACTTTTTTCATACAATGCAATTGATACATGATGCGTTAATGCAATATCCATCTTTTTTTAGTGTTACTCTTTTACCTCCTAGAACTGATAGTAGATACTACATGTTTTTCAGGACATGAGGGTGGTGCTTGCAACGCCAAGGTCATGGGTTCGATCCCCTAGGCAAGCAAAATCTAATTAGAATGTCAATGCCTCCTTGAATGCAATGTAAGTTGCTTAGGATAAAAGCATGTGCCGAATGCATAAGTGTATTCACCAAAACACAACAATTTCCAGCATCACATGGCCAGCCCAGTGGGGGCAGGAGAGAGTTTTACCTGCAGGTTCCCCTTGATGCTGTCCAGCTCCTTTGATGTTTTGGAGAGTTGTCGTAAAATTCCTGTCCTCTCTGTGAAAACCTCTTTCAGCTTCTTCTCCAGCCCCTCATAGCTACAGGAAAAGAAAAGAAATAGAAAGATGACTTCTTTAAGTCTACGGCATGCCTGGCAAATTCATTCTGCATGGCAGGTTACAGCAGCCTGGAGGATTTGAAGCAAGTGAGTGAGATGATGAACTCAAGAAAACATCCAATAGTTCATCACGAAAATCCTGAAACAGAATTTGTGACCTGGCCTCAAAGTCACGTCAGGGTCTGTTTCAGGATGTCTGGACGTTTAAGGCAACAGACCTTTCAGTAACACTTTAAAATAAGGTCTAATTTGTTAACATTAGTTAATGCATTAACTAACAATGAGCAGTATATTTATTTAAAGCTATCATTAAAGGTGCAGTATGTAATATTATCAACTAGAGTTTGAAGTGTGTACTGCAGTTCAAATTCAAAATATAGAGAGTTGTTTCCCCTGCCCCATCCTCTTCAGACTTGAATTCATGCAACATGAACTATTGGACAGTGGAAGGCAACATGCTTTACACTGTAAGTTGATTAGTTAATTAGTTGACAGACTTTTTTAGATGGATGCCAAGGATTTTTAGGTAGAATCTGCGATCTCTGATCCAGTTTGTTTGCTGGCTTCTGAAGCTATAATAATATTGATAGAAAAACACAGAATTGTTTATTTTTGCAGATTTAGTTTTCTTAAAAAAGAAAAAACTGAAATATCACATGGTCCTAAGTATTCATGCTTTAAGGATTTTCGGATGAATAGAAAGTTCAAAAGAACAGAATGCTATTTTAACGAATTTCTTATGTAAAAAAGTACATAAAAATGCATTTGAATAACATTAAATATGACACACTATTTACCAGCAGGGGCCATTGCTTAGCAGTCAAACCTTGATCTTGACTGTAACTGCTAAGCTACAAACATCCGGCCTCATACACATAAATACAACATATACATATTTATACCGTTCTTCTCTGTCAGAATTTCAACACATTGCCAACCCAAAAAAACAGACACAGCTGTGCATAGCACAAATAAAAGATAAATATATAAATATAATGTGCTGTGATTTTCTTTTGTCATTGTCCCAAATACACATCATAAATAAGTTATGTAGAATACAGTCAAATGCTTTCAACAAAGGGCTCCCTTTGCCAAAGCATCCTGTGCTGCTCTTAGCTGAACCTTCATGTCAGGAAAACCAAAGCGCAGTCATACAAATCTCCATGATAGGAAAGCAACACCTGTGAAATAAATAAATCATGCTGGAAGGCATCGCGCCTATAAAACTCCCACAGTGTGATGTCTGTGAAACTGATCAAGGCTGTGGGCTGGAAGAGACAGATAGAGAAAAATATCATGCTCTCTCTACTAGATTTCAATGGAGTTGGGCTCATCTAGGGAAGACCACTGAGAGGTTAAAAACAAGGGGTCAAGGTTTGACGGGTTAGTGTGACCCAGTTAGCCCTCTTCATCCTCTTCACTGACGGCCATTCAGTCAAAGCTGTGAATGCTACGGTATTTCTCCATGCCCTCGTAATCTTTAATCGAAATAACTTCCCCTCCCTCTTGTAGAAACATCTGTTTTTTTCTCTGGTGACGTTTTTTCGGGGGTACATTCACTACTGGCATTTAAAAGGGGCGAAGGAGCTTGGAAATGCTAACGGTTAAATTTCTCCCGATATTATTGACCCTCTTTGACCCAAGATACGAGCAGCTTCATTGTCACAACAGCGCAGATAACCACAGAGTCGGGAATATGAGGAATAAATTGGTCATTACTATCACGGGTTGATAATTATGCTGTGACCTCTTTTGACACAGCTGTTTTGGCAGGCTCTCATACGAGAGAGACCGCAGAAAGTGTTCTAATGAGAATCGCCCTGTCAGACAAACAGACTTATCGCATGCTGCTCTCCACAGCTCTTCATTGCCAGCGATCGCATAATTCTGATTAAAGCCACACCATGTGAAGGCTGACGATAAACCACAATCCTTCTTGAAGAAAAGGTGGTTAGCTATGAGGATCTGCCAGAAACAATCTGCACACATGAATGCTGATGCTGTCTGTAAAACTGATTGTTCAGGATGAAGGGAGCTTTGAATAACAGCACACGACAGGCAGAGAAACAACCACACACACACACACACACACAGCCTCATTAGACAGAACCTCCCTACCCACCCAGTGCGTTTCTGAGCTCGACTTTGAATTATATGAAACTGATCTTCCTCTGTAATGAAGAAGTGCTGAGCCCTGGTCATTAAAGTGGAAAGTGCTGAGTTTCACAAGTCCGATGCACAAGCTGCTGCTACAACTCAGTATGGATGTGTGGGCCTTTGCTGAGGCAAAGATCAGATGAAGAGTGACTGGGCTTTAGCCAACGAGGCAGGACCCATCGCTCCTCATCTTCCATTAGCCACTGTTGGACTGAGCATTTTCTGTAAAGCTAACAGCTTTACAGTGCGAGTTTATGTGCCTTCAGAATGACATAATCCCATAAAGAAACCGCAGCACGCTGAATGTTAGAGGGACTGTATGAATTGTCTTTACATAAGACAATATATATATAGTACCATATTTTCCCGCATATAACCCGCAGACACAGATAATCCGCACCCTCACATAGCCCGCGGGGTTTGGGTGTGTGTGTGTGTAAAATCCTTGGCATAACCCGCACCTTTATATAACCCGCACCCATAGATTGATGAACTTTTTTGTGTAAGTTCACATTTTGAATTTCAAATGTTGCTCGCATGTCGTCAATTATCATAACTGTTCAGGCTCGGTACACAGTGCTTGTGCGCGAAATTCTTAAGAAGCGATTCTACAGGTGTTGATCATCGGATGAGATGAGAATGAGATGAGAATGAGATGAGATGCCTCGTGGCAGCACAGCCAATCACGTCTTCTTGCATGATTGACAGGTCAGACAGCCTATCAGCGCCAGCTGTCAACAACCCTCGCAAGAAAGAAAAACAGAAAGAAAATACTGCCAAAAAACCCTTACGTCCTTAGGGACGTAACAAATATATTGAAATATTATTACGTGTAAAAATATATAGACTATATTTTTACAATGTAATATTGTCAAACTATATTTGTGATATAGCCCGCACCCTTATATAACCCGCACCCCCCAGTATGTATATATAATGTCCGGGTGAGGAATATTGACATCTTCACCCTGTGTTCAAGTTATTAAAAACAAGTTAAACGATTTTGTAAGCACATTGCATGGTTGCATTATTTCAATGTGATGCAACGCAATGAAACACCACATTGTGCAGACAGAATTTTTAACCAGGTTGTCATACAAAAAAATTCTGAAATGACAGATTAGATTGTCAATAGCCCTATCACAAAGTCTGTGGCTCAGTGGTATATGGTATATTTAGACAGAAAACCATTTCAAATATAGCGTGCTTCCAATTTCTATTCAGAAGACATTATTTTCCTATTGTTCATTTAAATTTAAATGTATTCTTATTATTCCAAGCATATGACATTTTATTTACAGTAGACAAGTATGCGACCATGTGACCAGTGTGTTCCTGAGCTTGTACACAAATCCCAAATCCCGCTCATCCACTGTGAATAAACTGCCATCTGAATGTTCTATCTGAGTTCCATCAGGTGCCATGCAAATGTATTTTTACAGACGCCCACATGAGAGACAATTACCATTAGAATAGGACTAATGTATGCTTTTTCCTTTTTTTGTTTTTTTCATATTACAAGAAAGCCTGTAGCTGTAGTTCACCCATTTGATTTTTGGCCAAATGAAAGCAAATTAAATCCTTAAATAAGTTTAGTGTTTTGTTCATCCTTTATATTTAAAATATTTAAAAATCTAAAATATTTCCTCATATTTTGATGGTTTAATCGATCTTGTAGGATCATTAAAAAGTAATTTTGGCCATTGCTTTGAGTTCCATATGAATCAATTTTAAAATGTAACCAATTAAAAAGCATTTAGCAGTTACAATTTGTAACCATAGATAAATGTGTGCATTCAATCCCAAACTATTTTCTAGAATATGCATGAGCAAGTCAAGAAAAAACATTAGCGTAGCCTTAACAAGTATAAAAAAATGCAGCACTGGTTGTTTTTTGTCACATTAAGACAAAAGATTTTTTTTTTTTACGAAAGACTAGTCCTATTTTTTTATTAGACAAGGAATCGCTGTAAAACTTATTCATATGACACAAATAGTATATGCACATTTAGTACCTTGGCTAAAAGTGCACAAAATTATGCGGTTTACGTATAGTTTTGACTTACAAATATAAGAGAATGTATGACTTCTGTACTGCGTTTTTCAATACTTTAGTTGCTGCGCTCAAACTGTAACAAACGCACCCTGCAGCTGCTGAGTTTTATGACCAAACATCTGCCACTAAACATCCTGTTCGGCTGTGTGGGATTCAATGTCCTCTATATATTTTCTGCATGCTTTGAAATTCTTGGTTATGTCAATTTTGCATTAAATATGAATGAGAACAAAAAGGAGGAGAAAAGAGAGATAAAAGGGAAGCACTAAATGAAAAATTGCTGGGGAAAGCAGCATTACTCCTTTCAAACGAGCTGCAGTGCTGTGCAGGGATGTCAGAGGATCTTTCGTATGCATACCGTTTAGTTGAATATCAAGTCCTTATGCGCTATCATTTTCCGAGCCAGACAAATGTGACAGCAAGCAATTGGTACCCATTGGCAGGAATCCCTGTGGCCTTAGACAAATACCGTACAGTAATAATGGAAATAAAATGGCAACACATCTGGCAACCTAAATTCCTGACTTTCCAGCCTTTTCATCAGCATAAAACCTTCCCAGAGTTGCAGAATGCAAATAAATATGCAACAGCTCGTACAAATGCATGCACACAGAAGTCAATGACACAGGGAGGAAATAAACTGAAAAGGCACTTCAGCCCAGTTGACATGCTTTACACAAACACAATAGTTCATATGAGTCCACTGAATGACCAGGATGATAGTGTGCAATGCCAAGCGCAACAAAAAACAATTCTCATGAGTAGAAATGCATAAAATTAGTTTGATAAGTTCAGTCTGCCTTGAAAGCGAAGCAACATGCCAGAAAGCTTTGAAAAACACGCTCTTCTAAAGCCATTTGTGAGGTTAAAGCTAAAATTAGGGCACTTGTCATACCGTGCACATGAGACCGAGTTTAAAGGGGGCACGAATCATTCATGATTCATGTTGTTTCCCAATAGCAGATGTAATGAAATGCTCATCTACAATTCCACTACACAATAAGCATGCTAACATCTGGAAACAACCTGAGGCCAGTGCGCCGTTTCCGTATTCAGATCACCACCGTTCTGCTTTGCTGGAAACGGCTTGAGTTTGAGTTTTCGAGTTGACTCGTAATTGCCAGATATCTCATTAATAATTTGTCCCAGGTGTAATCTTGAAATTGAAATATAATCCATAATGCATTATTGAACATTTCATTCTGGCATGCAGCCGTGACTAGATATGTACCAGCCAGAGTATGAATGTCCTATTAAGTCCTTTTTAAAATAACAAGCATTTGAGGTATTTCAGGGGTTGTTTGCCATGGATGTTTTGACTCCGTTTCCAACTCTAGACATGTGATATGATGCTCTCCAGCTGCTCTCTTGTCTGGTTGTATGTTAAGCTGTTTAATAATGCCCAGCTGGAGGTGTCTATAGCCCACAGTATTACAGCAAGACTGGTAGTGTTGTCACAAGATCTGGAAGATCTAGCCCAATTTAATACAATTTAATACCTGGAATACATTTTGTACTTCTCTGCACACTGCTAAATATATGGCAGAACACATGCAGTCACTAAGCTGGTGTATCCTAATGCAATAAATTATGCCCTTGACAAGCACTCTGTGACTATATTTTACATTGTCTAACATTGTTATTTTTGTTTCCCTCTTAGGATTAGGGTGGACATGTACATGTAGATGATAAAGAACCCGATAACACAGTGTGCTTCAATGAGTTTGGAAAGGCTGCACTTGAAACACAAATATGTTATTAAACCTACAGCTACAATCAAAGATGAAATAAAGCCTATTATTGTGGTACACAACAACAGTCATTAAATTGTCAGTTTGTGAACAATTAGGCCATATCACATAAGCAGGAGTGCTCTGGCTCCGAATATATACAACTGTAATCAGTAAATAAAGGATTATTAGGAACACACACTAATACGGATTTTGACCTCCTTTCGCCTTCAGAACTGCCTTAATTCTGCGTGGTATTGATTCAACAAGGTGCTGAAAGCATTCTTTAGAAATGTTGGCCCATATTGATAGGAAGCATCTTGCAGCTGATGGAGATTTGTGGGATGCACATCCAGGACATGAAGCTCCCGTTCCACCACATCCCAAAGATGCTCTATTGGTTTGAGATCTGGTGACTGTGGGGCCATTTTATTACAGTGAACTCATTGTCATGTTCAATAAACCAATTTGAAATGATTCAAGCTTTGTGACATGGTGCATTATCCTGCTGGAAGCAGCATCAGAGGATGGGTACATGGTGGTCATGAAGGGATGGACATGGTCAGAAACAATGCTCAGGTAGGCCGTGTCATTTAAACGATACCCAATTGGCACTAAGGGGCCTAAAGTGTGGCAAGAAAACATCCCCCACACCATTACACCACCACCACCAGCCTGCACAGTGGTAACAAGGCATGATGGATCCATGTTCTCATTCTGTTTACGCCAAATTCTGACTCTACCATCTGAATGTCTGAATGCTTTTCCCTTTTCACACCATTCTTTGTAAACCCTAGAAATGGTTGGGGAAAATTCCAGTAACTGAGCAGATTGTGAGATCCTCAGATTGGCCCGTCTGGCACCAACATCCATGCCACACTCAAAATTGCTTAGATTACCTTTCTTTCCCATTCTGACATTCAGTTTGGAGTTCAGGAGATTGTCTCTCTCTCTATATATATATAGGTGAGTGTATGTCTCTGCGTCAAACACAGATGTTACATTTAGTTCCTGAATAAATCGTTGAGTGAACAATTCAATGACTCACTCATAAAGACAGTCCCTATGTACAAATATACATACTTCCTTGCCATACAGCAGACAAAAAATCAGTATGTGAAAGCAGAAGTATGTTCAAATTCATAGTATTCATAAAACTGAAGGCATCGGATGGATCTTCTCACTTGTTATGTTCTTTAATGATGAGTGAATCAGATAAGTAAATGATTCAATGATTCACTGAACTAGTTCCTGGATGTCATCCAGTTCATTTGAGTAAATGATTCATGAATAACACTTGTCAGTACAAAAATATTGATGTACTGTGAAATGCAGAAAGAGTCCACTAAAGGCCCATTCACACCAACACATTAATGCTCTTTTTATCTGAATAAACTGTTTAAACGCTTCAGCTCTTAAAAGCAGGGTGGATTCTGATTGATTGTCCGTGTTTTTATCATTCATCAGCTGGGAAAATTGATGATATTGTCCAATGATATTGTTATTCTGTGTTATTGTCATTGTAGCTGTGGCATGGACCTTTCCTTTCTCGTAGAATTATAATGATTATTGAAAGGTTACAATAATCTTTCTTGGTGTGAATGAGCTTAATGCAAAAACCTTTGAAATACAAAATGCACATTAATAATGTGAAATATTACCTTTAATCAGAGAAGCTTCTATGCTATCAGTAATCACAGACCTGTTCACCCATGCAGAATTTTTATGAACAGATTCCAAATAATCTCCTTATCAGATTCACAATTAGCTTTAAATACAAGCTTTAAATAACCTGGTGCTCTGAAAAAGGCTATTTCATTGAAAGAAAAAAGGCCCTAGGTTCACAATTCAAAGGTGTTTGTAGCAGTGATCAATCAGCAAGAAGCAAAAAAGAATGAGTGATGCTTGGAAATTGTCCAGCCCCATACTGAGCCAAAAGCAGTTCAGCATGCAATTCTGCAATTTCATCCTACAAATCACAACTCAATATGCCATACTGACCACACTTGACAGATTGCTCCACTAACATTATGGAGGAAAAAGTCATAGGAGGAACACAAATCACAACCTGTGATGTTTGACTTCCTAGAATATCTGCATTTGGATTTAATTGAAATTAATTTCAAGTATGATTGCCTTCATCTCATATTTCCGGACACTTGAGACATAGTTAATATACTAAACTGACTAAAATCGTAATTTTGTTATGCAAGAGTAACTATCCCTGGTTAAATCACTGGGTACGCATTTTAATTATGTCGCATGGATTACCAATATGTTGAGAAGAGTCATTGTTTTATTCCAAAGGGCAGTGAAACATTAAAAATCAATCTCTTTCCATTACCCTCAGATACCTGTATTGACTGGCTCACAGCATCTCAGAGTTCTCACATATGAGAAAAGACAGCAATCTGACAGAGCCCGCAAAGACAAAAGAATGACCTTTTGGGTTTAGTGTGAGGAAGGGTAAAGAGTCGCTGTGGGATGGTTCAGGGCCTTGGTGCTCCAAAGGCAATTTTCAAAAGCTCAAGACACGCGTGTACACACTTTCTCCAGTGAAGCGTTTAGGAGCGCAGCCCTGGTTCAATGATCCTTCTTGGAAATTTAATTTGATTTTCTTTTTTGCCATTTTGTGTTATTAAAGAAGACCAAAAAAAAAAAAACGTTTAACTATCAGGTGACAAATGAACATGTACATAACCGAATCGGCTCCTGAAATGTCAAGGGTTTTTTGGTTTTTGTGAAAACCCCCCAGAGAAATCTGTTCTCTAACCAAGATCACGCTCCACTCATTACCTTGATGGTAATACCCCTCCAAATAAAAAACATAAAAGGAACTCTTCCAAATTGGCAGAGCAAAACATTAAACACTAATAAATCACCCACTTAACATTAATCTTGAACAAAAGAAACATTTAAGCACTTACTTTGCCTTTTGAGTGTCATGGCAAAGCATGCTGGGAAATCCCCAGAACAGTTTCTGTTAAATTTATTTTGTTTGTCTAGATTAAAAGAAACAAGTTCATGAAACTCAAAACAATGAAAAAATTCAGATTACTCAAAATGCATTAAAGTTGTTTTAAATACAGTTCAAGTTCATTTGATTGAACTAATCTCTTAAATTTAAGTTTACCCTACTC
Organism: Rhodeus uyekii; assembly: GCA_037043235.1. Taxonomy (NCBI): domain Eukaryota; kingdom Metazoa; phylum Chordata; class Actinopteri; order Cypriniformes; family Acheilognathidae; genus Rhodeus; species Rhodeus uyekii. The sequence goes on along the minus strand of JAWRVZ010000024.1, from coordinate 4,746,538 downwards.
AAACCAGTTAATTATCTTACAGAGGGTATGAAAGACATTGAATACACTACTGTTCATAAGTTTAGGGTCAGTACATTTTTCATTTAACTCTTTATCCAGCAGGGATGCATTGCATTTATCAAACTATATACGTTACAAAGCATTTCTGTTCAAATGCTCTTCTTCCGAAATAATAAGAAATGTTTATTGAACACTAATGGCCCGTCCACACGGAGACGCGTATCACTGTATCCGCATACATTTCTTATTGGATTGGCGTTCCGTCCACACGGATCCGGCGTTTTGGGAGACTGAATCCGACACCCTTGCGGTCTCGTGTGGACGGCCAATCCGTATATTTTTTGTGAACCGATGATGTCATCACATCACGTGTCGGCTGCGTCACGTAACAGCAACAGTGTTGCCAGATTGGACTGAAGATTTCCAGCCCAACTACAGCTTAAAACCCTCCCATTTAAAAAAAAATACCAGCCCAAAGTGCGTACTCTTATAAATAATGAAAAATGTTGAGCGATTTTATGCATCAAAAACCATCCCAAATTTTATCAACCAGCCCAATGCATTTTTTCCCGGTCGGACGTGACCAAAAGGTAAATAGCAATCTGGCAACACTGAACAGCAACAACAATGCGCATGCTCAAAGTCTTCTTCTCTGTGTATAGTGTATATCTGTGGCAGAATTACAGCGCCCTATACTGGTCTGGCATATAAACTACACCGAATTCAGTCGGTTTCAGTGGTCTCGTGTGGACGCTGATATTTCTTGTGCCGACGCCGTGTTTATGATCGGATAGGGAATGCATCGGCATCATGTGGACGTGGTCTAAGTCAGCATTAGAATGATTTGTGAAGGATCATGTGACACTATAATGATGCTGAGGAAGTCATGAGGAAGAAATGATCCATTTTAATGTATATAAAAATAAAAAATGTTTTAAATTGTAATGATATTTCACAATATTACTGCCTTTTACTGTATTTTCGATCACATAAATACACCCTGGGTGAGCATAAGAGACTATTTTTCAAAAACATTTGAAACTGTAGAGCATATTTGATCAAACTTGAGGGGAAACTTGAGTGTTACTCAGTTACATTATCTTTATCTCTCTTCTAGCACACAGGGGACCAGAAAGAGCGGTATTAAAATCAGTTCATAATCCTAAGTGGTGATGCTACCCAGACTAGACTATTATTGTTCCATCAGGGCCATAATTGTATTTCAAAGATGCACGGTATCAAGTAGCATTCTATCCTTTTACATCAATTTGGATTAAATGAAAATAATAAGGTGTTCTCAGACTGCAAGCCCACATGAACACGAGCAGTAAAAATGATTTACCGCAGCCAATAATGAAGTGTTTTGTGTCTCCTCGTGTCGTGTGGCGCCTCATTACGGGAGGTATAAGCACTATGTGAAGTACTGGGGTCAAATCTGAGAACAAAATTGTGTAATTTCCTTAATCAAACCCTTACAGCAGACGGTTAGAAGTTATGTTAAATGACAGATGAAAATGTAAGGCCTGGCTGGTCAGGAATTTGATTGCGTATCAGATAATAAGAGCAATTATTTGTGCTTGTGGGAATGAGGTTTCGAAACACTTTGTTTATTGTTACGTACAGTAGCAGGTAGAGGGAGCCGAACTTAATAAGCATGCCAATCTTCGCTTTCCCGTGGGGAATTAGACTCTGGTACAATGTTTTCTCACAAGGCTTTAATTCAGAGCACAAACAGGGAATCTAAAGTCCCTGCTTAGCACCTATGTGCTTATGGAAGTAGAAGTACTGACAATTTATTCTCAGTGTAGCTGGCTCAAAGTGTTCGCTTTTCGCCGCGGGCTTGCACCTGGTTCCTTTGTGAAGAGAAATTATTAACCCTTGTCGCCCGCATTATGAATTATCATGCCACTTTCGCAATGTATGCATGCGAGAAATCTTACAAGTCCTGTTCCAGGCAAGTGGCAGTCGTCTCTTACCGAATACAAGGTCTCTCTGCAGTTCTGACCCCTCATCTGTCTTAGTGGATCTCTGGCTGCATGGGCTGCACTCCTCTATGCAATAAGCTGCCAACTTCTGCATTTGCCAATGTTTGCTATGTGGAATCATTCCAAGTGTTGATCTCAACCAATGATGTTGCTGTTTAACAGACCTCGTTCAACCTCTACTGATCCATCTGCATCAGTGTGTCTACACATTTATGTTAGGCACTGTTTACACGTGGTTTTAAGATCAGATCGTTTGGTCGATCAGATCACAAGTAGACGAGGGAGACACGTTCCTGTTTACACCTGGTGTTTTAATCCATCTTTAATCCACCAAATAAGGTTTGCAACGCCAGAATCAAGGGTTCGATTCCCAGGGAAAGAAAGAACTGATTAGAATGTCAATGTGTTTCTTGAATGCAATGTAAGTCGCTTTGGATAAAAGTGTCTGCCAAATGCATAAATGTAAATAAACTTGTGCAATTTACATATGAAACTGCCCGGAAACTACAGAAAAACACACGGAGAACACCAGCTTACGGTTCTCCGCAAGACCAGAGAACATCGTGCTTGGTATGTTTTTAGTTCTCCTAAATGAACTTGATTAATTTGTTGGATTACAGTGAAATCTGCTAGATCAGAATTATTTATATCAAAGTCACAATGTCATTCAATAAAAAGCAGAAACTTGAGGGAAAGAAACTGAAAAGCTTGACCCTTTTTCTGCTCAATTTAATCAGTTAAATGTTGTACTGTATCTAATTAAATTTGTTTTGAAAGAAATTAACACCTTTACTCAGAAAGGATACATTAAATTGATCAAAAGTTTATTGTTTTAAATCATACAGTTTCACTATATTTTAGATCATATAAAAACAGCTTTGATGAACAGAGACTTAATAAAAATATTAAAAGTCATACCACCCTGAACAGTGTATAAAGTATGCAATTTTATATTAATATCCCTATGCTGTTATATTGTCCTGGAACTAATATATATCTAAAAAAAATAAACATCTAGCAACATTTCCATTGCAAACTTTGGTTAAACCCAAAAAGGGTTATCTCTACAAATCCCAAGGGTGGATAATGAAGTGTTTTTGTTGTTATGTGTGCGTGTTTAGCGCTAGCTAGTTTACTGAACGAGCTGCTTTATTTAATGTAGTGTGAAATATGGCATATGCTAATTGTGTCATTAAACAGTTTACCATCAATGGCACTGTTTACGCTGCTATTGTTTACTTCTAATTTCTAGACCATAAATGGAAAAGAGATCCATGATAATCTTTAAGGATCAGTTGAAACAAAATCAACTGATCTGTGATCTGGAGAATGATTGGTACCTGATGTTTTTGTCTCTCTCTATCTGTCTCTTTCTCACATCACGTCCCAGTATTCCAGCTGAAATACCTGACACTCCTGGCAGGAGTGGCTCTAAGTGATCCCCAGACTTTTAAAGGCTGATATTTGTGGAGGCTTCGCCACTAAAGCTAGTGTCAGGACCGGGGGAATGTTGGAGGAAGGGGTAATGGTTTCACTAATCTTCTACATGCTAGACATCCCATTAAAGTTGTAGGGACAAGATGTCAAGGGAACAATCAGTGACCACTTAGAGCCTCACAAAGCAGGTGTCAAGGTTCTTTCACATGTAGAAATGAGAATATATCTTCAGGTTATCCGCTGATGTCTAAGGAAAAAAAAAGATGTGTGGTCAAATTGGGTGTCAACCACAGGTAAAGGTTTGACATTTAGATGTGTGGCAGATAGGCAATACTCTTCTGAAGGCAGAATTACTTTTGTCATTTGGTGTATGTGCGTGCTGCCTTGTGCCTGTGATGGGATGAGTCTTATTAAGAGACTGCTTGAAAAAGAAATTCAAAGCAACATCGATTTCAATGCGTGATTTGTTCAAAAACTTGACTCAAAAGTCATTTTGGTCACTTCTGAACTCTGAAACTTTCTGACAGACGTTTTAAATGACGCTCTACTCAGCAGAGTCAATGAGTCTGTCTGAATGCACCCTCAATTATCTGTCCACTGGCTTTCATAAATGGTCTGGGTGTTAAACTGGCAATACCTGGGTGTCACCGATAAGCATTCACTGTCGTCTGACAGCTGTTCATTGGGGTTTGACAGTGTACCAACCTTTTGGGTTAATTCACACTAGGGCTGTCATACGGATACGCACCAGAAGTGTGAGTGTAAGAGTTAACGGTAGGCTTTAACCTGTTCAAATGTCTGCCTGAAACCAATCAAAACCTGGCAGGAGATCCCATTCACAGTGCTCGATTTCAGCGTGTGAACACAGTGGCGCTTCACATTAACAAGAAGCAATCAATACACTTTGAGCTTTCAAAACAAAAATCGCATGCTCAGCATATTCACAAGGACTGCTTATATTAAATAAAAAATAATTAAAAAACACCCATGTGTTTTGATGTAATCAGATATGCTCTTAAACCGAGCCTGTGGCCTGTTTTAATCCAGCCTTTCAAGAGTGGAAGAGATAAAAGTGGAAAGCTTTTGTTATTTTTCCTTAAGGGCACTGACTTTCGAAGAATTTGTTTACCGTGAACTGAGATGTGTTCAAGGACAATAATTAGACATCTCACAACTCCAGTGGGAGAACATCATTTCTGCAAGCAAGCAGTGAATATTTAACCCAAAGTAAGAAAGAAAGAATTTGGTAACACTTTAGTTTAAGGTCCAGTTCTCACTATTGACTGTGTTCCCATGAGTCCTGTCCGGTGTGTCAGTTGTGCACTTCCTGTCTGTCGTGTTCTTTTGTCACTTCCTGTCTGTAAGGTTGTGGTTACACTTCCTGTCGGTGAGGTCAATTGTCACTTCCTGTGTCGTGTCATGTGTCACTTCCTGTCTGGTGTGTCATGCTATGTTTCACTTCCGGGTCCCTTTCAATGTATCCTCTTGTGCCCTCCCTGCACCTGTTTTGTCATCACTTACACCGTTAGTCTACCCAGGTGTTCGTCATTCGCTTGTGTATAAAACCCTCTTGTATTTCCCTTGTCTTGGTCGGTTGTTGATGTTGCAATGTCTATGTTATGTGGATGCTGTTATCCTTCCGTGGTTCTTGTTCTGAGTTTATGAGACTTTTTTGCACCACTTGTGCTGTTTTGTTTTGTTACTTAAAGTGTTTGAGTTTGAAACCTGTTCTCCTCGTCGTCTGTCTCTGCATCGCACATGTTCTGTCTCTATTAGTAACAGACTAGTTGCTTTAGTACTTATGAAGCACATATTAATGTTTTATTCTACATCCCTTAATCCTACCCAATACCTAAACTTAACAACTAGTTCATAGTTAGTTTATTGGACCCTAAACTAAAGATCTATTACTTCAGATTAAGGGCCAGATTTACTAAAATGGACAAGTTAGTATGATAGCGCTAAATTAAAGAACATAGACATAGACGGATCATTTCCATAATTACCAATGCAATCTACCAAGAGCAGTGCAAATTAGCTTCTGGGTTAACACATATTTTGTTGGTGGCGGAAAACAATGGCGTAAATACTGGTAAATTTACTAGCAAAAATGTTATGCATTGTTCAAAAACATAGGCAGTGACTTGTTGCCTCTCTGCCCTGCCAGGCCATAACTCTACGGATCAATGATCTAAAGCAAACTACAGCAAGCTTTGGAGATATCTAAGCTAATATTTAATTACAATAGTAATTCTTCACTAGAAATGGCATCAGAAGTGGAAAACGTTGGTAAAACAAAATTACATTCATACAACAGTTCATACAACTGTCAAATGCCATCTTTATTATTTTTTAACTCTCACAGAATAGAGAGCACAGGATTGTGGGATATGAGAGGCAGTGAAGCGTACATATCGATCAGATGAAGGTATCTCAGGAGACAGGGCTTGAAGCTAACATTGGATTCCAACGTGTCTTCCTTGGAATGCGTCCTCTGAAAGCAGCATTTTTCAGATTTCGAACGTAGCCTTAGTACATCACCTTGCATAACTGTTTTAATTATTCTCCTGGCATATATTTTGCATCTGAAAGGGAAACTCTTTCTCTTGTCCATGCTATTCTACCGCTAATTTTTCACTGAATGTCTTTCGTTCACTGGTGCAAGCTGTTAGTAAATCTGTCCCTCAAGCTGCACGATTAATTGTTAAAAGAATACAATCTCTACTTAAACACTAACACGATCTCATTCCTAAATGACAACAAGTCATCTATGCCAATTAAACCTGACAAAAATCACACTGGCACACTGGTTTTGTGCTGCCTCTGACCCAGAGAGAGCAGTTGTCATGTAGACTGCACAAACAGTCTTTTCAACCAAGCAATATTGTTATTTCTGTGTCACAAATATTCATATCACAGAAGGACTGGTATAAAAATGCATAGCTACGATATCAATGGAAGCGCTCAACGTAGAGTAAATCACCATTTGAAAGCACATGGTGCTTCAAATAACAATTGTACCGATTTACATCACCAAGCTTAAATGTGACTTCATTGAAATATTCATAAAAAACATGATTCATGTAGCAATGAATCAAGTGAAGTATTTATGATTGACTCATTGAATTGTTCAATCAAACTCTGCTTTGTTTTAAACAATTCATTCAGATTCATCAAACAGTTTAAATAGACTGCAGCAAGTAACATTTGTTAGAATATCTAGTAAATTACATGTTATTTTGTTGTATTGTGTTAAAAATTGTGATTCTGAATTTATCCAGAATCGTGTGTAAAAATCCAACAAACTCTGCATAAGAAGTTAAGGGCTTCGCTTTAAGACAAAGCCTAACCGTTCAGCTAGAGGACACCAACTTCAGAGAGTTAAAATCGCTCCTCTTATTACATTGGACAGGGACTGGTTTAAAGTCATGCTAGCTCAGGTGCTAGAGTGATGCATTTGTCTCTCTGCATTACATTTCCTTGGGTTCTTCGTGTTGGAGCACACTGACGCACTTCGACAGCGTGAAGGTCAACCACCATCTACATTCACTTCCCCTATATCTCACTGGGTGGAAATCAAAGATCACACTTATTGTGCACAAACAAATACTGAATGCACATGCATTGCACACACTTACAAACATGCCCAGTTATTCTATCTAGGATGAGATCTTTATTCCTGCATGTTGAAGGACTTTTCAATGGTTTAATGAATAATCCCACTGGTCTATTAACAGTGTCCAACAATGGACGTGTATGATGTCTGAAAACTATTGTGTTTAATAGCATTGTGTGAGGGAAATGACAGTGGTGCATTTAAAACATTTTTAGATTCAACTTAAGAAGCGTAATTATATAGCAAGCATTGTATAAGCTAAAAACACAAAATGTAATAATATTTCAATACCTGCATAGCTTGAAAATAATTTTTTATTGCCATTTATTGACTTGATTTGCATTCTATTCACTAGTGGCATTTACAGTTTTGATTTACAAATTGATAAAATTCTTTTATCTCAAGCCAACTCAGCACTGACTCAGCACTGTTTTCTCTGTGGTAACCAAGTGCACTTTCTTATGGTCAAAATCAAATCCTGTTCACATATTGAAATGGTTTATGTGTATTTCACTGGTAGTATTCAGCGCATAAAGATGGAGCATCAAGAACGAGTCTTTTTTCCACAATCTAAACCAAACACATAGAAGATCGCAGGAGAAATAGTGTAATTGACATGTCGAGCCGCTGTGCTCATGCAAAATATATACGTTTGAATCCGTCTTGTCAACAATCATTTTACAATATTACATTTAAAAGCTGAACAGGGCAAAACAAGTCACGAAAGAGTATACGCTTGGTCATTCTTGCAAAACAACCATCAATCCGTATAGGGTGAAATGCATTTTCAACCGGTGTAACATTTTCACCCTGGGGAGCAAACACTGCATCGCTTCCCATTAAGATCTATGCATGAAACACATGTAAGGTCACACCTGTCGTGGCTCTGTCCTCTGCACAGGGCCCTGCAGAATGAATAAACATCTCTCAAAGACAAAGGATGCTGAATGACAGGAGTTCAGACCTTATCTTGGCATCAGGACGGTTCTTCATTTAGGCCCCCTCACGTCACCAGCCCTGAGCTAAGCTCATTATGTAAAACACAGCATGGCGTGAGGGCCACATCCTGGTGACTAAACCCACATTGACGATGCACTTCATGTTTTGAAACGTCTATTTTAAGCCGACTCTGTCTGCAGCCCCGCTCAGAGGACAGACGTCGGGTGCAGAAATCTCCAGTGACATTGAATCACCCCTTTGCCGGCTGCTTTGTTTGCGTCCCTCCACAACACAGGTAACCCACTTTTGTTGGACTATTTCTTTCTGGAGATGAGAAGTATTGCAAAAAAATGCCCTTGAAGTCTTGGGGTTTTAATAAATAATACCTTATACAATATTTCTAAGCTAATAATGGACCTGAGATCCTGTTTTTACCAGTATACAGTACAGTATGCACACCTTTAAATCCAGCCCAAAATGGCTCAATTTTGGTTGTGCAAAGGACTAAACCATCCTTAAAACCTTTAAGTATATTAATGGAACATTGTACAATTAATCTAATTAGTTAAGTAATGGCCTAAACGATTAGAAACAATCTAGACAGACTATTAATTGGCTTCGAGGGAACTTATCATTCTGGCATTGCACGTCTATTTCATTATAATTCACAAGACTTGCACGGCGCACTCGAAAGTAATTGAGGCGATATTTTAAAACTGTAGTGTTAGCAGCTTTTCTAAGATGTTTTTAAAATGTGATGATTTCTTCATGCATGAATATGGAGGATTTTCTCGCTTCATGCTCTTGCATCAACAAACTGAGGGTATGCCTATTTAAATTCCTGCCTAAATTTCTCCCATAGATGGTAATGAATTCCAATGAATATTCCCGAGTTCATATGTAGTCAGATATGAGTTCTTCTGACCTGTTTTTTTAGAAGTAAAGTCTGACACTGTGATTTAATAATGATTCATTACTGGCCCTCAGTGGATGTTTCCACTGTGACAGAATGACCTGAGATAAATTAGCATGGTGTGTTTAACACATACGTCTATGTGACTTTTTATGCTGATTCTAATTCATATAAAAAGCAGCACTATTAATGAGAGAATCTTGTTTAAAATAAGTCTTGGAAAAACTGGCCAAACCAACCAAAGTCAGTCCACTCAATAGGTTTTGCATGAGGGACCAGTTGAACTTTTATCACCCCACTTCTGAGTTGTGTTTGCCCCCATCAGTAATGGCCGTCCCCCTCAGTGCTCTTCAATCTCAGATGGCCCATCATCCACCCTACGATCAATTCCTCAAAGTGATTTGCCATTAACCTTGGCGTTGTGATGGACTTCTGTGGCCAGTGGCTGTAGCCCAGAAATCTTTCCGGCTTGGAGTTTGATAGGAAAATAATGAGTGGAATCCCTGTTGTAATCTTTAACAGTAGGGGGAACATTTGCAAGATCCACAGGCTCTAAAACGCTTGAGTTACTTGACAGGGTGCACTTTACTGAAAGCCACCGACTAAACCCTGTGGAATAGGAGCGTCAATCCCAGTTTACCCAAGGGGAAGGCAGCTCATTTTCCTCTCGGCACAATTATATAAGTCAATGATGTGAATGCGAGTAAATAGGAAACGAAATTGAACCGTGCTCTGTTGGAACATTGAAAAAGATCAACCAAAAAATGTATCTACATATTGATGCGTTTCCATTCTTAACAGTTAACCAATCCGCCCTTGTAAGGGCCTCTTTGTAGCAGCTATAAAGCTGCCGTTTGTCATTTTCATGAGTTCATTAGCTGATCCAGAACTGGTGAAAATCACTTAACCGAAACCATTACAGAAGCCGTCTCGCAGTCATCCCTACCATCAATAAAACATTATGTTCTCAAGACGAATCATGTTTAATGATTATTTTCATTCTTTTTCAGAAGTGCTGCATAGTTATTCCTTTGATGTATTGAATAGTAGCTGAAATAGAAATCACTCCATTGAAAAGTTGAAGGTTTTCTATCAAACTCGTACAAAACGGAAATGTATCACTGAAGCAAAATTTCAGGACCGTTAGGTGGGTAAGTTGGACTATTACCAAACGGCCTTAATATTTCACTCAGTATTTTACTCAACATTAATTTTGCACAGCAGGACTTGAAGACTCCATATGGTATCTTGGATGATTTGCTAGAACACACAAAAATAATGATGTATATATATATATATATATATTTCAACAGCTTTTCCCTCTTAAATTTTTGATTTCCTTAAAGGATCTCATTTATTTGAAAAGCTATATCTTTTTTCCTCTTCTTCCACTTTTCATGTGACAACACACAGACAAAAAAAAATATATATATATTTTCATGGTTTACTCCTGTTGTTTTGTCCAAGAAATTGCTTTGCAGCAAAGTATAGCATACTGCCTAAGCTCTAAAATTGCATTCCATAAAGACAGATATAGAGTCCTCTGTATAAACCACAGACTTTACTGATGGTCTGACTAGTTAACGATATATTTTAGGACTTGAATGTGGCAGTTCAGTTGATTGCACTGATGGCTTTTCGGCAGTGTCCACAATTCGACACGTTATATTGTCCAAATGAATTTCCTTTATTTTGCACTCTGCCAACATCACATTTAAATTGTGCTTTAAAGTTAGGCTTCTGTGGAATATGTCTGTGCGAACCATGTAACTAATGTTCCATGAACAGCACGTCGTTTGAGCTTCCCTCGCAATGTTAAAATCCATCAGTGAGTCCTTAGCTGTCATGTAGGTCATGAAGGAGCAGAATGTGTCTTCTATCACCCGCCAAGCAAACTAGATAGAGCCAAATGTTTTTGATAAAATATTTCATCTCACAACATTTCAAAAATGCTTGGGTGGTTGTTGTTTTTCAGCTTTACCTTTACAGGCACATACCTTTCACTTGGTTTGCTATCCTTTTCTATCCACAAGTCCAATTAAACTTGCAAAGCCTTTAATTTGTAAGCAAGCTTCAAACCAAACGAATGGATGCGTTCTAAAAGACAAAGCTAAATATGAACTCAATTTAGCAATAAAGATGATCCTTTTCTCGTCATTTAAAAGTTTATTTAGTCATCCTCCAGCATTCAAAGATCTCCTGCAGTAACGTTGCTTTTGAGTGTATTTTTGTTCACTGAAGAGCGTCAGCCCACCTTAGTCCTCTGGGATCCGGTCCTGTTTGCTGTTTGTCTGATGTAAATGTCAGGCTCTTCGTACGTATGTTGCTCTGTTGTATTGAGCATGAATAGCCTCGGGGGAAGTTATGTCACTATCGATCTGGGGATATTTTCTTCACGCTGATGTCCTATTCTTTCTGAATGCAGTTTCAACACAGTTTCGGCACTCTTGTCGGATGTGCTTATGAGGTGGCCCCAGGAAAAAATGCTCCAGAAACTCAGGCATAGTTAAAGAAAAGGACACAGTTTAACCAGTGGGAGCTGAGACCCACTTGGAGAGGTTCAGCACACTTTAACGGTTTTAAAATGAACTAAAACCATCTAAAAACAACACTTAAAATGACATCAACAATATTCTAGTAACAGAAGCAGCGACAGATCATTAATTCCCTGTTGTGATGGGAATGTTATATCTGAGGGAAGGGCGGGGCCTTAGTTCTATGCATCAGTTGATTGGTTAATGGCAGATCTGAATACGAGTAGATTGTAAGAAAGGGGCGGTATTTCTGAGGACAATAAGATTGGAGGATTTTGGCATATCACCAGTGAGAAGTCTTGGCATTTTGATTAAAAACACTGAGGCCGTAACATAAAAAAAAAAATTTGCATTTAGAAAATATACTGTGTAAAAAAAAAAAACGTCAATGAATACATGGTTGCAATTTTAAATATTTCATTTAGTGATATAATTAAACCTTTTAAGTTGCAAACATTATTTTGTAATTAAACAGCAAGCACAAACTATGCATAAGCAACAGCCTTTCCTGTGCATTCAGTGTCCCTCATGTGAACAGTATTTGTTGAGTAATGAAGGAAATTGTGAATAAGGATATAGGGACGATTTCGGACACAGCCACAGCATTGTAACTTTAAATGCTCACTAAATAATCCACCACAGTCATCATGCTTTCGGACTATTTCAAGTTTTATTTTGATGTGACAAAGTGGTGTGGGTGGGTGAGTTGGGTAGTCTTCCCATTAAATGTCATCATTTTGTATGTTCAGACTGATTTGTGTCAGTGAAGCACGAGGAGACTGAGGATCCAATGTAGCTTAACTTTATTCAACGAAACGGAAAACAAAAGACTTTAACTAGAAACATAAACAGCACTCAGTAGTGCAAACCTTGGAGACACCTAGTACTACGAACAGACATCCAAACACGGGGACAACCACAAGCAACACCAACGATCAACCAGGACATGGGAATACGAGAGGGTTATTATAACAAGACGAGATGGGACACACCTGATAACACTGACAAAGAAAGTGATTGACAAGGACGGGTGCAGGAAGGACATGGAAGATACATAAAAGGGACCCGGATGTGAACAACATGACGAGACTGTGACAATGGAACATTGCAGAAAAACAAGAGGCAGGTTTATGGTATGAACTAAGCCAATCACAACCAATCATGTCCAATCATATGGTGATGAAGGCATTGTATCCTCTCATGTGACTTTCCCCATTCTTAATTTCTGCCCATTAAACCCAGGGGAGGCAAAACAGACTCTCCTTTCTGTGTTGGTGTTACTGTAGTAAAATCAGTGATTTATATACTTTTTTTAAATAAATATTTTGTTTTATTTTTGTACAATGGATTTTTTTTTTTTTTGAGGAGGAGGCACTGCCTCCTTTGCCTCCTGTGACTGACATAGATCAGATTAATTGGATCTCAAATAGTAATGGTTTTGAGTAATCAACTTAAAACTTTGTGCACTTGTTACAAATTATTCAGTTACTGTGTGGGTTGAACATAATTTCATTTGAAGTAGTCATAACTCAAAAAAAACTGATGCAAACAGTTTTGGCCTTTGTTTAATGTTGTTGTTGTTTTTGTTGAGCCAACACATTATTTGTAAATAGGGGGAATTTCCTTTTCATGCAGACTTTAAAAACCACAAGTGTTCTAGACTCGCAAAAGTCATGTAAATCAATAAAAACTTAAAAAGTCATAGATATTTTCATTTGATATTTTTTTCTAGTTATGTCAAACTGTAGGGAAATTGCTATTTGTATAATAATAATTAAAAAAAAACGACTGGAAAAGTAATGTACTGTAAATCCATGAGTTCCAGAAGAGTCACATCCAGTTCTTGAAACTTTATTCTCATTTTATTTTTTATTACTTTAATATCGCCACTCCTAGATTCTGCAAGTTTGAAAAGAAGGAGCTTTGTCACCGCTCTCCTGGCCAACATCAGCAGGAAAAGGTAAAACACTGATATCGATCTGTTGTTGTCCTTCCTGTAGAGACTTTCCGGGACCTTTAGCAAGTGCTGTTCGGGACCCTTTCTTTTGATGTTACAGATTGATTGGTCAGTGAGAAGTTTCTGCACCCAAGTGATACAACTCTTAGATCCACTAGACATTACAACATCAGGGGGCCTTCGAATATTGTCTTGAAAATATTGGTCTGAGCTTTGGAGTCAAAAAGGTTGACAACCGCTGGCCTATACCATTTGAAATCGTATTTTTCCTTATATAAGCTACAAGCTACTGTAAGCAGTCCTCTTGTGTATATTCTGAGTGCTCCTAAACTGCAACAGCCACTCGCTGCACAACGAAAGCACTGGCTCTCTAAAGAGCAACGCACATTAAACTTCAAATGATCTCATTCCAACTGAGAATTTGGAGCATGTTTAAATTGGCTCCCATTATCAGAGTGACTCATTTCTTGTACAGTCTACGCAAAGTCATTACCAGAACTCTCACCATAGTGTCAACCTAAATTGGCTGTCTAAATGTTTCCAGTCCCACTTGAAAGTGGATAACTTCATTTATATTTAAAGCTGTTTTTTTGCATTTTAAAACAGATAAGATTGTATTTTTATAATAAATGGAAAGGCGATTTAGTCTACATGCGGTAATGATATCTGCAATCTATAAGAATTATGCGTGAGATACCCTTCACAGGTAATGATGCACCGATGTATTCAAACATTCATACGAGTTGGTCCTTGACAAGTTATTAAAGATAAGGACTATGAGTCCCTCAGGATTCTAGTGTCATCCTTTATATTAATGATTTCCTGGAGAGAGAAACTTGTTCGGCAGAGAATTCATCTTGCCAAAGCTATGCTTTGTTTGATCGACATCCTCTTTGTTCCAAAGAGTTTGCATTTGTCATCCTCCAGCAGCACAGGTAATGATCAGACTGCATGATAATCATATCCACTGTCACTCCCGAACATATGACATATTATACATTAAGGCATTTTTCTTTCTCCTGAGACCATTTTTCCATTGACAATAGACTGTGATTACATGCCCCCCTGAGGGATGGATATTAGCTTGATCTGCTACTGGTAATTATTAACACCTGTGCTCAATAACTGCTTGTTTGTTTTTACAGAAATACATCATCAGTTTGGTGAAAACTGTAGCTCTTTTTGTCTAGATTTGACTAAGCCATGCTGGATGAAACAGCTTACACCAGCCAAGATCGTCTCCAAATCCGGATCACATCTGAGTTATCTGACCATCAAAACCATCTGAACACCAGTTTGGCCAGGCTGTTACAATGCTCTGTCTTTACGAGCGAGTCCAGAAATAACTCATTCAACCGAAGTTGATTCATACAGGAGTGAAACAAATGGCTGCACCCCAAACCGCATACTTCCCTGCTATAAAACAGGCAATAAGCAATATGTGAACATAGCAGTATATCTGAACTCACAGTATTCGTAAAACTGTAGCTGGACGACACTATTTCCTGCGAGATTCTGATGTGCGCATCCAATGGATCATTGAATCTTTCATTCATTCTACACAGATTCATTTAGGAAAAAAACAAATGACAATTGTACTTTAAGAGTAACTACCGGAATTTCTGGACTATAAGCCGCACCCACTGAATTTTTACAAAAATATAATTTTGAACATAAATAAGACGCACACGCGTATAAGCTGCAGGTGTCTACCGGTACATTGAAACAAAAGAACTTAACACAGGCTTTAACGAAACACGGCTTGTCACAAAAATAAATAGCCTCTAACGAAACACGGCTTGTACCAAAAATAAATAGCCTTTAACAAAACACGGCTTGTACCAAAAAATTATTTTTTTGGGAGTAAACAGTAGCCTACCAAGAAAGTCATTACTATCTTCCTCCTGCACTGAAACCACTGAAGTCATCTGCTTCTGTGTCGGAGTTGAATAGCCTTAGAATTGCTTCATGCAATCGTTTTCATTCATTCAAACTTCATGCCGCCCAAAACCTGAGCATGTCACAGAATGTGTGTTTGTTTGTTTGTTTTTGGGGGAAAAAAATTTGAAAGCAGGAAAAATCCATATATTAGCCGCGTCATTGTATAAGCCGCAAGGTTCAAAGTGTGGGGGAAAAGTCGCGGCTTATAATCCGGAAATTGCGGTAATGGAAACTTTCATTCAAAGCAGTGACTTTTTAGAAGCGAGTTACTGATTCATTCATTCATTTAGTAAAAAAAAAAACACCACCTGTAATGGTTTGCACAAGGAAAGCCGGTTGTGAGACGTACCCAGGTACGCAAACAGATAACATCAAAGTTTGATTGCAAAAGCTGAGGTCATTTTCAGGGTGTTTTAGCCAGAGCGACTTGAACGTCTATTCCAGAATTCAGCACATTTGTTCGCTTTTGATGAGGCTCCAGTAGCCACGACAGATGTTATTTTATATTGTTATAAATATGAAATTATAAAGCACTATTATAGCAAAGCCCACTGAAAAAAAGGTTAACTTCAAAACAAATTTCACTCAGAAATTACCGGTAAATTTCACAAAGAATTACAATAATTACATCATTGAAGTAGTACGACTGAAATAGTATTTTCTAAAATAATAGGTTTTATATTCAACTGCAATGTTTATTTTTACTCTATATTTTATTTTTATGTCACATATCATGTGAACACATTATGTCAACATTTCTTAACAGGATGTTTTCTATGAAATGTATTTCAGAAACATCGGTGGAAGCAAAATGGCTAAATACAAACAAACTTGTACAGTCATATCGGATTTAATCTGTTTTTCTCTTTTAAATTGATTTATATTTAGCATTGAACAAACAATGAATCTTCTTCACAGTGCTAAAAAAACTGATTAAAAGATCATATTAATGTTGCCAGCACCAGCATTTAAAAAAAAATCATTTTCACAAACCTTTTATGGCCCTAGAATATTTTGCTGAATGAATATTTGAACATAAAATATAGCCTCTGTTTTTAAACAACAACAAACATTTTAGTTCAGCTTCACACATTCATTTTTATCAACACCAGAATGTGGGAAATGTTCATTTAAAAAGGTTCATTTTTTAACATAATCCTGAGTAAATCCCCCTTTTGTCAAAAACTATGTATAATCAAAGCATAGATTGAGCAGATTGAGTCCCTCAACACCCTAAAGCTTCAAAGTCCTGCACCTCTTTGTGGGTTCGACTTTTCATTGGCTAACATTAGGCAGATTAGATTTACATTGATTGGACATGCTTCTATGGCTTGTTTCTGCTTCTTCACCTGTAGTCTTTCAGAAGATGTGTATTGCTATTGCTTAAATATTGCTACACTGCTGCAATTAAAAAGGTTAAAAAACGAACTGGAAAAGACCAAAATAAGCACACATTTTCATTGATCTAAAACAGCATGACAACAACATTTCATAGTTATACTACAGAACAAAGCATCACGCTGCGGCGCTTACATGATAGCTATGACTCATCATCCTCTAGACTACAGTCAAAGAACTTCATAGGAGCTCAACAGCGACGGATGCACACATACACTCAAACCCATCATGATTACGACGGGTTTGCTCAACGATTTGGCTCTGAACAAGCACATTTGTTCAGTATTTGGTCATGGTGTGGAAATCAGACACAGAAATCCTCTGTGGTATACTCTGTCCCAGTACAGCTGCTGTGAAACTCTGTGCTCTAAATTAACTGCTAAAAAGGACTTTCCGTCCTTTTACGATAGGCTGGTTTTATTTCTAAGGTTAAGTGACTCATAATGTTTACATTATCTTAATGTTATAGCATTTCATTCAATTGATGAAAATGTCTAGCAGCGTTTTTGAAAAAGAAAAAAAACAGTTCTAGTCTTGTTTAGATGGAGTTTCAAAATCTTGTTATGCTTCATTTTCAACATAATTATATCTAGTTAACATTCACTTTCAACCTAATGGCTGAAGCCACTTATCCTTAGAAGATGAAGCATGCATAATTAATGACATAACAAGCATTAAAAAGATTAGGTTATTGATGATGCTCTATACATAATCTATAATTGCTTATTTCTTTCTCATAAATGGCTTGAGAAGTTAACACCCTTTCTTGATTATCCCTTTTGATGAGTTCTCAAGACTAAGTAGCAGGTGCTGTACCATGTCCAGACAAGCTGCAGTTTCCCTGCCAACAGTGGGCAAGAGAATAATTAACTCAGCGTCCCAATTAAAGAGACACAATCCTGGGAGAGCATTGAAAGACGTGAACCAAATAAGGTAGAGTATACTCAACAGGAGCAGAGCGAAAGGCCCAGATAAATACATTAGAATCGGATAAAAGACACAGTAAAGAATAGAGGGCAAGAGGGACCCAAATCTAAAGCAAATGAAAAGAGGCTGATGGGATAAAAGCTCTCCAGTAATGACCATTTCATTTATTTCTGCCCTCGGTTTCGCTTTCAAAGAGCTCTGTGCTTACAATACAAGCTTAAACACTTATACATCTCACAAAAACCAATGCAAGTAAAACAGTAGGCATTATTACACAATAAACTAGGACCTGCTTTCACAGACAGGGCTTAGATTAAGCCAGGATTAGGCCTTAGTTTGATTAATTAACTTTTATAAACGTGCCTTAGAGAAAAATCATTACTGGTGTGCATCTAGAGACAAAACTATGGCACTGAGATATTTTTGCTTTCAGTTAAAACAGCTCAAACATGCAATTTAGTCCGAGACTAGTTTAAGCCTCGTCTGTGAAACCAGGGGTGCATGTTTCATTTCGTTTTACGCCATCATCTTGGAAATAAAAATGTGCGTTTTTAACCCGAATTTGGTTCACCAACCTTTTAGCGATCCAACCAAATAACGAGTCTAAAAAAAAACATTTGTCACATTGAAAACAAAAGGTCAAATAAAACGCACTGCATTGTGGGATAGCACTGCAATAGCACTGGGGATGCAGTAAATGTGCTTGTGTATTGCTCATTTTGGCAAATGCTGTAGGGCATCTATGCATTCTGAAAATATACTACAGCAATAATAGAAAGAGTGGCTTGTTATTCTATTCCAGAATAGCCAGTGAGTACAGGTCCCTCCTGAGCAATACTGTACATTGATTTTTCGGAAACTTTTCATTTTATTTTATTGCTAAAAAGGCAACAAGACCAAAATGACAACTAAAAGAGTTGGGGGAAAGGAGATTTGGCCAGCTAATTCATGTCACTCTGAGAGGGAAGACTAAATCAATTATGTAGTAACTAATCTTGAATTCTATTGGCAGAAATATCAGCTTGTGAGTTATTTATTACGGTGGGCCTCTGGATGGCCTGTGCTAATAGGGTGAATTGTCTGTCTTGATTTAGCAAGATACTTTCTCTTTCCTACTGTATAAAGGTTACCGAAAAATGCAATTAACACTAAATCTCATCTCAGATGTTTAATGGGTTATAAAAGCTGCATGGAACAGGATACAATTTATTATCACATGAGCAGAAGGGAAAGATGGTTAATTGTACTTCCAGTAACGTTTAAATATGCTGTACTGTGTGTGATTTCAGTGCTTGGATGAATGTTAATGATTATTCGTAAAAAATGCCATTGTTTGTCTAAGAAAGAGGAATTTGTTTCATTTGTACGATCACGCAGCATTGCACACCAAAGAAGTGCTAAACCAAAAATATTCTGAAAATACCATATGAAAGTCTCTTTAACGTGAATAGAATATGGCTTTACCTGATTGCGAACAAGATATCGATTCAATCTAATGTGTAAGTGCTGCTTTATTAAAACCTCTTATGAAAATTAGTTAATGAACCTGACTATACTGGAATGATAGCAGGATGATAGCAAATGATAGCTGGTTACAGAGAAGACTACAGAAGCACAATATCACTGAGTTTGAACTCCATTAGCAGAATTCAGGCTTGTTTTGACAGATCTTTACAGTGTTCTGAAGGACTGAGGTGACAGACCTCTTTTTAGCTTATATTATCTGGCTCGCACCTACTTGCAACCAGAGTTTGGCCCTTAACATCTCTGTTGTCCGCGTGTAATGTGATATAAGCTGGGCAGTTCGCAGCAGAACATGAGATTGGTAAGTCCATGGCAGACAGGTAATCAATATCTAAACAGCAGTCAAGCTATGACCAGCCGCAAAAGAACCGACTGGGAATAAAAAAAAACATCAGTAGGGAAAATGGAGGGCACAGAAAGGAAAAGTCAAAATTCCAACAAGGTATTTTTGCTCTGATTCAATGTTAATTGCAAATAATGCTATGTGAGGTCCTCAACAAATCATTCCTGTTGTTTTCTATCCTTATTCAGCTCATCAGCCCACTGTGATTTGGAGGAGTGCAGCACATGCTCCGACTCATTTAGATCACCTCTCATCAATGCACTGAGGCAGAAGTTCACAGAACCACTGTAAGTCATCAGTGAAATCAGTGGAATTTATGATTTTTTGGATTGCACCCCTGCTGATTTCCACGATAGCGCAGCTGTGCTGATTTTTTTGGGTTCTTTTTTGTGCTGTGTGAAATATAAATCGAATTGATTCAGACCATTTCCGGACTATTGGAAAATAGGGTTTCTCTCTAGACGGCCCTTATGCTGAATGACCCGAAACACTGAAAATTGACCCAGCCAGTTAATCTAAATCACCCCAATTTGTTGAAACGCCCTACATGTTCAAGGTAGACTTTAAATGTATTATTAGGAGTAGGGATTTTTCAGTGATTCTTTCTGCAAGCTACATCGTTATGCCAGTAGGTGGCGACAAGTTACCATCTTTTTGAGTGAGTATTTGAGTCATTTATTCAACCATATATTCAATCATTGAGTCATTAAATAACAAAACTAGTAACTGTCTGTGGCGAGCAAGGCAGGGTCGAGGGACGTGAGAGAGTTTCGGTAATGATTGGTAATGAGCGTGAGCTACCGGTCTCATATCTCACGGAGGAGCGGAGGCATAAATGGAGGAGCGACGACAGTGAAGGACGAGAGAGGACCAGGCCTGGGTTTTATGTCGCGCTTGTGTTCGTGTGGGCGGCAGTCGTCTGTGAGGGGGCTGTTGCCAGTACTTTTATTTTGTGTTTTCATTTCACATTAAAAGTCTTTTAAATGTCTGCCGGTTCCCGCCTCCTTTCTTCCCCGAACAAAGAGCTTTGCTACACTGTTTTTATGAATGAGTCATTGAATTATTCACTCAACCAGTTCAGTAAAAAACACTGATTCACACCTGTGAGTTACTTTAACTCTGTTTGGAACATCAGTATTTTAATTGGCTAAGCAATAAAAAGAAGTTAAATTGTAAGATCATCAGTATTACTCAATGTTAACTTCTTGTTGTATTTCACTTTAAATATCGCTACGTCAACTACAGTAGGCTACTACAAAATAAGATTTTAAATATGTTTGACTTGAAGTGAAGTTTGTTTATGGAACATACAAAGTACGGAAGGCCATTTATTATGTCATAATTCAGATTTTTTTTTATCTCATAGAGTACTACAATTATATCAGTCATGATTGTGTCAAATTTGACTTTTTATGTTACAATTATGACTTGAAGCATGTTTTTCTTATTTGGCAGAAATAGCCATCTTGTTACAGTCATGTTGTGTCTTTGTCACGTCCCTGTCTATCGTTATGTCACTTGTTCACTTCCAGGACTTTCTAGATCCTTCCACACCTGTCTTGTGTTAATCATCTCGTTAGTGTCTCCAGGTGTGTCCCTTATCCTGTCTATTTAAACCCTCCTGTTCTCCCTAGTCTTTGTCTCTTGTTAACGTTATCTTTAAGTTGGATGTTCTACGTGTGGATGCTTCCCTGTTTTGCACTCCTACGTGCTGTTTTGTTTCCCTTTTATTATTAAAGTGTTTTGTTTCCTGACTCCGTGCTCCGCGCCTATCTCTCTCCGCATCGCACGCCAGCGCTTCACAGCTACTTATATAACACATCCATAGTGAACACTTTTAGTAACAGTAAATTCTCAATTTGCAGTGTTAAGCATGTAGATTATTTATTTTTATGTCCAGATAGTCGAAGGCTGATTTTTTTTTTCTAAACACGTCAGTTTCCTTCATTGTGAACTTCGAAACTAATCTAACAACATAAAAAAACTAAATCCAAAACAAGCACAGTTTTCACAGCACTAATAGGACTGCAACAGACCACAAGAAAAACAATGAATTAAACATACACCACCCAGAGTGCTGTAGACTAATGCAATTGAGAAAACGTCCTCTCCACCATCGACCCAGCTTGTCTAGAATTCACCTGCAGTGCATCCTCATCCTCTTCATTTAGTCAAGCCTTTGTCTATTGATATCATCATTTCTCTCACTTCACCAGAGCCTCTCCAGAATAATAATTATGACAGCACTCAGGCTCGGCCTCGGATCGTGTCTCCGAACGCTGTCAGTAATGGGTCATTTACAGGTCTGGGCTCCGCTGCAGCCAATCAGACGGCAGAACTGCATAAGTCCCTGCCTCCAGGCTCACACGCAACCTCTTCAGACTGACATTTATGGGTTTGAGATGGAGCCTCGAGGACCATCTCGACTAAGACGAGTCTTAAAGATGGACTCCGTGCGAGTGGGTTTTATTTAGTTCTGTCGGAGGGACCTGAAGGCTCTGAGGCAACAGCTGTTCCCGAGCTGACTGTGACTAATGTTGCAAAGCTGTGGATGTGGAAGTGAGGAATGCAAAGCTCTATACCTTCTGTTGCGATAATCCTACAGCAATGCTACTGTACAGTCAGTGATGATTTGTGTGGTATTGCATATTGTACAGAAGCCAGTAGGCAATGCATATTGACTTAAATGAGCTCAAAAGTAAATCCACCAAAAGAATGACTAAAATATTCCTAAACATTTGCATATTTTATGGATCGTGTCATGCTGCTGCCTAGGTCCATGGGTTAGTATTTGACCACAAACGCCTATCTAGGTCAGTGAGAGAGCGGATGAGTCCCCATGGCAATGGGGCCGTGTAAATTTAGTCATCGACCTATGTGCGCCTTTCTCTCCATCACTAGCGTTGAACTCTGGCTCTTAACTGTTCTTTCTGAGGACAAAGCGTGTGTCATTGATGAGGTGCTGCAGGCGTGTAGGTGATCTGATTATTCCGAATTAAAAGGTCATATTTGTGGACGCTACAACGTCTGGAATAACTGGCATTGCTTTGGACCCATGGCCTTCAGAGATTGTCACACAGCTGCAGTTGTGTTTGTGACCCTTCACGTTTCTGGGTCAGCGTGCAGTTATCAGTGTTGTGCTTCTGCCATGAGCGAGACTACAGAACAGCTTCTCGCAGTGCCTTGGATAGTGTAGGCGGGTCTTTTCTTACTCTGGCTAAATATCTAAGCTGAATTCATGACCTCCAAGTCTGACCCAAATGCAACAACCAACACATTAGTAAGATCTGAAGCCGTACGGTCTTACGCAACCCCATCATTAGAAAGCGAGACGAAATTCAATGCGGTACTGTGAAAGATATTACTGAGGGAGAGTGGCTGAAATTAAATCTGATACCTGTAAGGCAAAGAATCCTTTTAGTCATCTGATTTGCCTCTCTTACTTAAACTCAAAGAATATCATGGCTTCTGCAAGTAAAATGTCTTTCAAAATTGCATTAGAGTGGAAACAACAGAGAATCAATCTTTTTTCTTTCTTTAGACAACTGAGGGTTTATAAGGCTGTAGCACCAGTATGGTTTCTCATAATGCAACAAAAGTCTGATAATGTTTGGAACGGGGCAGCCGAGATTGGTTTTCTTATAAGGAGATAACACCAAGACCTTGCTGAAGGCTATGGCATGTTAAATCTAATTTTCAAGCTGGGGGAAGCTAATGGATTGTACGAAAAACAAAGGAAGACAATCATTTTGGGATTAGTGAGCCTCTTGTAAGATATATACAAATACATCTATATAAATCATCTCATTCCACACCCATGAAACCAATCACAAACAGACACAAAAAAGCATCAATAGAGACACTTTATGCCAAGTTTCCACTGGCAGGTCGACAGCTACCAGTGAGATAACAAAGATCAGCAGGTTTTAGGATGGAAGCATATATAACCCGCTGAGAGATTTGAGCAGGTGCCGTTGGAGGTTAAGCTGATTAACACAGTCTTGAGATGACGGTTTTGTCACAGGTCCAGGATAGGCACTGGAACAACAAACAATCTGATTTTTACAACCCAATCCTAAGAGAATATGTAACTTAAGTATTGGAGAACTGGTAGCAAGTTCACAAGGATTCATATGATCTGAGTGTATGAAATAGTTGCATGAAAATGTAAGCATCCACCCCTAAACCTACTCCTCAATTGGGATTACAGTATTTTCCCGCATATAGATCCACAACCTAATATAGCCCGCGGGTTTTGGGGTTTTGTGTAAAAAAAAAAACGTTGGCATAACCCGCACCTTTATATAACCCGCACCCATAGATTGATGAACTTGTTTGTGTAAGTTCACATTTCGAATTTCGAATGTTGCTCGCATGACGTCAATTATCATAACTGTTCAGGCTCGGTACACAGTGCTTGTGCGCGAAATTCAAACAATAAGAAAACAAACACAAGGTCAGAATCAGAATCAGAGAATCAGAAGAAAAGAAAGTGTCTCCCGCTGTGCAGCAGCTCGTCCCTTAAGAAGCGATTCTACAGGTGTTGATCATCGGATGAGATGAGAAGAGCCCGCCCTCATGCAGCACAGCCAATCACGTCTTCTTGCATGATTGGCAGGTCAGACAGCCTATCAGCGCCAGCTGTCAGAGTGACCGTACAAGCGCCAGAGACAACAACCCTCGCAAGAAAGAAAAACAGAAAGAAAATACCGCAAAAAAAAAAACGTATGTCCTTAGGGACGTAACAAATATATTTAAATATTATTACGTGTAAAAAATTTGTGATATAGCCTGCACACTTATATAACCCGCTGCAGGTTTGTAAAATCTGGTATAATCCGTGGGTTATATTTGTGGGAAAATACGGTAAGCAGATTGCACGAAAATGCTCACATTTACATGAATTCGTCACCAGCTCACCAACACATAAAACTGTTACAAATTGCCATGAAAGTGTGTTGGACCTTTAGTTCACACTGTAGGTACAAAATTGTGTATTTTCTTGAAAACTGAAGCAGAAAACATTACTTATACAGTTCCCTTAGGAAGTCATAGGTTTGATATGACTGTCAAATGATCACCCAAAGGAATGGGCTTCCGCATCTGCAAGTCTTTCTTGACAAAATTCACGGAGACAGCAGCTCCCTGAAATATAAATATGTACTCAGAGTACCTTAAGGGTCGATCTGATCAATAAGCCTGTGGGAGCTCACTGTCACATTAAATTTGAGGCTGGAATGCTCACGCAAAATGGGTGGCTCCGATTTGCTCAGCAGGAGTTCAGACTTCCCATAAGGGGAGGGCATTGACAGACGGTTACCCACTAATTCAGATATCCTTGTCAATCACTGTGGGACAACAAATACACCAGTCTCATTATAACAGCACCAAAAGAGAGAGAGAGAGAGAGAGAGAGAGAGAGAGAAAAGGAGTACAATGGGACAAAAAGCCAATCTTAAGTGTTAAACAGAAAAGAAATAGTTCACCTTGGTCAATCATTAAATCAATCTGTCGTTCTCATTATGTCATTTAGTTTCATGGCGATTGGTTCCAAACTCATATTCGGTTATATTTTCACTGAACACAAGAGGGAAGTTTTGAAGAGGATCTTTTCGAAAAGCACCATAACAGTCAATTTGACTTGTGCACTATTCTAGGTCTTTTGAAGTCTATGAAGAATATGATAGCTTTAGCTTGAGAAAAGCTCTTAAAATATGGTGTTTATGGAGCAGACTGGATGATCAAATGTTATGGGTTCTTCTATATAGTATGATCAAACAGCATGATGTCCAACCTGGTGAAGATTTTCAGCAAATAATCACTCTTAAAACGTTCTTTATTGGCATCAATGGTCTCATGAAGATCCTTTAACATCCATAGAACGTTTCCATTGCACTAAAGATCATTTATAGTGGAAAATAGGTTCTTTAGATTACTCAAATGTTCTTCACACTAAGAAAAAATATATACTTTTGAGAACTGTTCATGAAGAAAAGAAAAAAATCACCTTTCAGTGGCATCATAGTAAAGAAGAATAGTAGAATAGTAGATACATTTCAACCTGTTCATCACACAAAGCTATTGTATATCTTCAGAAGACTTGGTTGGTCACTGTAGACTGTTGTTAAATTAACTTTAAGTTTTAAAAGACGGCAAAGGGGTTTCGAATGCCATTAGGGTAAGTAACAACATATATACTGTACACTACAGATTCCAAAATTTGGGGTTGGTGTGATTTATTTATGGTTTTTGGAAGACGCCTATGTGCAAGCATATGTTTAAGCTGCAAGTGGCAGGGAAAGCAGGCACTCCTGTGGACGCCACACATCAGTGCTGATTGCAGCTCACTGTACTTCCTGATTAGCCTCCCGTGGGCTGACAGTGGCATGACTTCTTTCTTTAGGGAACACCTGAGTAGAGTCCCCTACTGGAGTGGAAACCGGCGTGTGTCAGCCTTTCCAAACCCCTACCAAGGAACACATATGTCTGCCTGTTTGCTCACTAGCCAGACCTTGAGGCAAAGGGATAGATATCAACATGGAGTTTAAGTTGTATCTCTTACTCTTTTTATACTGGTCTCCTATGGAGCGCACAGACAAAAAATGATTCACAGACAGAAGCAAACATTCTGTCATACAGATCTCTCTGGAATGGTTCTGCAGAGTCTGCTCAAGAACTATAGGTCATAGTTGAATGAAGCCGGACATATTGTTATACTGTCCTTAAGATATGTCTGCACAGTTATATTGAACTGTGTACTTGTAACTGAATCAAGTGCACTTCCCTGGATCTGGACAATCTGAAATTCTAATATGGCATATTACGTATGCTATTTTGCCCTTTAGGAACTGACAGCAAATAAACAAGACACAGTGATACCTCGGTTTACGAGTTTAATTCGTTCCAAGAGCCCGTAACTCAAAATTCTCGTACACCAAAACAATTTTCCCCATAAGAATGCAATAAAAATCACTCGATTCGTTCCACACGACCATAAATGTCCATTTTAAATATTTTTTGGGTTTTACCCTATTACAGTAAAAATTATAACCATTAAGATCTCATATAAATACTAATTAATAATTGACAATTAAACTCTAAAAATACTTGACAATTTACTGTAGCGTCGCTGCTGGCGTGAAGGAGACGAGAGGAGGGTTTTACTGCTTACAGGGAGAATTTCATCCCTTCTTTCTTACTCATCTTGAGGTCATTGTCTATATGCTGTACTGTGCGTATATATTTCACTACGTTCTATTTAGTTCTATCTATACGTTCTCTTTCGGATGAGACGATAAACCGAGGTCCTGACTCTCTGTGGTCATTAAAAATCCCAGGATGTTCTTCGCAAGAGTAGAGGTGTAACCCCGGCATTCCTGGCCTAATTTGTCCATCGTGGCTTCCTAACCATCCCCATACTCTGATTGGCTTCATCACTCAGTCTCCTCTCCACCAATAAGCTGGTGTGTGGTGAGCGTTCTGGCGCAATATGGCTGCCGTCGCATCATCCAGGTGGATGCTGCACTGTAGTGGCGGTTGAGGAGATTCCCCCGTCCATCGAAGTGCTTTGAGAAAGTCTTTGATAAAGCGCTATATAAATGTAATGAATTATTATTATTATTACTACGTGAACAATAGCGATCACAATTAATGTTAACAACACGAGGTAAAACCGCTGTAAATCACTTATAAAAGTATCACTGTGGTGAATGATGCAACCAAACTGAATGAACGAGTGAAGGGGTGATAGGCTTTGTGAGAGGCTGTCGTTAGGATATTTCAAGTAAAAATGCCGAGCGTTAGGAATTGGCGAAGGAACATTTTTACGATAAAATGCTCATACACCGATTTGCTCGTATACTAAGTCTCTCGTAAACCGAGGTATTACTGTACGCAGTGCTGTTTTGAGATTTTGAGATGAAATCATACCTAGAAACACAATATTGCTGGTAATTAATTCAGCTTTCACGACCAGTCCGTTTCCAGGTCAATTGTAGTATTGATTTCATTCTTCAGTTTCAACCATTAATCCTATCGCGCAAATGATTAAAATACAAGAATGTGTTTTCTTGCGAATAAAACAAAAACAAAACACAACAACACTCATGGTTTGGCAACATAGTTGCAAAGGTTTTTTCTATTCACTGGAATATACAATTTAATTCAACCCTCTGAGTTTGGCAAGAAGCAAAATGCATTTTATTTAAAAAACTACTTTTTAAAGAGTTCTTACGAGTTTTAAGCCGCTGTACTTGTGGAAAGTGCCAGTTGTTAAACAGAGATAAACAGGCATTACAATAGAGCCACTTCCATCACATAAAACTTTTCATTCTTTTTCTTTATATAATGAATTCAGTGCAGTAGTGACAACACAGGTTCAATCACATAAGCAAGTGTTAGCTCAATGTACTAAGAGCATCTGGGGAAAGCAGATAGATGGCTAAGCAGGACTGGATGCTTGGCATTTTGCGACTCCAGGGACGGACGCTTGTGGCACGTCCTTTTTTTGCCTGAAGCGCAGGATTACTCTCTCGATGTATTGATGCGGCAGGGTCGTTGCTTTCTTTGTGTTCTTGCATTAACATTATAAGTTATAGACCAATTACAACACAGAGAATCCACAGTGCGGCAATAAAGACACACATAATTCTCCACAAATCTACTTTGGACCCAGAAAGACCTTTTGTTTTGATCATGGACTGTGTCCTGCAGGGTTGCGGTGTAACTGTGAATTGCTACTTAGAAGCACATCATTTCCATTCACCTTTAGCATTAGCTCCCGCAATGCTCAACTACACAGTTCTGGGGTGGAAATAAAGAAGCTTATAGGCTTTACCTAGCAGAGGCCAACCATAGACAGCCAGTTTGGCAAATCCCTGCAAATACAACATCTGTGCTAATCAGGTTGCGTTGGAGGTTATGCTGCATTATTGGTCCTATCCATTAGGTTAATAGGATTTACACTGTTATGTTAGCAGACTTTGGGCTGTTTGCTTTAAACGCCGGCCCGCAAGGAACATTATGGATCCTATTTGCTTTACACAAGCCCAGAGTGACTCGTGGAAACAAAGCCCATCGATACAAACACCTCTTCGAATCACAGAAACTTTATTACTTTCATTAAACCTAATGAAAACATATAGATTGCTTCATTCAAAATCTCCAGGTTTGAAACCTTATCAGGATAAAACATTGAGAATGGGCTCATTTGGCACGACTTATGAGTTTTGTACAGTGTTACACACTTTATCAGCAGAAGGTCTTTCAGAGATTAAATTACAATAAATGTCCAAATGTAATTTTGTTCTATTTTGTTTGACAGAAGTCTCTTTCAATTTTAATCGGGAAAATCTCATTCAAAAGAAGCTCATTTTGTGGGGTCAGTGAGTAGATGAAGAAACCGAAACCTCATTCTCTTTTTATCAATACTAGAGAAGGTATCTAGATAACACTGAGGAGTGTAGAATAGTTATTCTTTGCACATCATTTATTTTTCTCTTCTTTTTTCATTTCCAAGAGCCTCATTTCATTTCAAAGCATCAATTTTCTCTACTATGCCCTCATTTTAATTGCCGTTTTTTGCCATCCCTTGTTTCCAAGAAAGTGCAATAATGAGATCATTTTAATATGGCACGAAACCAAACTTTTTGGCAGAAGCCAACAACAAAAATAGACCTTTTAAATGACATTCACTTGATGAAGAACAATATTTCCCAAACAGAAACAGCGAGACCTTCCTGTGACACAGCTGATTATCCATGCCTGTCTGACCTTGCCGGTGAAGAAATATAATAAAGCCAATCCGAGAAGCTCTTCACGGAAATGCTGTTAAACATCAACAACACGAGTAAGAATAAAAGTTTTAGTTCAGACTCAAGGAGACAACTTTCTCTACAAACAATAAAATATTCCCTTCCTGTTGGCTCTCAGTCTTAAATGTTGATCTTCTGAGCTTGTCATTCAAACGCTCAAGAGGATGCGGTTGGTAACGTGGGTGGTTTTTGTCATCTCCGCATACAGAGAGAAAAGCCATACACGAGGGGCTGAGCTGGTGGATTGACAGGCGGCACTTAAGCATCCGTGCTGAGCTTGTTTCATGTGCTTTATTCCTACACATTGAATATTAATAGAGAAGAAATTTAACTACAACTCAACTCCCACAAACTTTCTCCTTCCTTTATCAGTTGCCGACACCCTCTACAGTACACGAGTAAGTTCAAGGCATTGTTGAAGAACTGAACTTATGAAATGCCAGTATTTGCATTGGATATGAGATCACAGGATTCAAGACTGCCTTTTACCCCATTTATATGCAAGGCCTCTTTTGTCCAAACCCCCACAAGGCCAGCAAGTTGATGAATCTAGATTCTACACAGCCCCCTGTGACAATGTCCTTGTTTTCAATGACAGTTTAAATGGTGGAGCGCTTGTCTGATTGTCCAAGGTTAAGATAAGATTGTAAAGGCCAAAGCAACCAGATCAACCACTAATCGCTCAGCTGCAACTAAGACTTGGAATATCAGCCTGAATGTCTTCTACATGAGGGAGTCGACTAAACTAAAATGGGTTAATTAAACAATTTCATTTCTCAGCATAGTCTAATGCTACTGTGGCACTTTCGTGTTTAAATGGTGCGCTCGTAGGAAAGAGAGCTTCAGTGGAGTCAAAATCTGCTAAGGGATAATTAAATGTAGCAAATCGTGTAAAACCGTATCCTCTTTTATTAGAAAATGAAAACATAATTAAACTTTGATAATGCCATTAATCGTTTAAACCACTGTGAAGATAGTGATCAAACTACATTTTATAAAAATCACCTGTCGTATTTATTAGAATATTGTCATGGGCTCGTGTGCGATGAAGGCACGAAGACCAAGAGTAATCCATTTTTGGACTTTTATTACTGCAAAATACAACGAAGAATATACACACGCAACACATTAACGTAAACGAGAACCGACAACTGAAGAGTGCACAATGGGGACTAAATATTCTAACAGTGATGATCCTAAAGACAAACACCTGTTATAATTAGTGACTATGGAAACTGATGGGTGACGGAGAGTTCTGGAACAGAAAGCATGTGACAACAAAAGGCAAAATAAGAGTCCAGGGTGACAGTGACCGTGACAAATATACAGTGCATCTGCATATGAGGCCCTTACATTTGGATTTAAAATGCATTGTGGTCGACCTGATCACAAGTGGACGACACTAAATACAGATGTAAACAGGGTCTCAAACATTTTGAATTTGTCCACTTTCGAACACACAGTCGAACGGATTGCTTTTTAACTTCATTTGTTTTGTTTTTTTAACAGGAAAGGAATGTTTTTTGAGCCACAGAGTTGGTTTGAATAGTCTCTTAGAAGAAAAACATGTGACTTAAATCCAAGAAATGCAGATCTGGTTCTAAAGAACATTGAAAAATCACTTTTTTGTTCCATTATTAACATACTTATAGAACTCTTAATGTCAGAAAGGCTTTATAAAAGGAGAAATGTCTAGCCATTTCAGTGGAAAGTTTGTTAGTATTTGGCATGTCTCCCTTTTGCCTTAATCACATCCTGCATTAACGCTCAGTTTCGACATGGATTACTGAACTCGAGGACATGAACAGGTGTTGGTCTGCCATTATCTGTTAGCAGGCGTGACAAGGTTATTCATTCCGGCAAATAATGAAGAAATCAGTTTTGTAATAAGTGTTATAAAACCGAGATCTCTTATACAAGCCTGGGTACGTGATGGAAAGATAAGTACAAATCATTTCATCCTCACCATTTCCCACAGTATTTCTTCCAAATGAATAGAGACGAATAGCACACAACCTGCTAGAGAAAGACAACTACAGTGATCACTGATCGTTTTTATATCCACGGTTTATGAGCGGGAATGTCTCATGAATGTCTCAGTGCTTCATGGTCAAATGTACACGTAAAGCCAACCAAGGATTTGCTTTTGGTTTTGCTAGCCTATTGCATTTTTATGAGAGTTCAAATTAAAGTTTGGTCAGACTCCATGCGGATGATACTCTGAAATTTCCTATACACACGCAAGACAAACACAATCAGAATTGAGGGGAGTATTGAAGGAGTTCTGATATTTGAAGGCCAAATATAGAATAAATATGGATTTGGTGCACATGGACATACTCTGTAATCTGATGAGAATGTCTCTGTTGGACAGAGCATTGCCTCTTGATTATCAGGTTTTGCAGGTTGCAAGTTTTAATTAGAATTTAACAAAACCTTTAGAGAGTTTTCTGTTATAACACAGTAGACGATCCAGGATAGCGCTAGTATTAGTTCTCAAAAGAAGAGTGTTAATTGTAAGGCTATGATTAGAACATCCCAATTAAATGTTTGAACATTGTGAAATGTTGTTAAACATTCTTTTGGGAGCCATATAATATTAGGAGAGCAATGTTTATGATGGTGAAAATGCTATTTAATTTTTGTCCATAAAATTAATATGAATTAATACTAATATATATATATATATATATATATATATATATATATATATATATATACATACATATATTCTGATGGTTGAATATGGAGTGGGATGGACACACACATTATTTTTTCACAACTTACTGCGCATAATAACTTATTTAAATGTACACACATGCTTCTTTGATATCTTCGTGTCTGACTTTATCTCCACACTTACTAAAATCCTGCCTTCACTAACTGCAAGCTAATTCAAAAATGAACTCTTGATTGGATGGTAATTTTGTTCTCCACACTAAACTATGATTGGCTACCTTTGATTACGGTATAATGTGACAGAAGAAATTTAAGGAAAGAAGAAATACGGGATAAAAATGTTTTTCATAATAAGTGAGGACACTAAAAATAGAGCTGAAATACAGGAGTGTCCCTGAAAAAAAACAAAAAGACTGGTCATCCTGATTATATATTAACCGAGTCAATCTTACATTTCATTACATTTATGCATTTGGCAGACGCTTTTATCCAAAGCGACTTACATTGCATTCAAGATAAACATTGACATTCTTATTAGTTCTTGCTTTCCCTGAGAATCGAACCCATGACCTTGGCGTTGTAAACACTAATGATCGACTGGTTGAGCTGCAGGAAAGCTTTCAGAATTGAGGCTATAATGAGCACACAAAGACGAATGAGTACAAATAAACAGTCTTTTAATAATTCCAACATGTATACTTTGGCAAACTCAGAAGCTAGAATCAACAACTAGAATCTACAACACTGATGATACCGGACTAATGAACCAGGTAACAATCAGGGCTTAAATACATACAGGAATAATGAGAGTAATCAGGAACACATGCAAACTCAAAATCAAAAGCCATGGCAACAAACCAGGAAAACAGGAACGGAACACAGTGAAAACTAAACCAAAACTGAATATAATTGTTACAAAATCATTAGCGTTTTTCCTTTAAAGGGGACCTGCCCCATTTTACAAGATGTAATAAAAGTCTCAGAATGTGTCTGAATTTTCAGCTAAAAATACCCCACAGATCATGTTGTAAATGCCCATTTTTGAGTGGAAAGAAAAACATGCTGTTTCCGTGTATGTATCTTTAAATGCAAATGAGCTGCTGCTCTCCCCGCCCCTTTCCAGAAGAGGGCAGAGCCTTTACAGCTTGTGATACTCTGCCAAAAACTAAAACATCTGTTTAGATCATCATCTCTATCACAATCACGCTCATGTGACCTTGCAGTTCTTCATCATGAAAGTTTATTAAATGCATGCGTTTTAAACTTCTGATACATGGTTTTCTGAGTGCACACATCTGAAACGAACACGCATAAAGTTGTTTGTTAGAAGACACGTCCCGTGAGTATTAGCCAAATTATCTTTTAGATGTTATTATGCTTTACCTGTCAAAAACACACAAAGTTCATATTAATACACTGTGTTATGTCTGTGATGGTAAACTGCAGGGAATCACCTGTGT
Organism: Rhodeus uyekii; assembly: GCA_037043235.1. Classification (NCBI taxonomy): domain Eukaryota; kingdom Metazoa; phylum Chordata; class Actinopteri; order Cypriniformes; family Acheilognathidae; genus Rhodeus; species Rhodeus uyekii. The sequence continues at coordinate 4,713,073 of JAWRVZ010000024.1, read as the reverse complement.
ATATTATATCTGTGTATTAAAGTGACAGCAGCATAATATACAGCAGCTGCTTCTTTATGAGCTGTTAATTTGAATCAAACAACAAAAGAAAAACAGAAAATTACTCACTGCTCTCGACTGACTAACTTTAGCAGCTTTAATAAGAATACATTTCTGACTTGAATATGGTTGATAAATGCTCTGGCGAGGAGATTAAAATGTCGGACTGTGTTCAGCTCACTGAGGGCGGAGTCTATGCTAATAGGGCGGAGTCTGACAGCTGTCGTGGGCGGGGGCTAATCATATGTGACATCACAAATGCTAGAATTTGCAAACGGCCTGTTCTGAGCACACATTGCATTTATATTCAAACACTATGTAAAAGTGAATTTTGCATAATAGGTCCCCTTTAATACTGCTCTTAAAATCTTTGGCAAATGTCTTTATAAATTATAATTGTATTTCTATGCATAAATCCAATTAAATAAGGTGAACTTGATTAGGACACTTTGTAAACAAGTGTCACTTTGGGCAAAAACTGTCCCAATCCACGTGACTCAAATCTATAAACACTTTCAAATAAATAAATAAATTGTAATTAGAATTGATTACACTAGGTATACAACAGTGTAATACAGTTTTGTTGTGGTACAGAACTCCATACAGCAACAAGAATATTTTGAATGCTTTGAAGAAAAAAATTAAATGTAATTTGAGGACAAAAAGCACCTTTTTACTTCTAACCAATAAACAATCCCAGTAACAGATTACAAATAAAGTGTTTTCAGACCACAAACAAAAATAAGCCATATGACCTTGTCTTATCACATTCAAATTCAGAAGAGCTTTTCCCAGAGCTAGAATCTCAAGACAGGCACAAGAACAGCTGGTCTTCTTCTGTTGTGCATGTAAATTGCATTTCCATTATGGTTAATCAAGATGTTAACACTCTACTCCCAGCATCCAGCAAGATCCTTTTGAGAAGAAAAGCGCAGTATTCTTCATTCTGCGCACATTACTGTGATTTAATGAGCGACCGTATAGAGTAAAATTTCAGTGGGTCTGCTTTTTAAGAGGATCCAGACCATAACAAAACAAAGCCTGATTATGCATGCTCATGCTGTAATATTAGCATGCAGAATGTTGCAATAGCAGTTTTTAAATGTCTCACTCAGCATCGTAATTGGTAAATGAGGGCTAAAACATGAAGGCAACATTTTAAATGGCTTTTCTTAAGCTGAATTCTTCTGCTTAATAATTTTAACGTTTTTACTAACATACACATAACACTAAACTGTTCAATATTACATCATTTTCATGTTTTCTCCAAGTGCTTGTCTTAAACCAATAGCAAAAATCACACTCACATGCAAATAAACACTTGAAGTACTGTTCCTTGTTAGAACTCAAGACTTGAGGCATGACAGCCGAGCGTTACTGGAGAAACAAACACATCCTGACTTCACAAGACAACAACAAAATACCCACCAACAGTGTAAATAAAACTGGAAAACAGTCAAAAAGTCCAACCGTATTAATAATGCATGCCCCAGTGCATGCTGGGAAACCCAGCTTCAGAGAAACCAGTATCTAGCAAGTAGAATAAACATTTGCGCTACAGACACAACAGCTACTAGAATTTGTTATTATTATTAAATCTTTTTTTTATTTCTGCCTATTGAAATGAGACCACCTGATTTGGACTGAATAACAAAAGCCTTTTTCCCTCCTATTTAAGCATATGTGAAAAGTCATTAATCATGCTTTGATTTTTGATTAAAAAAAGAAATAGTATATTGTAATGGAAAAGCTGCGTTGAGATACTCGATACATTCATATATTCATATATATATATATGTACTGTATATATATGATTGGCACAAATGATGATGCAATGTGAACATCATAGCCAAGGAAAGTGTGATTATGGGCATGTGTTTAGCCTGCAGGTCTGTGTGTGTGTGTGTGTGTGTGTGTGTGTGTGTGTGTGTGTGTGTGTGTGTGTGTGTGTGTGTGTGTGTGTGTGTGTGTGTGTGTGTGTGTGTGTGTGTGTGTGTGTGTGTGTGTGTGTGTGTGTGTGTGAGAGAGAGAGAGAGAGAGAGATAGAGAGACACATGAGTTCACCCCTGTGGCAAAAGACGGCATGCAAGTGCATGAGAGAGTGTGTTGTAAATGAGGAAAAAACGACAAGGAAAGAATGTACAGTACGTGTATGTGTGTGTGTGCTGTTATAAGCATTATACACTCTGAGACTGTGACTGAAACCTTCAAAATAGTGCCTTAACACACTGTATATAAAGACAAGGAGGCATCAAGACAAGTTTGAATCCAATGTTCGCATTAGATCCTGTCATCTGAGATGCCTCCATCTGGTCGACTTCTTTGATCCTTCTCTGTCTATGATATCCCACAATCCTGTGCACAAGGGCGTGAAATTTAGTAGGGACGCTGGGGACATGTCCTACTCCCTACCAATATCCATCAACTAATGAATTGCATCTGAAATGGGTCATACCATTAACATTATCTGTACAGTTAAAGTAAATACACTAGAAAACTGCTCTTTAAGCCACAAAATTAAAACAACTCTAAAATATGAGCGTGGGGTTTATCTGTCAGTCCAATGCTTGAGTAAGTTTGTTACTATAGTAACACTTGGGTCCCGGGTGCATTTTCTTTCAGAATCATTAAATAAATATTAAAATAAAGTGGTGTACAGTTGTACAGGTTCAGCTCTGAATGATTCTTGTTCAGATATTCGATCACAATTCTATTCTATTATTATTCTATTAGTAAAAGCCAAATTGCATACTTAATATTGCTGGTTTACATAATCAAAATTGTGTATTTGTCTACTGAACATACACACATAAACTCTAATAAATAAAAAATACAGTAATCCCTCGCCACTTCGCGGTTCAAGTTTCGCAGCCTCTGTGCATCGCAGATTTTTCAAAAATATTCATCGAAAAATAAAATAAAAATCTACCGCCATATCGGCAGCCGTATTGCGTATTGCAGCGTTGCTTCATCGTGATGCGAGAGAAACGGTTTCCCAGAATGCCAGACAAAGAGAGAAACTCTCTCAGAGGCTTTGTACACGCCCATGGGCACTCAGACAAGACACGTGATTGGCTCCTGGCGCGAGATAGACCAATGAGAACCGTGAGCTGATTGGCTGATCCTACTTCGCGGATTTTCACCTATCGCGGGGGGTTTCAGTCCACATTAACCACGATAAACGAAGGATCACTGTATAAATAAATAACTCTAAAATAAAATAAAGGCTTTAGAAGAGAAGAAATTGCAGTTAAGTGTGGAACGGGTAGCCTAATGCTTTTATGTTTCCAACAATATCATATGGATGGCACTGATATAGTCACAGCGAAGTACATTTTTCATTCTTCGCTTAAGGGTAGAGATGCACGATTCTGGATCAGGTGAGAATCATGATTCTTAACAGATCACTAAACAAAATAAATAACATGCTAGATGTTCTGGCATTTCTGTATATTTAAAAAATATATTTAATTACTTTGAATTATTTAAAAAAAACAATTTCGTTTGAAATTATTGAATGAATTAAAATATTCAACATCTACAATAAACCTGTGTGTTCGTGTTTTTACTCACGCCTGACCTTGACAGACTGAACAGAAGAAATGAACTGGAGAAGATCAAAGTGGGCGGAGCCTCAGAGCCACCGACCAATGAAAGTTCGAAGGCGTTTACCAACTAGAAAGGTTTTGCTTGGGAAATCGGTTTCAATCTCCAGAAACTCCAGACAAATGTTCTAATTTGCTGTAATTGACGTCACACCAAATTTGCTTGAACTATATCGTGGCCTTGACTGAACGATAAAAAACTCATTAGTGTCATTAATGATTCCATCTCTACTAAGAAATAAAAAAAGTCATTAAATATTCACTTGCTGATCTCAAAATCTCATTTGCATTTGTTCTAGATCTTTAGATGTGATGTTTGATGCCTGGAAGCCAGACTGAAGCCAGTCGTCATGTAGGAGAGTCTGACTGGCTGGGCAGCCGCCGTCTGTTTCAAGCACACCCTGGATTTGTGCCTTGGGCCCAGGCTGAAGCGCACACCTGATTCATGGCATCTCTCCTCGCATCTACAGGCAATCTTTTGACAGCCTAACTAGGCCACAGCATCAGATTGAGCCGTACCCCACAACCTCTTGTCATTTCATAATAATAAGTGCAGCTCAGCTTGGCAGAGCTCAAAACAAATCTTCACGTATTACTATATCATATGAACCCTTGCTTACATTGTTTTCAGATTATGAATTTGTATGCAAGTCATTCATATGCTCTGCATCCATGAGACAAGATGTGGTTCCACACTGCTGCAGCTTACAAGAACCCCAGTGTTTTCTTGAAACAGCAATAGTAAAATGAACTATATCTTGAAATCATTATAAGTTAACTTAAGCAAAAGCATGCGTGTTTCAGACATGTGACCAAGCAGAAAAATAATACCGCCACTTCGCGGTTCAAGTTTCGCGGCCTCAGTGCATCACGGATTTTTCAAAAATATTCATTGAAAAATAAAAATTCAAAAATACCGCCATATCGGCAGCCGTATTGCGGAAAGCAGCGTTGCTTCATCGTGATGCAAGAGGAACGGTTTCTCAGGATACCAGACAAAGAGAGAAACTCTCTCAGAGGCTTTGTACACACACACGGCACTCAGACAAGACACGTGATTGGTTCCCGGCATGAGATCGACCAATGAGAGCACGAGTGGAGTGGGAGCCTCTACGCCTCTCTCAGAAGCAAATGTTGACGATCCCGAACTGATTTAAAGACCTCATTATACCAGTGCAGTAACACCATCATCATCATCATCATCATCATCATCATCACATTCATGACCCGCACAGGTCTGTCATCGTCGCTATTACTGGAGTCTCAAGATACTACTGTCATTGATGAGTGTAGAACACCAGAATACGTATCGTATGAGAGAGAGAGTAAATGTATAATATTTAGGTTTTATAATTAAATAGATTTAATTAATATATATATAAATTATTATAAATATGTATTATTAATATTATTATTATTATATATACATATTTTAAACATTCTGGTACCTACACACATACGGAAATTCCTAGGGGGCCAATCCTACTTCGCGGATTTTCACCTATCGCGGGGGATCCGGTCCACATTAACTGCGATCACTGTATTTGAAAATCAGACAAAAAGAAAAAAGGTACAAGACTATACTTGACGGCTTTAATTAGGGAAATCAAATCAAATGAAAGCACTCCAGATGACAACTGAAATAAAATGATGGATAAATAAAACTGTCGATTTTATATATAAACAATATACAATGAAGCAAAACATTATGACCAGTAGATAAAGCCAAGGCTTGTGTGTTGCTCATGGTCAGCAGTGGTGAGAATTTACCAACAGTGGTCAGTGGAGGGATAAACCACAAAGCGGCGATTGCGTGTTTGGCGCCCAAAGCTCATTAGTGCACATGGGCAACAAAACCTATCCCGTCTGGTCAGAGACAACAGAAGGTCTACTGTGCCATAAGTCACACAATATTTGAATTATGGTTATGGGAGAAACGTGTTGTAAAACACAACATTGCATTCTGCTTCATAAGGGACTGATCAGACCGCTGTTGACCGTCGAAAGTGCCTACAATGGGGGTCGGAACTGAACCTTGGAGAGGTGGAGGTCAGCTGGTCTGTTGAGTCACGTTTTCTTTTACTGTCTGTTTCAATAAATATTGGATACATATTGTACAGCTGTCTTTAGGATTTATTCTTCCATCTTTGTGATATTGTCTCCAAAGTACCTGCCTGCAGCCATTCAGATGCATGAAGGGTGTTCATATTTTGTTTTCTAGAACTGTTAAAATACTGGATGTACTTGTCTCAAGCTCGAACAACTCAATACTACATAATATCTTATTGACTTGCGAGAAGGCTTTATGAATTCTCATTTAAAATTCCCAATTGAATTCTCTGTTAAAATGCAAACTTCTTACTCTGCATCACCAGATTTTGCCGCACTCCTTTGAGAAACCTAAATATGTCTGTGTGTGTGTGTGTATGTGTTTGTGAGTGAGTGAGTGAGTTTGTATGTGCAGCAGATCATGCGGAAACTGCACTCGCCCACATTGACATTCACCCTTGTGCGCCCCTGCTGTCATCCTGTCAGCATCGTCACAGGCGCAGGCCCAGCCAGGAGAGCTCCCAGACAGACAAACCGGGCAAATGGGAGCTGTGGACTTCAGCAACATAACAACGGCCTTTCATCAAAAGCCCTGCTGACCAGCATCCAGCACCATGTCAACCCTCACCACAGAAACCAACAGTTCCCACCACCCCCAGGGTTCACACTGTCAAACAATGGCACAAAAGCCCATACAAACAGCCAGAACGGCCACATAAAGCGGCCCCAGAAAGTGTTTGGACACTTCAGTCACACTTAATGAATATCTTTGCTTTACTAAATAAAATCAAACCAAGGCATCTTTTTTAAATAGCATAAACAAACTTAAGCTATCCATATCTTTTAATTTATTCACAAAATAAATAAAGCAATTTAAGCATATATGTATGTATGCGTGTATGTATGTATGTATGTATGTATGTATGTATGTATGTATGTATGCATGCATGCATGCATGTATGTATGTATGTATGTATGTATGTATGTATGTATGCATGCATGTATGCATGTATGCATGTATGCGTGCATGTGTGTATGTATGCATGTATGTATGCAACACGTACAATGTTTGAAACTCATGTCCACAAAATCGACAAGAAAATAACATTTCCTTTTCAATGGCCCTTTTCAGACACCACCACTGTATATACACCACTGTGAAAAACATGTGGCCCAAACATGGCAAATACATAAACACAGTTTGGCATTGCCAAATCCAATGATAAAGACATTGCTAAAGCCAGACACACCTGAGTGCTTTTCCATTACCAGGCACTGTTGTAACTCACGGTTTAAATTCAACACAAAATACAAAAATTAGTTGGTGGCACATCAGGGCACCGCCAAATGACATGCCTTCAAAGAGCCACTCTTCACAGCAAAACTCCTGTTGAGCAGAACCGCAAAAACATCATTTCTCAGAAAAGTTTCGAACCAAATGAGGCATTTGATTTAACATTCCAGCTCATATCTTAACACTTAACACCAGCCGAGTGCTGCTCCCACGCTGAGCGTGTGAATACAATCCCATAAACAACTGCTTAGATTTGCCGCTCTGCTCAGTGCAATTTCGTCGCTGGAACCAGCATTTTATTGGCAGAGAATAGACAAAGGAAGTGGCCCTGCAGCACAGAGCCTGGTGTGGCGGAAATAGAGCTTGCGAGTCTGCCTTAAAAAAGGAAAAACAAACCCAGAGAAATGAAATATCGGCCCAGCAGATAATGTTCCACTGCAGCATTATTAGCTGGGTATTTTATCAGCTTTTGCTTGAGAGACATCAGTGGCAAAATACTCCCTCTTCACTGACGCACACGCGGGGGGGTTGGGAGGAGGACGCTTATCAGAGAGAGGTGTCAGGGCAAAACATTGCACAGCAGAGGCTAGATACAGCACTAACGCAAGCAGCTTTCCTGTCAGAGGAGATGGAGGCAGACACAGAATATGCTTGGTGAGGGATATTAGATAAAAATAACGGGATCCATCCCCATGTCGTCCGGGGTGTAGCGGGTCTCCTGATAAGGGATTCAGATTTATGTAGGAGCGAGCAAAAGGAGCAAATATGACATTTTGGAAATGAAATAAGGCAGGGAAAAGAGGCAGATTTAAAGGTTGAAGCAGTGGGGGTTAACGTAAGCCTGAGAACAAAAGATAGCGGCATAAGGGTGCTACACTGGCTGTTATACAATGTATGACATCAAAATCAATTTTCTATCGCATTTCTTTCCAGCCATCATGAAAAGAGAAAGGCCGCTACTCAACAGCTTTATGGATCTATATCATCTAAACACCTGCACCTGCTTATTTACATGGTTATCAAGGAAACAGCATTTATTATTTGCTGGGGATAATTCAAATGAACTACATCATTGTGGCAGATGAGACAGAAAGTGGATTTTTAAGTTAATACAGTAGTACCTCAAGATACGAAAGGCTCAACTTACGAAAAATCCAAGCTACGAAAGCAAAGACGAAAATTTTTACTGCTCTACATACGAAAAGTTTTCAAGATACGAAAGGTTTCTGAAAGTGAGCGTGGGTGAGCGTGGTTCGCGATTGTTGACGAGGGGCGAGGGTGTAGAGGGGTTTGCGACACACGCCTGCTCTCCAACACAGCTTCAGCGCCACTGCCGCTTGCAGCCGCGACAGAGTGACATTACAAGGAAATGTAAAATGAAGGTTTCATACAAGTTCGGCGGGCCGGATTAAAAAGCCCAACGGGCCAGATATGGCCCGCGGGCCGTAGTTTACCTCTGTTCTATACATACGTGCTGGCATGCTTTAGCTCAGCCACGCCGCACCCGAAACTTTACCTTTTCCTTCTCCTCCTCCTCCTCTGCCGCCACTTTTGGAGATAGCCTCACTCGAAAGGTAAGCTTCGACATTTTACGTTATTTCATTGTTTATATTTCAATTTAGCTTTATTATGAAATTTAATGGGGTGTTTTTGGAGGGCTTGGAACGGATTAGCCATTTTACATGTAAAATGTGTTCCAAGATACAAAAAACTCATTATACGAAGGCCGCCTCGGAACGGATTAATTTCGTATCTCGAGGTACCACTGTATACAGTTTTATCTTCGGAACACCGTGCAAAAATACATTGACTTATTCATTGGCATAGCAACTCTACCGATGAATTTACGACAGAACCTCTTATTATGTGCCATTCCTGAAAGAATAACCCTAATGAACTGGTTCTTTGTAGTAGTGCAAACACATGCCGCAAAACCAAATTAGGCAATTTCCTGAACAAATGACTCGGTTCTGTTAAGTGAATCAAACTCATTCTGTTGTTGTTTTCTTTATTTAACAAAAGCACAATGTTTTGTTTAAATGGTCAGTGGACCTTTTTCAGTTCGTCTTGCTTTTATTTATGACTATGGAAGCGTCTCGGATATTTCAGTAGCGACATGTATTGAAAAATCGCTATTTTTGACGAAAGTTCAATCCACCAATGTGACGCATTTGGAGGGTTGGCAGGTGTTAATGTCAAACTAAAGAATAGTTTAGAACGGTGTTTCCCAACCCTGTTTGGTCCAGACATTTTGGACGTGTCCCTTATCTGACCCATACATTTCTGTTCTTGGAGTCTCTACTAACAAGCTGATGAGTTGAATCAGGTGTGTTTAATTAGGAAGAGTTGGAAAACCTGTAGTGTTGGTGTGCCTCCAGGAACAGGGTTGGGAAACACTGGTTTAGAACTGGCACCATTTGCACCATTCCCTGCTAATTCTCTGCAAATGAATTCGAATTGTTCTGAAAAAAAGAGTGTGAAATTAGCATACATGTCAGGGGTCACTATGAATTGAATTCACTTCATTTATTTATTTAAATTTTTTTAATTAAACGAAGGCCTAACCGCTACGCCTTGAAGTTTCTTACCAAAATCCAAGTGATCTTGTTTGGCTCATCCCGATACGGGCCCCAAAAACAGCCTCCCTCCGGCCCTGGGTCATCCTCCTTTCATGATCAGAGTCATACATTTGTAGCATGTATTATTCATGAAGTTCTCTACTGACCAAGTCTTTCCTTGCACACTTTAATCTGAGTAATCACTAGTGAGTTACACATCTCTGCTCTTTCTTTTCGGTTCCATGGAGGACCAATTACAGGCTATTAAGGAAGAGAGACAAGACAAAAGGCACGAGGAGGCGGGGACAGAGATACAATCGTGATTTATAAGAAGCTTTCATGGTGCGATGGCTGCTTGACAAACACCCGGATATAGTTTGTTGCTGCTTCTACCATCTTTTCCCTCTTAAATTATTCACGCTGCTCCACTAAAAATTGGTAACATAAATAGAGGCATCAGAGCCGAGCCATTACACCACACCCGACGAGACCAATCCTGAGAGAGGACCCGAGAGGCGGAAAAGGAATTTCTGCTGTCTTCTTAGAAAAATAGCTTAGGGTGTGAAGTTTCGGAAATCTCTTCTCCTTATTAGTATTATTATTATATTGCATAAATAATGCAAGGGGAATTAGCATGCATTAGTTCCACTGAAAAGCACAGTATTTTTGATTTTACAGACATCATTTGTTTCAGAGTAAATTACCCCGAGAGCCTGAACGTGCAACGGAAACCCCTAACAAATTTAAGTCCATATATCTCTTGTCTTCTCAATCAGCTAATGCTTTTGAACATCTTGGCTTAATGTGCTACAAATAAATGCACACAACTTCTCAGACGTTTGAAAAGGGGCTTAAATAATTCAGAGGATCCCTTCAGCGTCAGTTAGTCGGTCGTTCTGAATGTCCCCTTTGTCCTTTTCAAGTAAAACCGTGTGGCATCCTTGCAAAGCGCTCATGTCATTGCATTGCGGTGTTGCTACCCTCGATACTGGGGGGGGGGGGGGGGGGGGGGGGGGGGGGGAGCCCCATCCGCTCCCAAGACTCTGATCAACCTTGGTGACAAGATTAATGGCTGAATAAAACTCGCAAACGACCGGACATATTTGGACTCTCATCCGCCCTAGATACCCATACGACAATGCATACACACACACACACACACACACACTCACATTCACATTTTCCCCCTCCGGCCTTGTCCTGACACACCTCAGGTCGCAAAAGCTGCTGGGAGATTCAAGTTTGACTGACAGGCGGCCATTTTTCTCTCGAGGGGGTGTCAAGGTTACTTTCCTTTTCCTCTTCAGCATGCACAAAGTTTAAAATAAAAAGAAGACAGACAGATCCGCAGGGCCCTACACAGAGATGTGACTTTACAATCAGGACTTTATAAATCAAAGCTCGGGATCAAACGGAACAAGGCAGGGAATACAGTATGCTAAATAGCTTTATCGGAAGTTTTATTTTCTGGCGAACGCCACTTTAGATTCACAGCACATTGATTCTCGAGTTCTGGGACAAAACAGGAAACAACACTGGAAAAAAATAATAATAAAGGCTTGTGTGTAAAAGGATTTTTTCTCTTCAGCATGTTCTCTTGCCGTTTCCCATGTCTCACGAAATGTGTCTATCACTCACACTAACGCCGCAAGATACATCAATATATACTGACAAATTCCCTTCAAAGATTGAATTAATTTAGACCACAGGATGATTTCAAACTGATTTTTAGCTCCATTTATTGAATTGTCACCATAGAAAATTCCCATATTTTGCACCCCACATGCATTCAATTCAATAGCCACTTGTTATTATTGTTGCCTAGTGTAGAAGCCACTTTAAATGCGAAATCATTTCTTGATGGCATATGGTTTCTTACAAGCACAATTACATATTATACAGAGCCTATATAATGTTATTCATTATTATTCAGGATGAAGACTTATTATGATTATAAATTGGGTTTTTTTGTGTAAATATCTGATCTTTTGTCAGGTAGGGACATATGTAAATGTGTATAATAGGTATTAAGTTTTCTGGATTCATCTAAATATAAATACATATATATACATATACATATATACACACACACATATATATAAGTCTCATGATATGCTAAATTATACAGTAACCAGTCCTTTTGCAATTAAGGATCTTAAATATTCCGTATAGCATTTCATGAAACATGAGTTTCAAAACATGAGTTCACAGCTTTAAAGACAGCCTGATTCATTCAACCACTGTGACCTTTATATGTTGACTCTGGCAATGCATTTCCCTCAAATCGCTTAAAAAAAAAAAAGACAGATTTCTGAGAAACAGGTATGAAGCACGTCTAGACCAGGGGAAACAGGACACACTAAGTGCATTCTGTCCCTGGGTTATTCGTATATAACAGCCGACTCTCTGACTCTATTTGTCCATGAACTTTGAGTTCAGCTAAAATCAAAATCATCTCAGTACCCAAAAATTACTGGAGAGAAAAAAAGAGAACAAAAAAACGACAAGGACTTGATAAGGTGACCCTGAGAGGATGAGAAAGGAGACAGGAAGAATGAATTGCCTCACCATTGCTTCCGTCTCTAAGAACTCTTATTTAAAAATAAAAAAAGGAAAAAACAGCAGTCTGAACCAAGGCCAAGCTTTGCCGTGTGCCTTTTATGAGATCCGATGAACGTTCTGTTTATGGAAATTGCCAATCATGCCGTTCACCAAAAAATCTGGCTTGCAAAATCTCTGCCTTATCTTCACTAGCAACCATCAATTCCATGGTGCATTCATTTTTACCTCAATTAGAAATGCCAGCAGGGAAACATTTTTGGTGGGGAATCTATATTCATTTAAACAAGTGAAAAGGAATCCCGTTTACAAATAAACCTCCTTCCACTCTGCTTTGATTAGAAATGATGTTTGGTACTAGAAGATATTTCTCACCAGGGATGGGAATCAAAGTATTTAACAGTTTAGGTTTTGATTCCAGTTCATTTTAATGAAAAAATATTTGAAAATGAAATGCATATTTTGCAATGGAATGATAAAAATGATAGTACAAGCGCCAGAGATAACAACCCTCGCAAGAAAGAAAAACAGAAAGAAAAAAACGCAAAAACAAACCTTACGTCCTTAGGGACGTAACAAATATATTGAAATATTATTACGTGTAAAAAATGTGTGATATAGCCCGCACCCTTATATAACCCGCACCCCCCCTGCGGGGTTTGTGAAATCTGATTAAGATTGTGGGAAAATGCAGTATCTAGTCAAGAGAGTTCTTGATTTTGGAAACATCAACACTAAATTCACTAAATTGATTAAAAAGCTGCTCATAAGAGTCATTTGATTGGGAATCGAACTAAATTGGTTATGCTGTTTCATAAGAGCCATACGCTGTAGATTCGATTGTGATTGACTGAGCGTTCCGTCCATACCGGCAGAAACCTGCATGTTTGAGTTCCAAATGAATGTCATTCGTTCAGGCTATTTTTTACAAAATGGATCTGCTTCTGAATAACAGGTTCTCGGTTCTTTTCAGGCCAAGTTAGAGGGTTCATGAGGTTTGTGAGCCGTCCTAAACTGTGTTTTTGACAGTTCAATTTACTCCTATGGCGACAAGAACCAGACATGCTTCAATGTCTGCGTAACAAACGCAGAACACCCAATGCAATACTTCACACCGCTCACTTCCTGTGGGCATTAATTTTAAGCAAAAGCACAGAGTGTGGCGCTCCCTGTCCCTCTATTTAAACAGCTCTACCCTCAGCCTCCCTCACCCACTCTATCACTGGAAGCCCAGCTGATGTAGGGCTTCAAACTTGTAGCACTGGGTAAGGCATATTCATCCAATCTCTTGTTTGACAAATCCCCAGCGACCATGCTTTCCCTCCTGTTCCGAAACAGTTCCCACCGCTTTATTTATTTATATGTCCCTTACAATCCTATTAGAGTGTTTATAAGACATGGCTTTATGATTTCTGCTATAATTCCACTAAGTCTGGCAAGAGGTTTTGCATATTCATTGCATGTACCTTCTTAGTGATGCAAAAAGCATTATCGTATTCTGAAGTCGACCAAAAAATACATGATGCACACCCTCCTCAATACTTTAAAGGGATGGTTCCCCCCAAAATGTTAATTCTGTCATTGATTACTCACCCTCACGTCGTTCCAAACCCGTAAGACTTTTGTTTATCTTTTGAACACAAGTGAAGATCTTTTTGATAGATTTCTGTCGCTCCATTGACAGCTACGCAACTTCCACTTTGACGCTTCAAAAAGTTCATAAAGAGATCGTAAAACTAATGCCTGTGAATTGAGTAGTTTAGTCAAAATTTTCATCAATGAGGTTGATTCTCATGTTACGCAACACGTTTGACCTTCCGCAACAACCAATGAGGTTCATTCTTATGTTACGCATGACGTCTGAACTTCTGGTTTGTTCTCGCATGTCAAGCAGGTTTGGTTGAGCTTCTGTTTATGTTTGCTGATCAAAGTTTATATTTAATAAAAAGCCTACATCTGTTCATCATGTAAAACAATTGTGTCTTTTCAGAAAATTTGAACTAAACCCCTAAACCATTCTAATGGATTAGTTTTACAATCTATGCAACAGTAGAAGTTGCATAGCTTTCAGTAGAAGGACTGGCAGATTAAAAATTTCTTCATTTGTGTTCTTGTCACAGTCTCGTCATGTCATTCACATCTCCCATGCCCTTCCCACTCCTGTCTTGTTAATCTTTTACCTTGTTAAGACTCGTCAGCTGTTTCCCATCTCCTTTTAAATGCCCTCTTGTATTCCCTTGTCTTTGTCGTTTGTTAACGTAACACTGCGATGTGTTCGTTCTCCAGTGTATCTTCTTCTTCTGAGTTTTGCACAAAGGGTGCAATTTTGTTTATATTTAAAGTCTTTTGTTTTTCGTTTTCTGAATAAAGAGATTTTCTGCGTGAAACCTGATAATCCCTCCTCGTCATCTGTTTGCACTCCACGCCTAAGCGTGACAGTTCTGAACATGAGCAAAAATCGTGTGCGTTTGGAACAACATGAGGGTAATTAATGACAGTTTTTGCATGAACTATTCCTTTAAAACACTAACTGACCTTCTCAGCATGTCTGTAAAGCCTACTAACCAATGGTGTACTTCAAAAATGAGAAGGTAACGTGTGTATTTGATTTTATTCGCAGTACTTTATGAAAGCCTTTCCTTTGACCCAGAAAAGATAGCCTCCTGCAATGAGTGTTTGGGCTGTTGGCATGTGTTTGAAGGTTCTGGTGATGTTCTCTCAGACCAGCATCGCTCTCTATGTAGATACACATCCACCGACATACATTACTGATATATATCACACAGGATTTGAACTCGGGAACCTTTGCACTCACAGGAAAAAAGGATTTACTTCAAATCCAACAAACCTTTATAGTACAAGACATGAAGTTGATGTTATCAAATACAAAATGTCACTAGCTTACTGGAGCATTTGAGTTTATCAAAATGAAGTTAAATTCCCTACAATTATTTTCTAATGATGTTCACAAATTGTTGACATTCTGATTTGACTTGGAAATTAGCAAATGCTACTGTAAAACATCTCAAGATCAAACAGTATAAACCTTTATTTTATATTTAGGGATATATTTTCCCTGACTGTCAGGTTGGCACTATAAATGCTATAAAACTGTAGGATTTTAAATTCATGTTATGTTCTAACTAGCTTCAATTACATTATGTGTGACTGTAAAAAAAAAAACTATGTTTTTGTCTCCCTATTTTTGTTTTGTTCCAATATATATATATATATATATATTTGTTCCACCTTAGCAATGTTTACATGATTTTTGGGTTGAATGCATATGGAACATATGCATGGAATCGAATGGGACGTGGACTATAGATATTCAACCAATACTATAATATGTTTGGATGTTTACACAGTCTACTTTTTATTGAATACATTTTTATATTCCTCCAAAATTAAAAGCATATCATATGCATATTTTATTCATCACTATCTGTTCATCTTTTCAGGCCAGTCAGGTGCTCTGTAAACACCAGGTGTCATGAAGGTCGCAGGCATGGAGGTGTAGCTTCCATTTAAGGATCTTGCGTTGTATTTTTTAAGTTCATTTTAATCTGTGGTGGTTTGTTAGCTTTTTTGGCACATTTTAGGCTGATTTTACAAACCAGAACATGTACTGCCAATATTTTGTCATCCAATTCAAGGAGGCACGGTGTTGGAGAACACAGCCGGCACCGACAACCCGAATGGAGGATGGAAGCAGTTGTAATATTGACGGTCTGGGTGGTAATCGTCCTCGTAGATCACCAGGTGCCTTAATTAGTTTTATATTTGTCACAGCAAAGCAAGGTTCTGTTTATTGCTAATTTACTTTGTGACTATTTGACAGCCTGCTTGGTTGCCATGGCGTTCTGATTACGGTATGCCTCTCGAATTTCAATTTTCACTCTCTGTCAAGACAAGAGCACAGGACAACACCTCTCTCCACTAACGTCCAATCTACCCTCATCTGCATGC
The DNA here is from genome assembly GCA_037043235.1 of Rhodeus uyekii. Classification (NCBI taxonomy): domain Eukaryota; kingdom Metazoa; phylum Chordata; class Actinopteri; order Cypriniformes; family Acheilognathidae; genus Rhodeus; species Rhodeus uyekii. The sequence continues at coordinate 4,697,000 of JAWRVZ010000024.1, read as the reverse complement.
AGATCCTCACAGAACATTTGAGGAGAATCTCTCCTTCTTCAAACATCACACTTGCATAAAGAATATGGTTGATTGTACCGCAGAAACCAGTAAGTGCTAAAGCGTTCCATTCCTTATTAAAGCATGCTATATAGGTCAAACTAAATAGTAATGGCATTTTTACTTTACACATTACAGCCAAGTCAAGCTCAGTCAACAGAATTTGCTCAATTTTGAGGATTTTAAAGCAAAACCATGAATAAAGGTACTTATGTTAAAGGGATAGTTCACACAAAAATTTTAATTTTCTATGAAGGCTATTTAATTTGTAAGTGATTTTTTTCTTTTGATCATTTTTAGCTAAAACAGTGGTGATTTATATAATGCAAGTCAATGTTTACAGTCACTTTGGGAGTCAAAAAAACAAGGTAAAACAAAATTAAAACTCATTAAGCAAAAATGATTGCTGAGCATGATCTTATTGCATTTTGTTTTTTACATTGCACCAAAAATAAAAGCATACCAATCTTTCATCACTAACTGTCACATTATGTAGTGTGTGCTGGAGCTCAATCATTTGAGATGTGTCAAAATGTCAATCCTTCCAACTGAGATCACGCACACAAACATAAACCACATTTTTATATTGGTTGCGGCATAAAGGATAAGTTCAAGTAATTCACATCTTGATTAACAATACACTTGTATCTTTCTTCTCTGCTGTAAACAGAAAAGAAAGATCAGCCTACATGTGAGTTTTACCCACATATATGTCATCCTGCGACAACAAGCTTGCGCTCTAGACTGCCATGAACACACTCAGGACGGTTTGTTGAGGCTGTGGATTACAGGTAAATAATGTTACATTTTAAGTTTTTTGTTTTGAATGTATACCCGGTCTTCCAAGCGGGATTTGAACCGGTTCTCCAGCATGGGAGGAGGCGCTGCTAAAAGGGCTAAAGCCTATTGGTCTCTAATGTGCCCCTTGATGCCAGGGGTGTGAGGTTCACACGCACAGCTCTTACTGACCTACGCCTGTTACACCTGCATACGCATTTTTACTCCAAAAGTGACGGTAGCCGTTGACTTCCATAAGTATCACCAAGTTTTCAGCTGAAAATCTTCTTTACTGTTCTACCGAAGAAGAAAAAAGACAGAGGGTAAGTAAACAGGAAGTGTTCATTTTTGGCTAATCCTTTAATTATTCTACTCTGTTTTTACTAGTGATGGGTAGTCGACTCCTCAACTCTTAACAGCCCCAGTGTCAGCGTCACAAAAACTGCATTTGTATGATTAAAATTTCACTAGTAGCACTACTTGTATATAATATTGCAATAGACATTTTTTTTTTCATATTTCAATGCATTTTAAATAAATTTTGCTCCAAAGCTGAATTTTCAGCATCAATACTCCAGTCTTCAGTGTCACATGATCTTCAGAAATCATTATCATATGATGCTTTGCTGCTCAATAAACAATTATTATTGTTATCAGTGTTGAAAACAGTTATTCTACCTAATTTTTTGTGGACATATGATTGTGCTGAATATGTGTGTGTGAACTATCATTTTAAATATAAAGAATTGAATGATGCTATTTAAGAATATATGTAAATATCACAAGGTACCAGAATAGCATGAGAAGTGCATGGCCTTGTATGGATGCATACTTAATAATAGCCCCAGTGTCAAAGTCGACTCCAGCAAAGGAATCAAACTTCATTGTCGTCAAGTTCCTTTTTATGGTAATTAACATTATGCCACAATTCTGTTTTCTGAGCTTATCCTGCTCTGAGCCCATCATATTTCTTTAATACACATGAATCATGCTCCTTCAGCTGGGTAAAATATGAATGAAAAGCATCAAATCATAAAACTAAAATGTAATCACAACTTCTAATAGAAATCTCCCAGTACACACAACAGATGCGACCTGAGCAGAGAAAGAGGTTTGTACGGTGGCTGCCATGCCTCACGCAGGTGAACACAGAATAATGTTGGACCTTTTCCATTTACTACTCACGATGCCAAGCACTCTGGGCGCGGTCACGCATGGGCACCTCTGGATCTGCCAACAAATCTGCTCTATTCTCCAGCCTGGCACGTGCTTCTCTCCACTCTCAGCGCAAGATATAGCCACAGCAGTTCCTTATTCTCTCGAATTTATCAGTGACACATACAGGGAGAGGCTGTCAGATTAAAGCGATTGCGTCAGGCTGGATATTTTCAGAACATTTTCAGATTTCAGCGGTTTAACCCCCAGGATGCTGCTGAGGTAGAAAAAGAAAAGACAAGACAAATGGAGAGGGAGAAACATTTCTTCTCAAACCACAGCCTTTTGAAAAAGTTTCATTCGCATGCAACTGGGTTACCCTGAATTAGAAACTTCTTAGTGTGCAAAAGGAGTGACGCACAAAGCGTCATTCTCACTACTAAACAAATCACACAAAAGAAAGAAAGGCCATCACTCATCGCCGCAAATTCTGCTAGTACACTCACAGACGAGAGCGATTCCTATCAAGGGAACAATCACGGTTGCCGTGGCAACCAAAAAGCATCATTCAAGGTCATTATTCACACAAAGCAAGAATGGAATATTTTATCACAATGGCCACCGCGCACGGATATCAGCGAGAATGTTCGAGCCATTAAAACATGAGATTTATGGGTAATGATCGAGCCCATAGAGCACGGCTACGAGACACACGACTCCCTCCCACCAGCCACCATGTCATCGATCCACACCGCAATGAGTTTGTCTTCCCAGTCATTTTCCGACATGACACCGCTGCCTCTGAGGCTTTGCCTGATAAAAACAAAAGGATGCCGGCTTCTACAGGAGAGGAAAAAGGACACATGAGCAATTACATGGCCTCGCTGCCGTTCTTGATCTATGTTTAAAATGGGAGTTTCCCACCTTTCGTCTTACATCTATACCTTGGCAAAAGCTCTTTCTGACATTTCAGTCACTTCACTGGAGGCAAAGTTTTGGCAGAAGAGGCTGCCACGGTTCCCTACATCAAAGTTCGAGTCATCAGAGAGAGAGACTGCGATCCTGAGGGAGACGCTGCAGGCATGCGAGCGGAACTGAAAAGCACTGACAGTTGTAACAGTGAACTAAGCCACTTGAGCCGGGAAACCAAAACCCAGAGCCACAATACAGAGGACGCGATAAAGAGACGTTTAACAACTTTTTACCATCGTATTCTGGAATTGATCATTCAAACAAAGCATGAAAGGAAATGTTAAAGGGGTCGGTCAAACGGAAAATATGACATTTACTGACCCTCATATCTGTCCTTCCGTGGAACACAAAAGAAGACATTTATTTTTCATATAAAGTCATTTAGGTGTTGTTTTGAGCCCCACTGACTTTAATGAAATGTACAAACACAGCTGAAACATTCTTCAAAGCATTGTTTGTGTTGTGCACAATAAAGGGTTGAAATGAGTAAATGATGCCTGAAATTGTTTACATTGTTGTCATTCAACAAACACCATTCAAAAAGGTCGGTGAGGTTTTTAAATGTTTTTCTCAATCCATTTTATACTCACAAAGACTGCATTTGTATAATTAAAATTTCACTAAAAGCACTACTATTTACATATTACACAATAAAATCTTTTTTTTTCATATTTCAATGCATTTTAAATACATTTTGCTCCAAAAAAAAGCTGTATTTTCAGGATCATTAATCCAGTCTTGAGTGTCACATGATCTTCAGAAATCATTATCATATGATGCTTTGCTACTCAATAAACATTTATTATTATTATTATTATTATTATCAGTGTTGAAAACGGTTGTGCTGCTTAATCTTTTTGTGGACAACACAATATGTGACTGCGCTGAATATGTTGAATGGTAATGTGGGTGTGTGTGTGTGAACTATCATTTTAAATATAAAGAATTTAATGATGCTATTTAGGAATATATATATATAAATGTCACAAGGTACCAGAATTGCATGAGAAGTGCATGGCCTAGTATGGATGCATACTTTCTTTTCTTTTTTTGACATACAGTGATGTATTACCAAAGCAATGATGTATGGAGTGTCATAATGCTTATGTAAACCTACGGGGGAAATGTATACATGCAAGAATAGTCATTTTTTAATTTTACTGTCCAAGATTTACTGTTTTATGAGTGTGTGGCAAGGTCATGGTTACCCTTTCAAATGAATTGCCCAATTCATTAATTCGTTCCTGACCTATTCATCATGGAAGCGCACATGCATGCCACGCACATGTAGCTGTGGAAGAACTTCAATTGCTTGAAATAAGCAACACCTCACCTAGCCATTTTTGTGCTACTTAAGAGGCTCTGATGAAATCGCTCAGTACAGCTTCTGTTTGGAGTAGGTTTCCCCAAACATCAAATGCTTATGCAGCATAATGTAATCATCTCTCTGTATAAAATGCTGAATAGTACAGCTTTGCTGATTTATACATGTGTAGTTCAATACACTTGTCTGTTGAGCTTTGCAGACCAGTAAGCAGAATTGATGAAATGTTGGTGTAGATTGTGAGAAAGCGTTTTCGCTGTTGGCATGAGAGAGGTTTACTGCTGAGCAGGGATTCTAGATATCTAAATGAGAGCTGTGCAAACATATTTTATTACCATGTTTTTTTAACCACAGTATCTGAAGGAAGTGATTTAAAAATTGAAGGAAATATCAAAATTGTAAGTCTACGCTCTTAAAATTTTAAACCGAGCATTTCTATGCTCATAACAAGTGGGAATGTATCATGTGTGATGTTATGAGCTCTTTTACTATAACATGTTTTATGCACTAGAAAACTCTTGACTTAACTCTTTCCCTGCCAGCGTTTTTTTCTTTCAAACGTTGCCAGCCACCGCCAGCACTTTTTCTCATTTTCACAAATTTCATGGGCCCCAGAATATTTCTTTGTATGAATATCTGAACATGCAATATAACAAGAGAAAGAACAGAGCCTCTGCTTTTAAACAAAACAAGCCATTTTATTCTAGCTTTAATGTATTTGTTTTCTTAATTCCTTTAAAAAAAAGAGTTTTTATGATAAAAACGATCGAGTCCATCAACACTTCAAAAAAGTTCACAGTCCTAAAGTTCGCCCTGGGTCGACATTTCATTCAACAACATTAGGCAGTTTTGATTTATATGCCTTTTAATATTGATGATCAAGTTATCTTACATATGCGTCTGCTTACATATGCAATCATTTGTTTCTGCTTCTTCTTCGTCTGTATCTGTGCTCTTTCAGAAGATGTTATAGCTTAACCTACATATAACAGTTAAAACACGGAAAGAAAAATGTCCATCTATGGCGGGTAAAGAGTTAAACTCCAATTCTTGACATGAGACCATGATCTTTGAAAAGCTAAAACTTGTCAAAAGTGATAGAATTATACCACTTACTATAAAGTGTGCACTAGATTAACTATAATTAGAAACTACATTTAATATGATGTTATATAAACACAAAATGAATCAGCAAAGACGACAAAAAGTATCACTGTTTTAATGACTGAAACATACAAGAGTCTTAAAGATGCTCAGTCCGCGGGAATTCAGGGGGAAAAAACCTTGTGCCGAAATTTCAAAAAATGCAGAAAGGCATTTTGAAATGTCTATGATGTCTTTGCTAATAAAAAGGGAATTTGAAAAGTTGTTTTCTTGTTAACAAGGACTGAAGGTTGATCTGTGGAATGGCTCAGAGTAGCAACGGCAAGGTCATGGGTTCGATTCCCAAAGAAAGCAAGACCTGTATACCTTGAATGCAATACAATGCAAAGCATCTTCTGTATGCATAAACTATGTAAACGCAGACATCATCATCCAGTGTCACTCTCAATGCAGCCGCATCTTTGTTTGTATAGAAAAATTAATCTCCGAATTTGAAAAGGTATGTCAAATGTGTGCTCGACATTGTCCTAATGAGAATCTGGAGATATGACTCCTAGACACTGGCCTTGATAAATGTCTCGCATTAAGAAAAGCAAGTGAGATTAATCTCTCTTCAGGTTATAAGATGACCACATTAACATCCTTCATTCAAGCCGTAACTTTGATTTAAGTGTAGAATATTTAAGTCTGATGAATAAACTTTGATCAGAGGAATACATGCTATGGATCTCATTTAAAACAAGGACAAAAAACTTCAGAATTGTAACACGATAAATGTAAGTCAATTTATAAGCCAGCATATGATGAGAAATTATATTATAACAACTTTAAAATGAAACTATTTATATACTTTTAGATAACATTATTATTACTATTATGAAAATGCTTGTTTTTTAAGTACAAAGCAGATGTTAGTCATTTAAGTAGCCTGGTATATTAACATTAAATCTGTTAGCAAAATATATGGTTATGATTATGAACTGTAAAACATACAGACACCAAAGGACCACATCATACCAACCTGGCACGCGTATCTACCCGTTTTGTTTATTATGTTTTTTACACGGATGATTCTGAAATAACAGTTACATACTAGTGGCAAAGTGTGTGTGTATGTGTCTTAACAATAACTATATCCATTTTTGTGTTGCAAGCATGTGCACTCGAGGGCCACTCCCTGGACAAGTCTAAAGGGCAGAAGTATTTGCAGAACAAATGAGCTATTAATATGCAGTTTAATCCACCCTAAAAGAGCATAAGGAATACCCCACAGATGATAAAGTCAATGTTCAAACCTTGGCTGAATGCTCAGTGACCTTTCCCGTGCTCTGGGTTCAGAGAGGAAGAGGCATGGCTTTATCAGTAGTTAAATTAATGATCAATCCTTGAAAACTCCCTGACTCTGCAAGATTCCTCCTGGCTTAGCCTTTCTTCTCTCTTTATTCCTCATCTTAGATTCTCCCCCCACTGCATAATACACACGCACACACGCACACACACACACATTCTGCAATTGCACAGGCATCCCAAAGCTCCGACTGCCACAAAACTTGCTCCTTCCCATGAGCCACAAACCCCTGCCACATTTCACTCACTCTGTGTGCCAGAAAGCGAATGTCTCTGTTTTGTCTGCAGCACTAGCCAAGCCCAGAGCAGAGCAGAGCAGAGCAGAGCAGAGGAGAGCAGAGGAGGCAGGAAAAAGTTGAGCTGTTAAGCATCTTTCGCCTCCCTCTCGGTGCCGTCTCAATCACTGTGCTTCTCTCTTCTGAGATTTTGAATCACACACAGAGGCTTTAACAGCAGCACACATCACTGTGGTTGCCACAGATGAATATAATCAGCTACTGTGTCCGCGACAGACAGACCGATGTGGTTGAAGGATAAGACCGGAGATGTAAATCTGCTCTTACCTGCTGTTGAAGCTTAAAGCAGGAAGGAGGAACAGGAGGTAAACGGCTCCGATGAATTTCATTGCTTTGTCTTGCTCTTATGCACTCGGTGTCTCTTTGCCCCTTATTCTCTCGATCGCTCGCTTTTCCCTTCTCCTGTTCTCTCTCCCTCTCCTCTCTGGCTCGCTCACACGTTCTCTCTCTCTCTCTCTCTCTCTCTCTCTCTCTCTCTCTGTAATGTACACACGCGTTAACGCAGGCACACACGGCACAGCAGACAGATGCAATGCTACGAGCAGTCTGTGTGTGTGAAAGCTCTTCGGCTTCAAATAGCAGGGACAGGGAGACGGACGGATTTATTAATGGCCAGAAACTAGGGTGCAGGGGCGGGGGGATCTGGAGAGAAAGACTGGAGAATGATTTGAGGTGCTGAGTTGATGTCAGCATCAATACAGCCAGTGGCTCCCCGTCTTTCTCTTCTGCGTTCCACAGCGAGATGAATGAATACCTGCTGGTGTGTCCCACATGATATCCATCTGTCTGCATTATTACCGGCAGCCTTGGGACGGGGCAGGGCGATCATCGAGGCTCGAGGCGAGCAGGGTTACTCCACAAAGACCAAATTAATCAATTTTCGTGGAGATTACACTTTGATGGCAGGGTTCATTAGTTTGACATTTTGTTCTTTGTTGTCCGTCAAAGTAATTGATGAGACATTTCCCTGCTCACCGTCTCATATTGTGAGATTAAGAGGGTAAACGGATGATGATAAATTTAAGTCACGCAGACACTTCGCTTCACCTTTCTGCCGTGCCGCATCTGACGTCTTCATTCGCCTCCTCAAGACACGTGGTCAAAATCTGGACAGAGGAAAAAAAAAAAAAAAAAAAAAAGGTATATGAACAAATTCAATTATGAAATTTTAGATTTGATTAATATTTAAAGTAGCCATGAAATGAAAATGTACCCAATCTACTCTCTAAATGCATTTCCTTATATACATATATTTTAAGGTATATCAGACTTCGCCATTCATTTTATGTCCTTCAACCCGCCCCTTTTTTCTTTTTTTTCTTTTCTTTTTACAATTGACTGCAAGCTCACATTCAGCTCAATCAACAACCAATATATTTTTTATTATCCATTTCACGTGGATGTACATCACAACTCAAAAGAAAAGATCTGTCACTACTTCCATTACATCGCAACTTAAAAAAAAATACTTTCTCCAAAACGTAGAAAATGATGGTTGATTTTCCCAAAAAACAACGATGGTTTGTTTGAGCACCACAAACCAGTCACTTTTATCAGGTTTGTACAAAGTATTATTGTAGCAAGACAGTGATATTAAAATAGTATGTATCATCAATATTAATTTAATATGTACAGCAGATGAACCAGAATATAAATACAATGCATACTTTCTCATTAAGAATTTTCAATTGAAAATCCTGACAAAAAAAATCTTAACCATGCTGATCAACTCTGGACACTATGACACATCTTCCAAAAGTACAGAATCTCCAGATCAATACACAATTAGATGAAGAAGCGGCAGAAACAAGCGATAGAAGCATTGCTTACGCACACGTGAGGTAAAACATTCAAAAGCACATACATCAAAGCTGGCTTCTGAATGAAATGTCGAAACCAAGAAGAGTTATAAGATTGTGAAGCTTTGGGCTGTACTATATTTTGAAATGCGGACGTACTCTTTGACAAAAATCGAATTCTTTTGTTCAAAATGTTGCTTTTTTTTCTTTTATGAAACTTGCCCACATTCAAGTGTTCACAAAAAAAGAGTACATCAAGCTAGAATAAAAAGAAGAAGCTCTGTTCTTTCTTTTGATTTATTATTGTATGTTCAAATATTCATACAGAAAAGTATTCTAGCGGCCATGAAGGTTTTTGAAAATGATCAAAATGATCAATTCTGGTGCTGGCTGGCAATTTAAAACAAAAACAAAAAAGCTGGCGGGATTAAGTGTTCTGAACGTTACACATTGTAGATGTCCTGGTTGATATTCTGCAGTAGGTTCTGCATATGGAACACAAGCGCCCAAGATTTTGTTCATCATTTTTGTTTTTCTTCTTCTGAGGTGGAGAATGAACAGGCCTGTGCTGCATTTCTCCAGATGTTTCTCCCTGCAGTTCTCTGTGCCAGTCACGTGCCTGAAAACTATAAATTGCAGACAGAGGGTTGTTCAGAAAACCATTTATTTGTGTAATTGCGTCTATATGATCAGAGATACTGCACCCAAAGCCATATGACTTCTTATTTGTACTTTATATTATGTGAAAGACTGCATTGCTTTTTTTAATGGGGTCACATTGAATATGAATACGTGTTTAAGAAAACCTATTCCATGAGTTTTATGTGAGGAATATACTAAAATCTAAGTAAATAATTATGGATAATCTATTCCTCCTGCGCATAACTGCTGGATAGGAATTGAGAAATATATGCATTTGATTCACAAATCATTTTTGTGAACTGGACAAACCCATTCTGTCAGGGTTCTGTCACTTCGGGCTGGGTTTCTAATGTGTTGGTTGACAGAGCTCTGACACTGCCCTTTTGTCGTGTGTAACCCCGCCCATCTTGTTCCCTTGTTTCTCTTGATTGTTGTCAGCTTTTTCTGCTCATTACCTTTCCTCATGTGTTCCCTATTTAATCCCTTTGTGTTTGTTGTCCGGTGTCGCATTGTTGTCTTTCCTTGTGTTTCCTGTGTACATGTTGGCTGTTCTCCCCGGTCCATCCGGTTTGTTTGTTTAGTGTTCTATTTACAGTTTATTTAGTTTAGTTACGTTTCCCCCCTCAAGGCAGTTTTCTTTTTTTCATTGTAAGTAAGTCCTACTTACTTGACCCATGACATATTCATTTAAAAGATCAGACTCACTTTTGGTTTGTTTTATACACAAAGCTATCAGATGGCTTTGGCATATAGCACACAACTCTTTCCCATTTACATTTATTCATTTAGCAGATGCTTTTATCCAAAGCAACTTTAGGAATACAGAAAGCGATTCCTCCTGAACAGGCAAAAGTACAAGAGCACTCACAGTACAAAGTTTCAAACATTGCTTCAAGTAAAATAAGCCTGGAGAATGGAGGGACTAAAGGAAAGTGAAAGCTAGGAAGGAAAAGGTTATGTTAGGTGCTCACGGAAGAGGTTTTCAGCTGTCTTTTGAACATTGACAGGGATACAGCATCCCAAATGAAGGCTTTTATGATATAACAATAATTTGTTAATTCTGAAATATTGTGATAATAATATTTGCTCTGTAAAAAGGGAACTTCTGAAACAAAACTTTATAATATGAGAGCTAGAGCAGAATCAAAACAACCAAAACTCATTAGGAAACTGAAAACTAGAGGACCTGAAATCCCCATCCCTCTCTTCACCTGTCTCACTCGCACTATTTTGGTCTTCAAAGGGAATAAAAGATTTAGGGATAGCCATTGCTTTTAGCCATGGAAGGCTGACTGATTCCAGTTCTATGATCAGAACAGTGGAAATGGAAGAAAGATGTGTCGGCGGTAGAGGTCGTGTTGTAAAAGAATGATGAATGGTTTCCATTAGACCACTAATGGAGTTTGGAGTCCATTGTCCCTTAGTTCTACTCCCTGATCCTAATTCCGCACCTATTTGATTTGCGTCTAATTAGAGCGTCATGGGTTGCATAGGCACTGAGGGAGTAGTCACAGATGAGTGGGGTCCTGGCCCTCGGGACTGCAATACGTATCTTTAGTAATCTGCTCGTATTTGTCTTAGTCACACCTCCAGCAGTCTGTGTCACCGTGGACAAGGTGAAGGAAAACAGATTCTCCTGTCAGATTGAAGAGAAATGAAGAGTGCTTTTGGATGAACAATGAGAAGGCAAAAGTGACTTTTTTTAAAAATAAGTATTTGTTTTGTCTTTTTCTGGTAAAGCAAAAACATTCTAAGCCACCTTATAATAATAAGATCATTTGACTGGATGTCAAATACATATTGAATTAAGTTTGTTTCTTGTTTTGAGCGTAAATTTTATTATATTATTCCTCATCCATCATGCTTAAGTCAAGGGAAAAACTGACAATGGGGTTAACTTAATTTTTCTGAAAATGCTATTCTTAAGTAGGGGTAAATGTATTTTGTTTTAAGTATGTTGATATATTAATAATTTAAAAAAAATACTGATTTTAGCAATGCGCATAAAGTTTTAGTGCATATTATTAAGGTGCATATTATGTATATTATTATGAATAAGTTAAATATGACTACAAGAAACTGTACAAAGTAAAGCACAAAGTATTGTGCATATGGGTCAAACCAAAGGGGATCATGATTCACACAATCTCATGCTGTTCAACAACAGAAGTTGTTCTCTTGAGCTGCCTGCTGTGTTAGTGTAGAAAAATGGCGGAAAACAAATAGAGTAATGACTAAATCCTTTTGAGTTTTCTTTCTGTGCCATAATATATATGGCATAAATATTTGGTCTGTTTAATCATTAAATATTTTTGGATGAACTGTGTGGAATAGTACTAATGAATTGATTTCTTATTGACTAGAGCTTTATCTTTGTGTATTCAGTTTCTTGTAGTCAAAATATGTAAAGGTGACGTGTGTATAAAAGGAAATGTGGAATACAGGAGCAGTGATTTAATTTTTAATCTCTCTGCATTTCCTTAAGCCTCATAAAGCAAATGTCTATATAGAAATAAGAGCTTCTGTGATAGCGGGATTTGTCGCTCTTCCAAACGAACAAATCCTGAAATTAAAAATATTCATAACACAAAGACAAGAAAATGTACATGAAAAAAAAATGACTGTCTAATATAGTGGTTCTAAAAGACCGTCCACTGGCCCCTTGACCTTCCCCAGTCATTCATGGTTTACTGAATAAGGATTAAGGACAAAGACTTTTCAAAGACAATGAATTTCTACCTGATAAAATGATAAAGCTTGACCTAACAAGATGTTTTTTTATGATAAATGGAGTTATAAGATTTCATTCATTTTCATTACATAAAGCCCATTCAGGCTTTCCTGTAGCTCAATCAGTAGAGCATTGGTGTTTACAACGTCAAGGTCATGGGTTCGATCCCAGGGAAAGCAAGAAATGATTCAATGTGTATTTTGAATGCAATGTAAGTCGCTTTGGATAAAAGCGATAATTGGATAATTATATCACTGTCCACACCAGCATTCGATATTGATCTGTTTTTTCCATGCACATTCTGTATTTATGTTGTCTACCTCTTTTAATGCTTGAGTTTTTTAAAGCAGAGTGGCTTCTGATTGGCTGTTATTTTTCGTTAGCTGGAAAAAATAGCTGGAATATAAATTCCAAAGATATAATTTGTCTGAGCTATCAGAATCAGAATCAGAATCAGAAAGAGCTTTATCGCCAAGTGAGCTTGTCACACACAAGGAATGTGTCTTAGTGCTGAAGCTTCCAGTGCACATATACAACACAACATGAACAAACAAACAAAAACAATCACTGAAGAGCAAAAAACACCGAGGCGCCATTTACGGCGCCAAGAAATGAGTGCAGTTTAGCAAGCATACATAGCAGCAGACACAACAAAAACAAACATAATATACAAACATACATTACACATAAGAACATAATACTGCAATTTAACACACACACATAGGGATTTTTTTCGTTGGAGATTGGGAAGGGAAATAGTTAAGAACAGATAGAGGCAGGACACACAGACGGGTGAGAGGGAGAGTAGTCACAACATCAGATGTTTTGAGAACAGTTCTGTGGCTTTGTCCCTGAAGGAAGATAAGGGAGACCAGGCTGTCATCATGCTGGCTTCCCAACGAGAGATAGGGGCAGAAATACAACTCCTTTTTAATAATCCAGTCGTTGATCGGTAATTTTGTCCGGATCATAATCAGTCAGTTCAATCAAGTTCATTTCTGGTCCTCAGCACCGTGTCCAGCCTCATAGCCAGACCGGATACCATTCGTGAAAGTTCACCGATCTGGCTCGCTGTCCGGACTGTGTTGTTACGATACAGTTCGCATAGGTTACGATTCAGTTGCTCAATCTTTATCACTCGCTGATCTAATTCCTTCAGACGGTCAGACACAGCCTCGAGGGAATTCTTCATTTCTACAGACAGCGGCTGGGTGAATTTACTAGCAGCTGTCTTGCCAATCTTTCGATAGGTCAGGATAATCCCAAAGCCAAAGAATAGGAATCCCGCTATCAGTAATCCAATCATATCCATTTCAATATTGTCAGGAGTCCAGCAAGCAGCGGGTCCGAAGAAGAACAGACAGATACTAGCGCAAGGGCAAAGCAGGTCAGAGCGGAGCTTAGGAAAACACGTCTGCAGTCACGAGAGTCAGGAAGAGAAGGGTTGTGCTATTCTCTTATTTTGTTTCTATTGTTACAGGGCCTTTACCCAGGTTGTAGTAGACAGTAGAATATACACTGTCCAGCCAAAAGAAAAGTCACTGTTTGGATTTGAGAGTCAATGATGATATTTCTAGCATGTTTGAGAACAGTTCTTCTAACCCTGACTGATGGAGTGTGTATGAAGACACATCAAGGTCATATTTCAGGATGACAATGTCAAGATTCATCAGACTCAAATTGTGAAAGAATGGTTGGGAAGGAGAATGTAGAATAATTTTCATATATTTTTCATATATTTCATAGAATAATTTATTTATTTATAATACATTTATATATATATACCAAAAGTGGCCCCCTCACTGCACTTTCTGCAGGTAAAAAGAAAGAAACAGTGTGAGTTCACACGGTGTCAGGCCCATCTTCAGACCTGCAAGTGTCACAGATCATTAGACATGGGTCACCTCAATCAGACCCCTCAAAAAACTGGCAAATGGCACATCCAAAAACCAAAAAAAACAACAAAACTGGACATGCCCCGAGGGAGAGGAAAGCAGCATGACTAAGACATGAGAAAGAGGACAGCTGAAAGCTGCTCGGCCACAAAAGCTTGTAACAGAGGAACTGTGAGGCCTGTCAAAACAAATCCAAGAAGGGAAAAATGCCAACATGTAGAAACATTCCAAAAAAGATAAGCTGGAAATAAATAAACATATGTTGTTTAACTGTTCCAGATCTCCTTTATATTAATTACCAAGAACAAGCACCAATCACGGGCCAATTACTCCTCTGGCTGCTCAATTCCAAATTATATTTTTATTACTCGCTATTAGGCAGTAAAATTACATCCATCCTTGTCCACGGGAGAATTAATAATTCATTGGAAAGAAAGAGTCAATGATCCTTGCAGAGGGAATTCAAATGACCATTAAAGAATATGACTATCGCCACAGCTGCTGGCAATAGTGTTCCTACAACCTTTGTTGAGAGTTTTACTGCCTGAACACTTCCCACAAATCCCTTCCACAATCAAGATGATCACTTAACAAGCGTGTGTATCGAAATCAGGCATAACATTAGGTCAAGGATAAGTAATAGTGTCAACGATGAAGAAAAAACTTGTTATGCAAGTACTTTTTGTAAACCGGTTTTTCAAAAACATTTGAAACCAACGTCCGCTCCATTCAAGAAAAGCTTCATTTCAGGACTCATTTTCATTGACAACATGCAAAAGTGCACCTCTTAAAAGACCCTGCGGTGCAAATCAAGTTCTTGAATGTTGCTTACGGTATATATCTATGCGTTGTTTTTAATATGCTTTAAGACAAATCATGCAAATTCATGTCCAGACCATTGCAGAGTACTTTTTCTTTAAAACAGCAATGGAAAAATGCGGTTTGAAATCACTGGTGTTTCTTTCGTCACAAACTACAGTGGTACCTCGAGATACGAAATTAATCCGTTCCGAGGCGGCCTTCGTATAATGAGTTTTTCGTATCTTGGAACACCTTTTACATGTAAAATGGCTAATTCGTTCCAAGCCCTCCAAAAACACCCCATTCAATTTCATAATAAAGCTAAATTGACCTATAAACAATGAAATAACGTAAAATGTCGAAGCCTCACTCGAAAGGTAAGCTATCTCCGAAAGTGGCGGCAGAGGAGGACAAACGGCAGATAACGTACGTACGTACACTTAACTTTACGAAAACACATAAAAAATTTAAAGTTTAAAGGGATGCTGTCCAATGAGAGAGAAGGATCTCATGGCTTGGCTAGCATCAGGAACCAATGGGAGAGCAGGAGGATGGTGGCGAGTTTACTATAACTAAGATGGCGGCGTGCGGCACGAGTTTCAAAATTGTTATGGGGCGAATCTCGGACTTTCAGAAACCTTTCGTATCTTGAAAACTTTTCGTATGTAGAGCAGTAAAAATTTTCGTCTTTGCTTTCGTAACTTGGATTTTTCGAAAGTTGAGCCTTTTGTATCTTGAGGTACTACTGTACCTTGTAACCAACCGCATCAATGTGTGGCCGAGCTTTAGCATATCATTAACTGTTGTGGAGAAGAGAAGCCAGGTTATCCTGGTATATTTTTCTGTTCGTATGAAAAATCGGGTACATTTATCAATAGGTGAATTATGTATGTTACAATGTTATGATGAACTATTTGCTTGTTCTGAGTTGTTCAAGCGTTTGTTAGGATGCTGATGTTTAGAAAGCTGTCTGACTCTGACATGGCGAGCGGGAACTTTTGCATTGGTTTGTGTGACATTTGCAACACACTATTAGCTGTTTGATAACGTAGTCAAGCTAAATGCTAATCACAGTAATTACTGTTATGTGTCCGGTCCGTAGAGAACAAGCGGCACATAAAGCGCATTACCTGATAGGCATACATCGATTTGTAGACGAGCCTGTATGAGTGAGCGGAGGCTGGGGTCATGTGAATATTCATAGATCAGCATGTACTAAATGAAGCAAGGGTGTGGAGTTACATTCAAGCTATTTTAAGGTATGAAGAAATATTAGAAAGATTTAAAAACTGCATTTTGTCACGGGTGCGTGTTGGAAGAAGGCTCGAAGACGGCGAAATCACATACATGATATATATTTATTGAAACAAGAATCTCAAGGAAGGAATACACGCCACAACGTAAACGAGAACTGACAACTAAAAAGTGCACAAGGAGGAATAAATATACTAACAGTGATGAACCTAAAGACAAACACCTGTGATGATTAGTGACTATGGAAACTGATGGGTGACGGAAAGTTCTGGAACAGAAAACATGTGACACAAAAGGCAAACTAAGAGTCCTGAGTGAAGGTGAACGTCAAAATAAGAGTCCTGGGAGAAGGAGAATGTGACACATTTTGTGTTTACTCGTGTTACCTTTGACTAATATTTAAACTTGTGTGAAGATCTGAAACATTTAAGTGTAAAAAGCATGCAAATAAAATTAGAAATCAGAAAGGGGTCAAACACTTTTTCACACATCTGTATATGCACATACACTTTTCACCAAAGTATCAAAATGAATTCAAAAAATGACAACCATTGTATTTTAATATATAATTTCTAAAATAGATGTGCACCACATCGATGTCCTTAACATTAATGGCAAGTAAGCCATATGCAGCCGCTTGCGGTGTAACTATCTATAGATCTGTAATAAGCCGCAGGGTTGCAAACAGAGCCAATAGCCACTCGTTCTTTTGGGAAGTGTGCCCAAAATGGGATGGCCTCTCCTACCACAATTACTCATATTTCCCTCACAACCCTCAGAGACGGTGGAAGACAGCAGTCATCCATTCTACCTGCAGAAAACAAGTGCTGTGCCATCTCTGCCATGTTCAGAAGCTCAGCTCACCCACTCCTCTGGGGTGTAAGAGGCTTAAGATGGGCATGAAATGCAGTGATTATGACAGCAATAGAAAATGATGGGTTGATTGTGTTAAATCTGGCATTATCAGACACAGCCCAATCAAAGAGGTTATCTGGCATTTAGGAAGATCCGTGCAACAAAATGACACCAGATGAAAAGAACTCTAATCCTTGCAAGAGCATTAAACAGCTCTGAAAAGGGCAACATGTCATTGCAGAGATGACGAATGAAAGAATGTTCTCAAAATAAAACAAACAAAACTTCTGTGGAGATGTCAGGGTGTCCCAGGATCTCCGTCGAATCTAAGTGGGCCTGTCGCTCAGTAGGGGTTCTAGAATAAAAGGAATAAGCATCTGTCTAATGCCAGAATTAAAAATGAAAAGTCGTGCTTGCACTTTATTCCTTTGCCCTTTTCTCTCGACTGCAACTTTCTGCAACTACATGACAAGAGCAGATGGAAAAAAACACAAATGTTCCCTGTGAGAGAGTGTCTCTGGACTCCTGTGCAATTAAAACAACCCAGATATTTGGGTGCACAATGAACAGCATGTAAAAAAAGTCATGCAAATTAATTATAGATTTAATGTCAGAGAAAAGAGCATCTTGGGATGCAGCAAGCAAAACAGCTCAATAATCTTCTTTTCACACTAAAACCTTTCGACCTTCCAGTTCTCCTTCCCAAACTTACCAAGCCGATGGAGAAAGCCCCACAGAGCGATACATTAACCTGTTTTTTTGCCCCTGAGATGTGTGACCTTGACTTACGAGGCAAAGGCTTGTGGCATAAAGCTCAGTCCCTGACTGCCACAGCCATCTGCGCCCTGAGGAGGAGGTCTCTCTGTGACTTCATACTCTCTCACTTCATCCAAAGTGTGGGCCGGAGCCGTTTCGATCCACCTCACCTTCCCCAGGATAGTTTTGTTTTGTTTTTTTTACCAGAAAAGGGGTCACTTTATTATTTTTGAGGGATGTAAACACTTTGGGAAAAAGAAGAATATGCGTGAAGCATATAACTGTGAACTGATTGTACTGTGATGTTTTTGGACACTGCATTGATATCAATTACATTTATGTCAGGATTATGTTCTGTTTCTCTTTTCGTTTATCTTACCTTATCGTATGCGTTTTGTTTCTTGTGTTCAGTGTTCAGCTGTCTATCATAACGTTTCCTTGTGTATTTATACTCCTTGTTCTGTTCTGTTATGTTCATTGTCACTACTCATCTTTGGTTTGTGTGGTTAGCGATATTATTCTCTCTGTATTCTCCAGTGTACATTCTCCTTGTTAATTAAATAACTTATTGTTAGATATTCTGTATCATGTGTGTACTTACCACCATATGCGTGGCAGTTAGCTGATCTGTGGAGTGCTTATTCACCCACTTCAGTCAGATTTTATTTAATCTTTATATGCAATTTACATATTACTTCTATTGTCTTTTAAATATAGTTAAAGGGATCATGATGCAATACATTTTTTTTGATCTTAGACCTAGAAGAGGTCTTTTTACCAGAAAAAACACTTATTAAAAACTAAAAACATTATAAACTTTAATGTTACAAACTTTATAACAAGTTATATAGTCCTCTTCAGTACAAAATTATAACATTATAAGTGAACCTCAAGGAACATATTAATATTAATGTACTGCTGAACACACTGTACTGACAAGCATTAATGTTCAACTAAAATATAGTTTTAAAGTATTTTACTGCCGCCACCTGCATCCCTCTGTTAAAATATAGCTTAACTGTGGTTTATCACAGCTGAATTCAATTTCGCTAGCCACACCCAAGCCTTATTACTGCCACACCTCAAGCAAGAAATCACTTAAATAGGACCTGCCAGACAAAGTGAAGAGGACCAAATGCTCTTCAAATCTAGACATCATGCCAAGATGCATAGTAATTCAGGAACAAATGAGAAAAACACTATTGAGATCTAGATGTCTGGAAAAGGTTGTACCGTTATCCACAAATGCTGAAAACATGGAACAGTGGTGAATCTCCCTAAGAGCGAAGCACAAGATCCCACAACGACATCGAAAAAAATGCAGGTCTCACTTGCCTCAGTTAAGGTCAGTGTTCATGACTCCACCATAAGAAAGAGATTGGGAACAAATTGCCAAGACGAGTTCCAAGACGAAAACCACTGCTGAGTAAAAATAATATTAAAGCTTGTCTCATTTTGAAAAAAATCTTGATGATCCCTTGGGACTTCTGGGAAAATACTGACAAGACAAAAGTTGAACTTTTTGGAAGGAGTGTGTCCCATTACATCTGCCGTAAAAGTGACGCTACATTTCAGATTAAGAACATCATACAAATAGTAAAGTATGGTGGTGGTAATGTAATGGTCTGGGGCTGTTTTGCTTCTTTGGAACCTGGAAGACCTGCTGTGATAAATGGAACCATGACTTCTGCTGAATGTCTGGCCATCTGTTTGTGATCTCGAGCTGAAGTGAACTTGGGTTCTCTAGCAGAACAATTATTTAAAACATACAAGCAAGTCCACCATTAAAAGGGCAGTTAACACTCGAAAACCCTTCAATGTGGCTGAATGAAAACAATTCTGCAAAGATGAGTGGGCCAAAACTCCACAGCTGTATAAGACTCATTGCATGTTATCACAAATACTTGATTGCAGTTTTTGCTGCTGAGGGGCTCAACCAGTCATTAGGTTTAGGGGCAAGCACTTTTTCACACAGGGCCGTGTAGGTTTGGATTTTGTTTTTCCATTTATAATAACAACCTTGATTTAAAAATAGCATTTTGTGTTTACTTTATCAGTTTACTTTAACTGATATTTAAATTAGTTTGATGATCTGAAACATTCAAGTGTGACAAATATGCACACAAAAAAAAGAAATCAGGAAGGGGGAAAACTCGTTTTCACACCACTGTAACTACAATCAAGTACTTCAAATATTCAGGTTTAAAGCATAAAAAAAGATTATTAAAGCTTATTATTATCTGCTATTTCAACATTATTACAGTGCATGTAAAAGCACACTTAAGTGTGTTAAGAAACAGTCGTGAAAGTGCCATGACTACTTAATCACACTTTAACTTCATTAATATCATCAGCAAGTGCAGGTTGTTAAAAACATCCAAGTACACTACAAGAGCACATTTAATTATGCACGCTTCTTTACATGGTGGGATGTTCCTGTCAAGACAATATACTGAGACAAAAGAGCGTCTGAGAACGATGAACGCAACTATTTGTGTTCTAAACAGTGCTGTCTTGTTGTACGCTTTCGATTTCTGAAGCCATCTGCCGCAGCCTGATACTGAAGTACGCGACAGATTTCTCTCGAACAGATACATCAACACAACCAGGCAGCCGTACAAATGAAAATAATCCATTCCATCAAAATCTACTGCAGCAGACAAAGCAGACAAAGGAGATGTCATCCGTGTCAGAACAAAGTGTGAAATGTTTGTTTCATCATGCTGCAGGCCTTTCGCGCTACACAATAGACAAACATCAGGATGTAGCCGTTAGTCAGTCATGATACAGCCGCAGAGAAAAAGAACAGATAAATTACAGCTAATTGCAAAATGAAAAATCATGATGGGTGGGAGGGTGGAAGGGGGTAGATGCAATTTTGTGCTCTCAACCCAGTGCATAAAAGCCTTCGAGAGGGCTGGCGGATGATCGCGGCGTGCACCTCTTACGGTATCGCCAACACCTTTTATGGAAAGAGGAAGCTGTAACCGTCTATCACTCTATTAGCAACACAGAAAACGCTCGTTTCCTAGCAGCAAAGCATACACTGAAAGACATTTAATCGCACAGCGGGGAGCTATTAAAACATGTTAAATGTCGGGTCTGTTTCAGACGCATTCATTTCATTGTTAGTGAAAGCCTTCCATGAGTGAAAAGTGACATTTGATTGACTGTTCTTTTATGTGGAAGAAAATCCAGCATTAAACAAACAGAAAAATACTCCATGTTCAGTTGCTTCAAGTTATCACGTAATAAAGGTTGAAGGAAACTGGAAATGTAGAATGAAAATGAGTTCTAGGCTATAGAGCTGGAAAGAGGATGAAATGAGTAAATGGAGCTTTTAAAAACAGTCCAATTTACCAGAGATATGTTTTCCCTTTGAAACCGAAATGTCATTAAATGTCCAGTGACAGCGGAATGAGAAATATACTGTATATAGGAATCTAAATAAAGCAGTACTGCTGAGGACTATAATCAGCCATGACAGGCAGGCAGATGTCTGAATAAACAAATTATACTGTATGCAAGCAAAAATATCCTGATTTAAGCTTAAAGACCCTTTCGCATTAAATGGAAAAGGAAAAAGCAAAACAAATCGCTGATGATTGGTCTATTCACACCAAAAGAGAAGCGAATATCTGTCGGGCTAAACAAAAAGCAAATGCATGACGGTACAACAACACCTTTCAGCTGGTCTGCCATCCGGCTCTCAAGATGATGATTATAGTCCTGCTTCCTTGAAGATGACAGTAAAACAGTCGCAAAGAACTATTATGGCATAAGACAAGTGAGCAAGACCAAGCTAATGTCGTGTGACAGCGATACATAGTTTTATACATAACAGATAATAAAAAAGACAAGCATTCTAAGTAAAATTGTAAGCATGTGATGAATCACTTATACTGTAAAAAAAGAAAAACATTGCTGTACAAATGTATAATAATAACTAATTTAATTAAACTGTATTTAATTAGTTGAATCTTGTGTAACAAAAGTTGAAGAATTATTTTGATGAGTTAAAGCAAATGTTAGAACATATGTTCTCATAACTTATTGACCTTATGCATTTGTTTCTTACAGCACACAGGGAACCTTATTCTACCCCTTTCAAAAATTATATTAATTAATTATATTTTTACAATAAATTACTATAAAAATGCTTGAATATTTATCATTTTTACTTCCAAAACCCCCAGTAAAATGACATTTAATGTGATGTTAAACTATTTTAAACCATATTTCACCATGTACCATTTTAAAGCTGTACAGTATGTACCTTTTTTGATGAATGAAATAACAAAAATCAGATACAAGATATCAGTTTCACAACTGTGCGTAAACGTGATTTATAATTTGAGCTGTCTGAACAGATTTTGCTTGAAATGTCAGTTTGACATCATTCATCTTTGCATGGTTATTTTCACATCCGTACACAGAAAGAAGACGACTCGGCAACTATTTGGCATGTGCTGAGGATGTAGTTGCTCATCATTTAAACTTGTCACCTAAATGACTGCTTTTAATCGAGAAAGGTCTAAACGGCAATCATCAATGACATCTGGGGAATCACCTGTTGTCAACACCAAGAAACCTCAAACTGCAGAGAAGATGCAGTCATGAAGGGAAAGCAACCGTGCAAAAACAAGAGTAAATATCAGCATGGCGACAACTCCGAAATCTGAAGGTATTGAAGGTATTTTTCTGCTTTCATGTCAATGTACAATGACAGATCGACTCTGATGTGATCACAGATTCACGGTTCAACCACATCCCAGCGCAAAACATACGCTCCAATTATTACGTCCATGTTGTCATTTGGCTCCGTTAAATATAACTGCGAGTTTCAAACAGAGATGGCTAAACAGAGGCAAAGCTCACAGAATCCACTACCTATTCAAAATCTTGTTTGCAATACATATTTGCGCTTTGTGTGAATAAACCATAAAGGACTCTGAGCTCCACAAAAGTCTTTAATCTCTAACTGTGAGGTGAAACTTCCCTGGATTTTCTGAAACACAACAATCAGGTTTCCAACCACTAGCTGTGCACCTCTAATGGAGATGCATTTTTCTTACAAATACCATTTTTCAACATGGCACACTTTTGATCGGTGGAAAAGAGCAGTTCTAGCTGAGCAGTGGAGGGCTGGTGAGCAAAAAGGTCCCTAAAGAAAGCAAGCGAGACTTAAGTAAAGAGCACAATGCTAGTGTGTCTTTATCAGCGAGCAACTGATGTCCTAAATACTGTAATGACTGCAATGATGACTAATGAATCATTAGGCAAATTTAGAAGCTTGCAGAAATCGTTCTTCTAAACTGCACGAGAGTGCCGGTGATGCAGGGACAGCAGAATGTTAAGTGTTGCGTGAGGGCATGCAGAGGAGGAGGTGAAGAACGTCCCTGAGAGAGACCAAACAGCTGGTGTTGCAAAATGAAGAGTGGAGCATTACGAGGTTTCGTTGTGAAGGCACTACAGTAAAGTGTTGCTGCATGAATTATGTGATAACAAAGAAGGAGAGAAATTCCTTCTAAATTTACCATTCAATTTTGGAAAAACATCCCTGAGGCAAATATACTAAACAATTACACAGTATGTCAGTGCAAATAGCAACATCTTATTCTCTACTCATTCTCATTTTCAGCGAATGCTAAATGGACTGAAATAGCGTGGGACTGTGAACATGGAAAATCCATTAAATTCTGATAATTAATTCTGTTTTATGCTTCGTGGCTGTTGAGTGCTTGATTCTGACTGGTTGACGAACGCTCTAAGGTGTGCAAATATTTTTGCCTGGAGGTAAAGTAGTTCCAGGCAGGTTTTGTCCGCATTACAGATCCAGATCACTCCGCCAAATGATTTCAGTTATTTCAAAGGGTCTTTATAGTCGACAACAGCAAAAGAGCAAAGTAAATCCCACAAAGACACT
Source organism: Rhodeus uyekii (assembly GCA_037043235.1). Classification (NCBI taxonomy): domain Eukaryota; kingdom Metazoa; phylum Chordata; class Actinopteri; order Cypriniformes; family Acheilognathidae; genus Rhodeus; species Rhodeus uyekii. The sequence continues at coordinate 4,673,327 of JAWRVZ010000024.1, read as the reverse complement.
GGGAAGCAAATAAACAACAGGATAAAAATGTGCGAATGTACACTTTTAAAAGTTTTAAAGCATGCGATCACTTAATTTACCTTTCATTTACAAATTAAAACTTGAGAAACTTTGACGTTTAAAAGTTATAGCTAACTATAGTTATAGTATGTGTATATGAGAACCACTATAATTATGAACTTGACTTCAAACTCATGACAACATTTTTTGTTTAAATGGTTATATCTTTGACAGTATTTATTTAAAAAAAGTGTGTTGTGACAGTCTTAACAGATTTAAAGATTTAAATAATAAAAACTATGGATTATTTTTTAAAACAAGTAAAAAAATACTAATTATGGACCACTTCCTGGTCAAAACAGAGCCGAATTAGGAGGGTTAAGGATGAAAAACCTGACAAATGTCTTGAAATAAAACATCTGAACTGTGTCTTAAGGTGTGGTAACCGTAAGAATAATTATTTTGCGTCGTAGCCGTATTACCATTTTGTGAGTGCAATATTATAATTTAACGGCCCCTCATCAATTATTAAATTTTTATTATAAATACATAACAAATAAATGGATTAATCTGAGCATTTAATTTGCATTCATTTGCATCTAAATAAAAGATGAATTAAATTGTTGAAGAATTGTTTAAAACATTTATTTTACAAATGATTTCCATTTCTTTTAAACTTTCTATTCAAGGATCACAGTTTCCACAAATATTAAACACTTTCTGAAGGGTCATTTGATAATAAAGACCGGAGTAATGATGCTTTACATTAGAGGAATTAATGAAAATTGAAATATTCAAATACAACGGTTATTTTAAACTGTTATAATATTTGGGCTGGTAGGACTTTGTACCATGGTATTACCCTCTAAAACAGTACTACTGTATATCACTGTGCCATGGCTCTTCCATGACAACAGGGTTTCTATGAATTTATGCAAAACAGCAGCTAAAGATGATCTAGTGTAAGCTTGTGAAAATGGGTGTAGACAAATCTCTGAAATGTACCAAAGCTTAGGTTGTTCAACCATAACAAGCAAACAATACATAAATACAAAATCTAAGCCTACATCCTAGTTACTGTAATACTTAAAATGATAATTTATATTTCAGTGGGCAACAAGAAAACATTGCGTATGATATGCACAGAATATCTAAAAGAAGCACACGATAACAGCTTCACTTTGAAATAATTATATCACAATTACAACTGGAGCTGCAGAGATGAGTCACTTAATTAGTTTAGGTTCATTTGCAAATTAGCAGTATGTCTCAGCTATTTAAAAAAGTGTAACAATTAACACTTTGATATGCAAGTTTTCAAAACCTCATGAGACAACCATCAAACTTCTTAAGAGCACAAACAAGCTGTGCCTGAAATGACGGTTAATTCTGGGATAAATAGAGCAGTTTCATAAATAATTGCATTGTATTCCAGCCAAATCCTTTTTATTTGTATGGAGCCTTTTGTAATATGCATTGTTTCAAAGCAGCTTTACAGAAAATCATCCCTTAATGCCTCCAGTGAGCGAGACAGACATGGAGAAAAAGCAGCGGAGAAAGGCAGCAGCGGTGGCCATCCGAAGCCCATCAATAAAGACAGACAGGCGCTTCACAGGCCGGTTGCTAAGTGCTGCAAAAGAACAGCCTCAGAAATGACCACAGGAATAAATAAGTTCCTCTGTGACCCAATCACCATACAAACTGTACACTCAGCTTCACAAAACTGACATTTATGGCAGGACTGCCATTCAGAAATCACATGTATCCATGGCAACAAACAAAGACCCATAACTTGCTTTAAGAAGCTCACAACATGCATCCCAGAGGAAAGTTATGCTGTCATGGGTAACCCTGTTTGCTACATCTACGCTCAGGAAAAAAGGTTCAGTGGGGTTTAACACAGAAGCCTAGGATTCTTGACTCAATTTGAAAGAATGCAAAACAGATTCTTTATAAGGACTTAAAGGGATAGTTCACCCAAAAATATCATTGATTATCATTGATTACTCACCCATATGTCAAACCCACAAGTCTTTCGTTCGTCTACCACTTCCACTACCACTTTGACGCTTCAAAAAGTTCATAAAGTGATGGTAAAATTAATCCATTTCAATTGAGCGCTTTAGTCCACGTTTTCTGAAGAGACAATACATTTTTATGATCAACAGATTGTAATTTAAAATAAAATCCTCTGATTCTGTAGTCAACATGATACATTTTATAATAATACAATACTATCACTTGCATGATCTACTGTTGTCAGAGACAACAATCCCATCCTGACTGAATGAACTTATAGTTGCTATATTAATTAAATTTGCAAAATAAGATCTGCAGCAGACACATTCAGATGAGTGATTCTGCAGATGTCTCCATCACCTTGTCGCGAAACGGCTTGCATTCACAGCTGTTGTCATTAAGCTTCTTTTATTTATTTGGCAGAAAAATGCTATTTGGGATTCTTGGCTTTTATGAGATGCCAAAAAAAACAAACAAAAAAACAACCTTAGACAGCATTTAGGTGTGTTATTCTTTCTAAAAAAAAATTTTTTTTAAACCAGACTGAAAATCCATGATAAAACCTTCAATTTCAAAAAAGAAATTGAATGCTTTCCTGAATCCTTAAATATGTTCCCTATCATCATTTACTCACCTTTATGACATTCTAAACCTTTTTAATTTTATTTTCTGAGGAACGCAACAGAAGTTTGTTTTATATATATGTCCATTGACTTTTTTCTTTTTCTTTTAACAAACATTCTTCCATTTTGTTCAGTAGAAGACTAGTGAGTGAATAATGACAATTTTCTTTTCTTTCTTTTTTCTAAACAAAAGTGTAGAATCTCAGAAACTTTGACTTCAATATATTGTTAGGCATATACTTTGTTTTCCTGTGTACATTGTTACTTCCAGCTCCATTATTGATTTTAAACACTTGGTATGTATGAGTAATTTAAAAACACTAAACTATTTTTCGTTCTGGGGCTCATGACTGCTTGGGGGTCTAAGTTATGCCTTGTTAAGTTGAGGGTAATCACGTATTGATCACTGGCTATGTAGCATTTCATTAAAATTGCACTTGACACTGCTATTAACCCTGGATCCCTCAGCAATCTGTGTAAATAGGCTGGTGTAGTGCTGTACTTCTGTTGAGTGGCATTGTGCCCGGATAGCTACAGTATGTTGTTGGTCGTTTTGTTTGTGTAGGTGAATTGTAGGCCTGCTGTACTGCTAATAAATGAGATTGGATAAGAATGTGCTTTTCTCTTAAAGGGACACAACATAAGATTATATACTGTAGTATATCTTTACTTTTCTTATTTTAAGTTATTTTGATAACTGCATGTGATTTTATGTCCATACAATAAAAGTCAGTGGGGTCCAGAAAGACAATGCGTCTCATTCAGTAATAATTATGATTATTATTCCACAAGATTAAATTTCTATGTATAAAATTTCAGCTTGAAACATTTCAGGCCTCCAAGATTAAATGCTTTTTGTGCTGCAAAAGGTTTCAGTTCTTCCTACATTATCTTTTCCCCATAAATTTACAACAAAAAGTTATCGGCAAATCATGATTTATTTGTTAAAATGCTTGTGCACACACAAATGTGCACACATGCCCAGTTAGACTCATTGTTCTTAAAAATAAATAAAAATAAAAACGTTTTTGCCCCACAGAAGTGTAAAGTCACTATGAAAATAAAAATGGAAAATCTTTTTTTTTTATGGAAAATTGAAGATTACGTTTTTTTTTTTTTTTTTTTTTACAAGGCAATCAAAATAACTTCTCCTCCCTCTTGCAGTGCCCTCTCTTCTCTTCTCTTCACTGATGGCGGGTTTTTCGAGAGAAAAAGGCGGGACAACCCGTCTCTCAAATAAGATCAAATCAATAGCAAACCACAACCATCCAACGATCCAATCAATTCCCCGTGGACAAAATCAAGTCCCGTCCTGCATTTTTCTTGTCCGAGAATCCATTTCACTCGGATATACATCACAACTTCTGTTTCATGACAACTTTAAACAGAAAATCAAAGAGAGATGCCTTGCAATTCTAGAACAAAGAATGCCTTCTAAAGTTCCAAGATGTTTTTTGACACGGTCATTTTTGTTCTCAGTTGACTTTCTGACAATGAAACATGAACGATTTACAATTACATTATGTTTCATCTTGTAACTAATTACCCTAACTTGACCAGATTGGGTTATAAATACTGAGCAGTTTACGTAGGTGGGAGATAAAGTTCTAATGGTGGCAGTAAAAAAGGCAGGCAGAGTGGGCAGAAGAAACAGATGGTTGGTGCTTCGGAGAGTTGGAGAGGAAGGTTGGCATGTCTGAATCTAATGCCATGCAGTAGAGAGAGGAGGCGCGTCAATGATTTAATGAAGTCCTCTCCTCTCCTCCTCTGGAGAGCCGCTTTAATCTAAAGCCATCGCTGCACCGCTCTTCTCTGACAGGTGCAGGAAATGCAATCAGCATTACATGCTGCCCCTGAGAGCACTCCACTAGAGTAACGCCATGACTTAAACGCCTTTTCCCGTCTCTCAAACTCAACATACATGACCGATGGTGGTAAAAGACCATGACGTGCTGAATAATGACAATGTCCTCAAAATGATTATTTTGAGTGGTTTTAAAGAACTTGACTGCTAGATGATCAGAATGCCAACCCTCTCCTGCCCACAGCCTTGGTAATCCTGAAGCCCTTGATTAGCTGATTCAGGACAGCGGCTCTCTAGGACCGAACTTGCCTAACCCTGATCTAGAGCAAACCATGTGACAGTGCAGAACTTCAGGCATTTTGAATAAATATTCATTCTTTTTCATGACTGTATCCATTGACGGAAAGAAAGAACAATAATGTGCCATTTTGTTTAATGCATTGATTGCTATTTACTAATGGGTGAGAATTGTAACAGAACATATGATTCAGTTACTCCTTAATTTGTTGCAAAACAGCTTGTGAGGAGGAAGTCAAGTGCATTCAGTGTACATTTACTGATCACTGCTATAAATAAAGTCTTTTTCGCTGTAATTGGCCGAGGGCAAGATTTATGTGGCCAAAATCAACGGATGGTGTTATCAGTGCTGAAATATCTAGGACAGTGGGGTGAGTTGGCCAAATAAGGGTATGTTCCCCAATATAATGTGCCATTTTTCCATTAAAGTTGGGGGGGGGGGCAACAAAAACAATGTTTTCTGTCCTCCTCGTTATGGATTATGAATCTTTCCTTCTGACTTCCGTTTCAGTAATATTTCTTATTAATGCCATTTTAAATTACCTGTCAATATAAAAAATGTATGCATAAAATGTTATTTATTTATGTCTGTGGCTGGTGATCCTCTTTTGATTTTGCATCTTGTCTCCTCAAAAGGAAACACTTATTTTCTTAAAGTGAAAAAGGTTCTGATAGTGTAACAGCTACCTTCATCCATAGAGAGAATGATCATCCTTTATACTAAGCATGTTAAATTACCTAAGAGACCATGAAAATCACCAAAAATTCTGGGATTCAGAGGCCCAATGTAAACCTCAGTTATGCTATCTTTCAGTGCTTTAAAGGCTCTGAAATGCATGAAATAAAAATTGTGTTGGAGTCAGAGATACACACGATGGAAGGCCATAACAGTCAGGGCTATTCGACTGAAAACCCAGAGGAAGATAGAGACAGGGATAAAGCAGATCATAGGAAGAGCTCTCTCCAAACAAGTGCACTGAAATCCCATTATCCAGTGTAGATGGTAACCAGTAGCAACACATTTACTTGGTTGTAAAACAGTATTTGCATAGGATATGGTGAGCGCATTCCACAAAAGAGGACAAAGCAAGTTCTGAAAGTCATAATGTATTCATCTTTTTTGTTTTCAACAAATGATAAGTGCTTTTCAGAAATACTAGCTTCAAGAGGTCAAACTAAATTGTATTCATTTCTATAGTAATTTTGTCTATGACAAAATGGAAGGCCAAACATAACATTTTTGGGTAACACTTTATTTTAATGTATTTACTATAGTATATATATATATATACATACTCAAGTATTGAGTAATAATAAAGGGCAAATGCCCTTTATTATTACTCAATACTTGAGTATGTATCATATTACACTGTAACAGGGACACATTAAAATAAAGGGTACCCCCTTTTTATAATAAAAAGATAGTAAAAATTTAAAAGATCACTGGCTAAAAAAACTGAAAATTATTTAAATAATAGATTTTGCCTAAATTTAAAAAAGAAGCTTTTTTTATCAAATACATCTAATATGTCTCTGCTACTATATCTAACTGTGTCTCAGTTGTGTAAAAATAATGAGTAATAAGTACTGTAAAAATCCTATGACCATCTGACCTCAGTGACCAGACCTTTCCAAACTGTCCTTTAATACAAACACTGGTCAAGAAAATCCCTCTTTATACTGTGCTCTGGACCGAACCCTTGAGAGTTGCCCATTTTGAGTCCATCAGTTTCAGTCGATAAATCAATGTCAGATTGAGATTTGTTTGTCCCAGGAGAATGGGACACTACTGACTTCCCGTGAATAGAATGAAAACAAATTCATAGCATGTCACAATTTCCTAGAATAAATTTTCACGGCAGCAGAATGCTATATTTTCTAACACATTTTCAAGCACGTCATATGAAGATAATTTAAAAATGATTCATTTATGAATCATTAAGTTTGATCAATTATTCAACTATATTTCACAATTTCCACTTCATTCATAAAATATGTGACCCTTATTAGTCACAATAATGCATTGCATGAAATTATCTGCCAGTGTACTTGAGTTACATTGGGTTACACTTTATTTTACTCAAATAAGTACTGAGTAATATTAAAGTCAGCTATTTTTACCATGCATTAAGAAATTCATGTCAACACCTTTGCTGATTCCTTAAAACGCCAGTGAACCAAAGACGGTCTCAGAAACATGTTTCGAAATTGCTGGTGTTTCTTACATCACGAAATGCCTTCTAACCAATCCTGACAACATGAGGGCAGGATTTAGCATATCATTCACCATGAGCGCTCTGAGGGAAGCCAGGCTGTCCCACTATATTTTTAGTAATATAGCGGGTGGATTATGTAAATGATATATATTACAATGTTTTGATGAACAATATGCCTTTCTCCACTGATGTTCCATGACATTCAAAGTGTTAAAGATGCTGATTTTTAGAATGCGAACAGGAATTTGGTTTATGTAACATTATCTACACTATTAGCTTACATTTATGCATTTGGCAAACACTTTCATCCATTGAAGAAACACATTGACATTCTAATCAGTTCTTGCTTTCCCTGGGAATCGAACCCATGACCTTCGAGTTGCAAGCGACACACTCTACTGTTTGAGCTACAGGAAAACCCTGTAACGGTCTGATAACGTAGTCACATTAATTACTGTTATGTGTACAGTGTTGTAAGGAGCGATACCATTGTGCATAGTTTTCTACGGGCTAATTTAAATATTAATGGTCTGCATGTAATAAATGAAGTTAGGGTGTCCACCTTAGAGATAATCACCATTGATAATGAAACCATCATATTAAAAAAGAAGATACTGATCATATAATTGAATAAAATATCATTTGTTGTTACTACTATTGTTACCAGATGAAGAGTTCAAAAGGCTTTCAACAAACAACATTTTCTTTAAATGACAATAAACTCAGGTAATCCACAAAGATGACAATAACAGTGTGTCTACATTCAGACCTACAACCAACCAGTGAAGGTGGAGAACTGAAATACACATGGTGGAGAACAGGCATGAACAGCTCTGATGATGATGATTAGTGGCAGGAAACAAAAGTCCATGAAGTGTGAGGGTGTAACAACTATAAATCTATATTACATTATTATGGGATCTCCTCCAATGCTTTTTGAATCTTTACTTTTTAAGACTGTAAGTGTTTTTACAATGTATTTTTGTATTAACATATTTGAATGACAAATGTATTGAGATTTTTTAAATAAAAGTACAAAAAAAAACCACAGTCATAGTTGTTACAGGTCAGTTGTGTCTTTGTCTTTTTTTCCTGTTTCCTTCCGTGATCTCCCAGTGTTTCCATTCACCTGTCCCATCAGCAATCACACCGTTAGTCTTCTCAGCTGTGTCTAATTCCCTCATTCCTGCCATGTGTATTTAAACCCAGTGTTTCCTTCAGTCCCTGTCATGAGTTGTCAGTGTATGGTTGTGGGTTCCTCATCCTCTGAGTTTATGCCACTAAGTTTTTAACAAGATGTGCCGTCTTGTTTTGTATATTTAAAGTGTTTTTGTTTAAGTTATAATTAAAAGAATATTCCTGGACTCCTGTGCCTCTGTGCCTTCCTCATCCTGATAGTTTTCAGGGCATTTCAAGTTTGAATTTCATGTGACAAAACAGTGATAAGTGGGTGAGTTGTTTTTTTTTTAATTAGTCTACCCATCAGTGGCATCATTTTGTTCCTTCAGACTGACTCACGAACACGCACTAAAGCAAGAGGCAGGATTGATTTACACCCCCCTCTCCACCACCACCAATCCCACCGCAGGCTTTAGGGGGTCTGTTAAGACTCAATGGGCTGTAACGTTACCTACTGGTGTCACTGTTGGAGAGTGTTTAGAAAAACAAGTGATTTCTACATGTTTTAATCTCACATTTTGTAATATTTGCACTGTTTTTGCAATACAATCAATTTTGAGGAGGCACTGCTTTCCTTGCCTCCTCATAGGAAATGCCCCTTATTTCAAATTTATTTAGTTGTGCGTAGCCGGCATTGCACTCTCCTAGGCTCAGGAAGCTGTCGCCCCTAAAATGCGCTGTGCACAAGCCAACGTTTGGGCTGTACTGCTTAGGGACAGCATTATAAACAAATCTTTATCTCAGATTCACAATTTCATCCGTTTTCGGAAGGCCAAATAAAGAAGAATAAACGACTGGAAAAGACACGAGGGGTTTTGAATATTCTTGTGGACAATGGGAATAAGACTAGCAGTCAAAAAGTTTGAAAATCACTGCTTTAAATGGTTCAATCGATGCTATAATATCACTATACTTTTATTTTATTGCTAAATAATGGAAAAGGCCAACTAAATCTTAAAGCAAACTGAAATATCCAATATCCTTACATTTAAAAGAGCTAATATTGATGTTTAACTGAAATATTGTGCATCCTTAGGAAGTACTCCACTCGTATTGGTTGTTGAGAGCATAATAAAATTGGCTAAATATATGTTATGAACAAACATTCAAAGATTGTGTATATGCTGAGGATTTGTAAAAATTTGAATGCATAGATTTCCCAGTCTCTGCGTGTGGACCTAATAATTTTCCATCATCTTCAACAGGCTATCGTCAAAACACTGAAACAGAAAAGTGGTGAAAAATGCTGACAGTTTATTTTAGATAAATGAATGTTAGATGAAGTGGATCCCCCCAATTCCTCCATACAGGGCACAACGTTATGTCATTACAGGCTCTTTGACAAATTTGTCAAATGTGATGAATCCTGCGCAGTTCCTTTGTGCTAATTAGGGAATGAAAAATTAATTGACAGTGAGGCAGTTCATAAAAAAAAAAACTATAGATGTGAACTGAAGTGCACCGCTACTGCCAAGGTTTTCTGCTATATATTGGCTGATGAGGTGCAGTTGGTAGCTAGTGATCTTTTTAAAGAACAGAGACACTGACTCGTGCTTTGATACGGTTTCATATGTTGGCATCACAACCTCTCTGCCTCTCAGACTGTTTGATTAGCTCTTGCAAGATGTTCTGTTAGATCCTCTGGCTTCACATAAACAAAAGTTTTCTAACTACCGTGGGGGAGGAGGCAACATTAGACTGCAAGGACACTGTATACGCAGGGCCATTCAAACCTAGATGTAAACCTAACACGATTTTCCAATTGACCCAAGCCGAACGAATGCTGCAAGTCACAGTGACTCAGACGTTTTTGAAATACGTCTCGCTTTAGCAGTCGTAACCCATGTTCTGTGACATCAGCTTCTCTGAGAAAGTTGATTGCACCACGTCAGTTCTTGGTGGAGATGGCATAAATATGTTTGCTTTGACATTTGGGATAAATACCAAATTTGAAAATAAAACGAAACTGTGCTTGTACAGGATGTTAGTCATCCTTGGATCTCTGACACAACTGTTTTCTCAGAACTCGCACGATAAAAATGAATATCGGAAAGTCGAATCTCTTACTGTCTTGACACTTGCTCAAAAGAATACGACAGATTGGCCAAATAAGCCTGTGCTTTTGCTGCTTTGTGCGGAGTTGAATGCTAATGATCTTTTACCTCAAGTTTAACAGGAAGAGTGGAACGCAGGAACTGACCTCACTGTATTGGAGATACTGTGAGAGTTCCTCTGGGATATAATTAAACTTCCTCTTCAAAGCTGACATGGCACAAACAATCCTGCATCGAGCTGAGCTGTTTCTAATCAACCGTATAGCGTGCTCTATGCTATTTGACTGGGCAGTCAAATTTAAGCACCTTCTTGACCTCCGGTACAGTGACCAGACCTTGACCCAAATACAATTCTTAGTCAATGTTAGGTAAAACTTCATTTTAAGGTGACATAATTACATGTGTACTTACCATAGTGATAACAGTACGTTATGCATAATTACAAGTAACTCATTCTAACCCAAACCCTAACTTTATAGTAAGCACATGAAGTTATATTACCCCTGTAGTCAATCATATTATCCCCTAAAAATCCTCTTTCATCACCAAAAGGACATATTTAAAAGTTTCTCTGTGACTTAAAATGGCTTGAATGTAACTCTACACCCTTGCCATAGTAAGGGGCGTTACATTTCCAACAGACTTGAGGTTTTTAGCCAATCACAACACACTGGGTCTGCTGCCCAATCAGATCATTCGGAGCTGCATGGAAGGAGGGGCTTTGTAGAAATCTGTGCGTTTCAGACAGACTGGGAATGAGGAACTGCAATAAATGTAAAGTTTGTGGAAAATAATGTTTTTTTGAACATTAAAGCATGGTAACCTATTCTGTTACACGAAATAATCAAAATCATGATCTTATTATCATATGCAATAAAGTGTTCCAAAACATCACATTCAGTTAGCCCTTAAGCATATTTGTTAAAATTATATTGTTTCTATAAATAATATTTTTAGAAGTATGCTAAAGTATACTACAACTTGCCAGGGATGGGCCTGCTGATTATCTGCAAACTTTCTCTCACAGATGAATGAACCAACCTGCTTTGGATGAACTGATCCGTGGAGTTGACAGTCACGAGTTTCCTACTTGCGACTCTTCAGCACCCCGACTATGATAGACAACATCCCTTGAGAGTTTCACAAAGACACAATATAATTTTGTACACATCATTAGGCTACCCAAGCAAACCTCCTGAACAATAAACCGTCGCTTCACTGTCATTACAATCTTCCATTTCATCCCCCTCCACGCAGGAGAGCACACCCATTCCCTGCGCATTTCAAAACAGATGGTGAGAGACAGATATTGATACAGTCATGCGAACTGACTCATCATGGAAGCAATTTATCTTAATTGAGAACGGAACCTTCCCGGGGTGAAAAATGACATTAATTTACTATATGATTAAGTGAATAACCGACTAAGGTGGAATGAAGATCAAGAGCCACGAATATGAGCTGTGAATATCATTTTTAAAGACGAACTATGTAATGTAGGCCACAGGGCCTGTTGCAAATTTGCTTTCTACAATCGCTCTTTAATACGTTCCTCTAAAGTTCTCCCAGCCAGATCTTTCTCAGCAAAGTTCTCTGATAGAGCATCATAAAATTGCATGTAGATTAAACAGGAAACTTAATTAATTACAGCGCCTGCCAAGCTCCATTCCCCTTATGCTAGAATCTCTCTGGTGTTTCATAGTTGTTGCAGCTCAAAGTCTGTGCAAACGGTCAGTTGGACAGCCAGAAAAGTGCACAGGCAAATTGCACTGGGCAATACTGGCAGTGCAGGAGAGAGACTGGAACATGGCCTTCCATTTACGAAGCCTGACCCTATTTTGTAAGCTGACTGGCTGTGTATGAAGGGAATGATGTGAGGTCGCTGTTGTTTTTGTATGGAATAATAATGAGCAGAGCTGTGACCGCTACTGCTGATCCTGCATGTGTTGCCAGCATTTGGGAGGAACAATAATGAATAGAACACAGGTGTGTGTGTGTGCTCGTGTATGTATGTGACCATGTCCGTTGCCCTTTACCTTGGCAAATGCTTTGCAACGGTTTTATTGTCTGGAATAATCAGGATTCACGCCGTGATGCGCTGCAGGTCTAAAATCTATTTCTAGAGGCTAACAAATAACTAACACGGAATAAAAGCACAGCTAGACTGTTTAAGAGGCCTGACCCATTTCGAGAGGACTTAACAATGCACATGCTTCCACCGTCTCGCTCTTCCTCCACCCACTGCTAACACTGCAGGTCTAATGTACCATGAGTCAAACGTTACAGTCAGTGCTCTAGGGCAGGAGAGCTCCAGCCCATTAAGTTAACAGAGAGCCGCACATCAAGATGAGGGGAGATAGAAAGCATAAAATGTTTGACGAAAGGACCAGACGACGTATATACACCATGACAATGCTACAGCGATTTCTTATCAGTTAAATTGCCATAAAATGGTGCTGAAATTTATATTTATGTATGCACTACTTAAACAACAGTCCATTGACCAAAGGAAAAAAAAATTAAGAACCACATAAAAAGGACAATCAACCATAAACACATAACAATAAAACCACAGATTATATAAAATAAATAAACCCCACAGATGGAATGTACAACCAGTTATGATTACCCTGCCGTATCAAACGCTAATGCGAGGAGATATTCTTTTAACTTGAGCTTAAAAGTGCTTAGTGTGGGTGCCAATCTAAGGTAAAGTAGTAAATCACTACTGCTCGATCTGCATTTCCCAATCGCAATGATGAATGGTGTTAAAGTCCATTTCGACTTATATTTAATTTCACCAAATACAGCTAAAGGGCCAGTCACACAGCCGATCACGCACGAATCACGCACAGATTGGGTTTGTGCCTGCTTGTGCGTCGAGAAATTGACCAAAGTATTCCACGAACATTCGACGCATGAATCACAGACGGAGCGCGTCCAAACACGCACGCTTCGCGAACGTTCCACGCACAAGCACTTTCAGAATCCACATTGTCAGTGGATGTCAGTGGAAGGAACGTGATAGTGCGCAGTTCACGCGTGATGGATGAAGGTGGGGCGTCAGTGGACGGACGTGGACGTGCACGGTTTCAAAGCAGTTCCGATGTATAAGCACTGACGGCCGACGCGTGTCCCGCGCATGTCACGCATAAACTATGCACGGCGACTCATTAATAACGCGGAAAAAATTTTGAACTGTTCAAAACTTAAAATCACGCACAAACCGCCTTCGACGCACATCCACTTACAATCACTGACGGTCCACGTTCGTTCCACCGACGAATTACGCATACGACGCACGCTCCGCGCAGAAACGAAAATCTGTGCGTAATTCGTGCGTGATTCATGCGTTTTCGCTGTGTGACTGGCCCTTAAGTTATGTAGTGATTTAAAACCAAAGACAAATGTTTAAAATCGATTCTATTACGAATCGGGAGACAATGTTTGGAGGAATCTGAGATTTGAATGATATCGTCTCTCTTATGCCTGCAGACCAATTGATTTCTGCAGACCAATCAGACCAACAAATCACACTGAACAACATAGACATGTATGTAATTGTGCGATGATGACACCCATTCAATCGCAAGTTAGTATAGAAGAATAAATCATCAGCATGAGCAAGATGAATTGTACTTTGGCAACTGAGGTTTTTTTGTGCACAAAAAAAAAAAGAATTAAGCAAAAGAGGAGAAAATGGACCAAGTCATTGCAAAGGAAAAGAAGCAAACTTTGCATGTCAATCTTGCAAGTGGAGCTTGAGGTCAGAAGTTTAACGTCATGTCATGATGATCAATACTCTATTTCAAGTTGCTTTTTTATTGGCTAGTCATTTGAGTTTGTAGCAGCAAACACAGATGATTGAGATCATGATGGGACAGCCCAGAATCATTCAATGTATACCGGCATTATAAGTACCTGTTAAGAGCCTTGCACTAATTGAAAGCAGTTTAATACTTGTTAATACCCACATGTAGTTCGTTATAATAGTCTAACCTTATTTAAACAAAAGCATGAATGACTTTTTCTAAATTATGTGTAGACAAAAATGGTCTTACCTTTACTATTAAATCACAAGTAATAAAAACATGGTTTAAACACAGAATAAATCTGCTCCTAAAATGTTAGATCACTGTCAAAGAACAACACCAGATTCTATACTATTAGCTTACAAAAAGGAGCTAAGCTGCCCAGATCATAAAAACTGGTACTCCTGGTGTGTCACGGATCAAGTAGCGAGGACTCAAATATGAGGTGAGAAAGGATATTTATTTACAGTGGAAATAAAAAACAAAAACTGCCCCGAGGGGGAAAACCATAACTCAACAAAAAACTAGACAAAAGAACAAACAAGCAGAACTGAAACCGGCGAGGAATAGCATAACAACAGTGAACAGCAGAGAATAACAAAGAAATGACAACGATGTGACACCGGACAGCAAACTCGAAGGGATTAAATAGACACAGGAGGATGGATAACGAGCAGAAACAGCTGGGAACAATCAAGGATAACAAGTGAACAAGGCGGGCGGGGTTACATCATGACAAGACATGAACACGCAGCCAACGTGGATGCGCATCACTGCGTGTTGACATGAAACATGACGAGACCGCACGCAGTTAGTAACACACCAACGACATGAAAGCACACAGACAATAATAATAATAATTAGGGATGTGCTTTTCGACTATTGCTAGTCGTTTAAACGAAAATTTTGTAACCGACTAGTCGACTAGTCTAAAAGTAATGCCGCTAGAAATGAGGTCACTTTTCCACGGCGCGCTTTTCCTTCTGGAGTCTCAAAACTGCAGCTTTATGTAGAGAGAGGTGTGTGTCGGTTTCCATGGTGACAGTAACAGTTATGTTTAAACTGACATAACAGTTTATAAAACACATTTCTTTCTCCTCCTACTTTAAAATACTCCCACACCGCGCTCGTCTTTCAGTGGTCATTAAACCCGCCGCGACTGATATAAACACAACGCATGGGACATCTGCGGTAAAGATTTAGTTTCTGCTCGGATGACAGATGTATCTCATTTATTTAGTTTTGCTTATTTATTCAAAATATTCACACACTTGTGAAATATCAATTACCTGATATTCCAATTCTCAAATACGTGGAAGTGAATGCGTTTTGTCGCTTGAAAGCCTTTATAATGATCAGCTGATGCGCGACGGGCGCCGCAGTTCAGAGAATCTTATCCGTCGGATTTACAACAGGTAAATTCAGTCCCTTCTCTCGAAATACATGACAGTAAGTGTCCAGCGTATTTAAACGTCTGAAACCTAAAATAAAGGTACGTGGTTGAAAACTGAATAGCTGTGATGTATGACAAACACTGAGCGCGTCCGTCGCGACCGCAGCTCCAGCCAACGCGCGAAAACGCGTTTGAATTTAGCAATTGATCACGAGACGCGTGAAGATCGCGTGTTATCGCACGCGTCAGAGGGTTACATGTAAGATTAAAACATCATTTGAACTATAAAATCTCGTGGGTTTTTTTTCTCTCGTGTAGTCGACTACTCACACTCGCACATCCCTAATAATAATAACCTTTATTTTCAATAGCGCCTTTAAATACAAATCTCAAAGCGCTTCACAAAGACAAATAAAACATCAAGATACACCACGTAATATAAAGTTTAAAAATAAAGCAACAATCAAGACTAAAAGAAGAACTTAAAAAATGCTAAGAGATCCTGTCGTAGGATCCTTTTCCTGTCGTATCTCAATCGGTAGCGAGTTCCCGTCGATCTTAAATGCGGTAATGGAACAGTTAAAAGGCCTGTATCAGAGGACCGAAGGTCACGGATTGGAGTATTGGGAATTAAAAGCTCAGTCAAGTATTGAGGTGCCAAACCCATGTAAGGCCTTAAGAGAGCGCACGACTCGAAATCACGCGCTCTACAAAGACACGACGAAGGGGCAGTGTCAGAACTCTATCCACCAAAACACTAGGAAACCAGACTTCAACCTTCAGTTTTATCTTCATTTAAATCTATAAAATACCCACACAAACACAATAAAATGTTGCACACTCGCAGAAAAACTCAATTACATGCGTCTCTTGTTTGACAAAGTGAACTGTTATTTGGCAAAAGGGTCAGACTATTTCTACCAATTTCCAAGTGAAATCATTCTTCAGCAGAGTGTCAAGCCGTGTTTCTGAAACGCACTGCGGTCCTTTCCTGGAGAGCAGCATTCCAAGTCACTTGAATTTTATTTGAAAGCCAAGTGCCATATTTGAACAGTGACACTTCAAAAGCTTCTCAGTTTTATTGTAAGACACCACATCTTTTGGGAGAGTCTTTGATATTTTCATTGAAGCGGTATAGACACCCTTCTCTGCTCCAGATGATGAATTCTAAGGCAACTTGGAGAAACTGATATGGGAGTTTGTTCCTTTCATCCAGTCATGTCAAGACATGAAGGGTAAAGCTTAAATTAAAGGGTTAAATAATGAAATCAAGCAGTTTTATACCTTTTTTGTTCAAGTTCATCCAGTTCCTCCAACATGAAAAAACCTCTTATCCCTGGGAATCAAATGCAAAATCATGGGTTGAATTCTGATCAAATGCACAGCTTAATCCAATCTGGTACAAGAAGCACATTCATGACATAACTTACACGTTCTGACCAGCATGGAACATTTACTTATTTGTGTCTTTTTTTAGATGCAATATTACGTTTATGTTATTACGTGTATAATCTAATGCCATGCAATACGTTTCTAACCTGCTAGCAAAGCATTTCATGGTGTGTTTACCGTTTATTGGCAGAAATTTTTCACTGCATGCTGATTAAGCAGTCCAGATAAGAGGACTCACAGTTGCCTAAAATCAATTACCTCAAATAGTCAATCATGGGTTGGCACAAACTGAAGCAACATCCACTGTGGCTCTTTGTATATCGAGTTTGACTTGTTTAAGGTATTGCTTGGGAAAGCAGAAGCGGTGTACTTTAAAAGAACACCAAACAGAACAGCAAATGCATGATGGGAAGACAGACCTGTTGGCACACAAAAGAAGTCCATTAAAGACAGAGACCCCATTTCGCAAGAAGAGCTCTGCAGTGCTGGAAATCTAGACGCTGAAAATTAATATCCTTGGTTCTGTGAACACAACAAACATCAATTCATCTTCTGTTGCCTGTACCAATATAACACTACACACACCAGCTTTCACAAATCAAACAGTACTGAAAATATAGAACAATAATAAAAGATTTTAAGATGTTTGTTTTGACTCATCTACACACAGTCATTCATTTTAGTTTTAACTTTTTATAGTTGTTTTTCTGTATTTGTATGTTTCTTATTACAACTAAACACATATTTTAAAATAAGTTTACTGCTCATAAAACATTCTAGGCTTAAGCAATATAACTGGTTTAGATAGAACGGATCTCAAGCTGACTATCTCAAGACATTACTGTAGCTTTATCCATTAATAGACATGGTACTTCCTTAAAATAAATTCCAGCACAGCTCAACATCATCCATAATGGAATGAGCCTTCATAATAGATGATGATTTACAATGAGTTCTGTTAGATATGGCAGTTTATTTGTTCAATAAAATACCTTCTTCACCTGTTTGAGTAAAAAAAAAAAAACACCATCACCGCATTGCATTTCAAATCCCTCAGTTCTGGAAAGTCAAGCCAGTGTTGATTCTTGTTTTATTATGAGCCGTCTCGTTCTTTTTGTCAGCAGACTCACCACCGTTTTGTGTGGGTTTAAAAAAAAAGGGTGATTCCCGGAGGTTGGAGATTTATCTGCTCCATGTCAACCTTTCTCCCTCATTGTATGTTTATGCATGTATATCTTACAGAATCTAAGAGAAGCTTGGATGAAAAAAGGTATTTGTCACCGCAACCATGGAAATCAAATCAGAATCCATAAATCTCACTCATAACATTGCAGGATACACACGCACATACATAAAGGTGCACGGTCTCCGCTCACGACCTATAAATCAAAGCCGAACTGAGGCAGTACTCCTCCTCCATCCATCTGCATTGTGAAGTTCTTGCCGGTCGTTTGGCCCCACAGCCTTGTCAGCGCTTCACACGGAGGTACTCCGACCCACATGTATATATTCATTCCAATCACAAAGGCTTATGCCTTATTTATACGCCTGCACAGACGGCACCTTCAGGATCTGTGCCGAGTGTTTAGCTGTAAATTGCTACAGCCATGCAACATCACAGAAGCCGCCTAGTTATGGAAATATGGGTTGATGCCTGCACTGGAGTGTTACTGCAGGGATACGCCACACTTTCTGATCTTCAGTGTATTAGTAAAGTATGTCAGTACAGAGACTTAGACCTTCACACTTAACTCCCACCATTTTTGCTCTTTGGTTCGAGATGTTTAAAAGAATGTTTGACAGCCTAGTCATAATATGGTATATTTCTGAACTGCTGACATGCATGATGATCATGTCTCTATAATGAACAATAAATGCAATATATATATTTAGATTCTGTATTCAGTTTTTCAAATTATTATACTGAACATCTAGTAATGTTGCTGTTTGAGTCTTAATAAGATCAGCAAAGTTCCAAAGCACCAAGTGTCACGTGTGTAGAAGACTCAAGGATGCAGTGGATGGGGACACTTTATTATCAAAAATAAAATAAAAACCCAACAGAAACCACCCCGAGGGGGAAAAACAAGACTAAACTGATTTCACCAGGGTACAGACAGACCAGAAACACGGAACCAAGCATACCATAAAACAACATTGAACCAGACAGCAAACACAGAGGGAATAAATAGGGAGCACATGGGGAAGTTAACGAGGGAAAACAGCTGGGATAAATAAAACTAATGACAAGGAAACAAGTTGGGAGGAGAACACAATGACAAGACATGAACACGCAGTCAATGCGGACGCACATCGCCGCGTGTTCACATTGAACAAAGACGACACGCAGCTGGTGACAACCAAACTGCGCGCGCAACACCAAAGCACAACATGAAAGCACACGACCGAAGTAAACACAAACCGCGTGCTTACAACACTGCACAAAGACAGGAGAGCTCGAAACCGCGCCCACTCACATAACATAGAGCACGCGAGAACGAGCAACCACGCGCGCTCACGACGACAAGGACGAACATACGGGTCATGAATGACGGAATCCCGACACAAAACCAAAACTGAACCAGACCCAAGTATCGGGACCGGACATCATAACCCGCACACAAGACGTTACACAGACAAGAGCACGCGCGGCTTCGAGTGTTCGAGTCGTGCGTGCTCTTGTCTGTGTAACACACATGTCCGCATACACACAAAACTCGAGCCATTAAAGTAGTGTCAGAGCTCTGCCACAACACCAAGAGATTGACTAGACAGAATGTGGCAGAACCCTGATAGAAAGTCCCTCCAATGGGAATTATTCTCTATATCAGTGTCACTTCTTCTGAACTCCATAAAACGTCTCCATTGTAGTCTTCTGAGAACAAACACGTCACAATATTCCTCAGTTAAATAATTCCTGCTCAGGCCATACAAGGCCTGGTTGAGTTGAGCTAGTGTGCTGAGACTCGCTGTAATGGTGAGAGGCCTGACATTTCAGAAACACGCTTGAAGAGCTTGACCAATCACAACACACTGATCCAGCCAACCAATTAGAGCAAAATGCGCTTTTCAGAAGGAGGGGCTTCAAAGAATCAGGAAATAAATGTTAAACGTGTTACTAACACACTCACAAGCACGCAAACAAGTATGGATTAATACATTAAAATACACACACACACATTATATATAAATATGAGACACATACACATATGTATATATATATATATATATATATATATATATATATATATATATATATGTGTGTGTGTGTGTGTGTGTGTGTGTGTGTGTGTGTGTGTGTGTGTGTGTGTGTGTGTGTGTGTGCGCGCATGTATGTATATGTGTCATATAATGTTATATATAATGTATATGTGTATATATATATATAATTAAAAAAATACACATTTATTATTATATTGTATGCATGTGTTTAAAATAAGTCTGCATTTAAGTTTAAGGCTGCAATTATTTGCTCAAAAATACAGAAAACAATTAGATTGTGGAACATTAAAAAATGCATAGACTAAAAGATAGTTTCTTGGGAATCTGTATTGGTTCATTAAAATGAGAATCGATTAAAATCTAGAAATACATCATTTTAAACCAGCCCTGTTATACATTTCTATTGTATTTATAATATAACTATAAAACTACTATAAAAATATAAATACTGAATGCTGATGTACTGTTACTATAGTGGTCTCAGAATTTAAAATAGAGTACTAATTTTGTTCATATATTTCCAGGCACAGGAACAGCCAGTTTAATTATGTTGCTCAAATGTCTTTGTTGTTTCGTAGATTAAAATCACCAGATGGCTCTATTGACTATATCTTTAGATAAGGTTCTTTAAACAGCAGCTGTTTTCAGGAGGTTATGAGAACAACACATGCTCAGACGTACTGAAGGTGGGAACAAATAAGGGTGGTGACACTCACCTAGATTACACAGTTTTGCAGTATTACACAGTCAGTACCTGAAACTGTCTTTCATATTTTTCCACCTCCAGATTTATGTAATGAAATTGGACGGGCTGCACTTTAAAAAAAGTTTTTCCTGACAACAATACCAAGAAAATACAGCATAAAGCTTAATCAATTAATTAACAAGAAAGAGATTAGCTAAAACATCCACAGATGGCATCAAACACATCACCAAAAACAAAATAGAAAGTATTATTACTTTAAACGTGTTAAAAAATCATGCTGTGATTTTAAATTGTTTTTTTTAATTGTTAAACATCATCCCAACTAACATACCAAGTGTTATTCTTCTCTTGTGAAAAAGAAGTGAACTTAATTGTAAGTAAAAGTATAATTTTTGTGAACTTCAAATCTTAAAAGTGTACGTTTTAAAAAGTGCACTTGCAGAAAATATAATATACGGTAATTAAAATGAAAGGCCACTTAAAGGCGTGCTTAAGGAGAGTACACTTTAATGACAATATTTCTTAACATACCTGAGTGCACTCTTTAATAATGTCTATGTAAGTTTTACTCAAACACATTTGACACAATTATGATTTTATAGTGTTCTACATAAGTGCATTTATTTTGATGCATTGACTAATATACTAAAGCACATGTAAAATAATTGATTTAAATTTCAACTTTTTGAATTAACTTAATGAATTTAAGTTTTATTCAGATCCTCATCCTCATCACCTGTGTCCGATCAATCACCTTGTTAATTAGCTCTGGTCATGTATTTATACCCTGACTTCTCCCTTAATCTCTGTCTGTTCTTGTTCATTTATAGACGTGCAGTTGTGTTTCCCCTGTTTGTTTCTCTGAGTTTATGAGTAAAACCTAATCCCTTGAATTCTCCTTCGTCGTGCGCTTATTTCCTACAGCCCCACCGTGACAGTGTTGTTATCTGACATTAAAGTATATTCTAGTTCACATTCATTTCTTATTTCTTTATGCATCTGGCAGACGCTTTTATCCAAAATGACTTAAATTGCATTCAAGAGACACATTGACATTGTAATCATTTCTTGCTTTCTCTGGGAATCAAACCCATGACCTTGGCATTGCAAGTGCCTCTCTCTACAGTTTGAGGTACAGGAAAGATATAGTACAGAGCAGTGCACTTTAACTATATTTTAAAGATACTAGAAGCGATTATGAAAGTACATAAATATATATTTTTTATAAGTCCCACTTAAGTGTTTTTTTTTAATCACTAAAGATCAACTAACTGCATTTAATATGAACATAATCTGTGATACAGTTGTAATCAATTACGATATGCATGTAGTTAGCCAAAATATTAAATTTAAGTCACACTTAAGTGTGTTACTTTAAAGAATATTATTTGTGTGATAAGTACGCTTTATAGAAGGATACTAAAGTGTACTTTCTTCCACAAGGGTTTAGGTCTTGGAAAGTTGCTTTCCTGTAGCTCAAATAGTTGAGTGTGGCACTTGTAACGCTAAGGTCATAGGTTCGATTCCCAGGGAAAGTAGACACTGACAATGTAAGACACTTTGGATAAAAGGATCTGCCAAATGCATAAATAAATGGAATGAAAGGTTAGAAACACAAACTGACCAGCTGACTGGTCACTATTGAGACTGACTGGTCACTACTGATAACTATTGAGGGTCAAGACAAAACAAATACCAAGAAACCAGCAAGCTCAAACAAAATGCGAGTAAAACAACAACAACAACAACAACACAGTAAACAATGCAAAACAACATTCAGTCAGCAAGGCAAAAGCAAACTTCAACTTAACAGCTACAGCAATCCTATAGAGGAATGAAATCCAACACTTTTGCAGTGTTATGCTCACAGGTACAAAGACATCAAAATGAATTGATTCGTCCATGCATTAAAATAGGACCTTAATCTCGTATATGTCTTTATGTTCAGCCCTGTTACATGAACACTGACTCAAAAGCAATGTTTAGGAAACGCCTGAAGTATTGGTCTTCCATTGGTAGACTTTAAGTGCCATCTAAAGGCTACATATAGACATTGCAAAGAGATGAAATGTTTAAAAGCCAAGAATGTGCAGTCAATATTTTAAAGACATGACTTACAGCTAACCCTACCACAATTATATTTACTGCAAGGATTCAGCAGCAATCCATATCAAGTCGAAAACGACCAAAATGTAATTATGAGCGTCACATACACAAAAACAAGGTTTCATTCCTTACTTCAAATGCATACATTTCAAAGTATGTGCAATATATACTCTAATCCTTAATGGTTTCTGGGAAATATATAGATGTAGAATCTAAATCTAAATATATAGATATAGAATCTAAATCTAAATATATAGATATTCCTCTCACAGTCTGAGAGGAAAGATAATGAGAGAAATAACAAACTATCTGAAGAGAAGGCCTGAAAATATTAGGATTAAAATAAAATGGCATCAACTCAACATCTTTAGCCAAAAGTAATATCTTGATACATTAGGGATATAGAGTGTAAAAAAGTTTTAAAGGGAAAAAATATTTTATTTGAGCCTTATAAGCCCAATTGATTTCTGAGGTATATGTCCTATTCATTTTATTGTTTACGCTAACCAAACAGTGACTGTGTATATTTGTTCTCAATATCTGAATTCTGAATGTGATAACACACCTTACAAACACAACCAAGATATTGAATGATAATGCTGTTTTTGCCTAAAGAAGCGTGAATAACACACTCAGCTGCTTCAATTTGAATTAAGCTCTGTGGACTAGCAGCAAACGCCACGTACCTCTAAAAACAAACATGCTCGCCGAGTTTCCATGGGAACCTTTGACAGACAGCTTGCATGGCCAATGACAGCCAACGCTCAAAAATCAAAGGAGAATGCACCAATCAGCTGAGAGAAGGGCGGGGCTATGTCGCAGAAGGCGGGGTTTCCATTAGGGAATCGTGTTTTGCTCATATCTGCTAATAACAAGTTACAAATGATCTCTATTTGAGCGATTGTCGGTGAGGCTTGATCGAAACGAAGGCAGCTGAATCCAGACAGTTTGTAAATATCACTCTCAGGGAATCTTTTAGGGTAGGTGCTCACCTGTTGCGTCTTACAATGCCTGTTTTACAACTGATGCTTTAATACACGTATGGTGCGGTAATGCAGAAAAACATGCCAAGAAATCCACGTCGTTTCATACCCAAACTGACTGCTGATATGATTCCAGTCTGAACGGAATAATTTGGATTTATTTGCACGTAATTATTGAAAATGATGTCTTGCCTGTTTCAGAGTGCTCGTGACGTCACGATGAGGTTGTAGGTAGTTCCTTTTAAAAACATGAAAATGACTTAAATGTTTTACTTTATGCATGCATATATATGGTAAAAGGACTAGCAATGAAGGATCTGTCATTGATGACACCTGCTGTTAATGGGACAGTTCACCCAAAAATGGCAATTCTGTCATCATTTACTCACTCTCAAATTCTTATTTTTTTTATTTCTTATTTTTACAAAAAAATACTAAAAAAATACTGTAGTCAGTTGGGTCCATCAACCATTTGGTTGCCAAAATATGGTTTCAAAATGGCTTTTGAGTGAGTGAGTGAGTGAGTGAGTGTGTGTGTACGACTAAGACAAAATTGTGTGGAATAAACTATTTTTGTGAGTAAATTAATGACAGAATTTTCATTTTTTGGGTGAACTGTAATGTTGGTTATATATATATATATATACATACATACAACTAACATCTATTTGTATTGAAAAATATCTATATTTTTCACACTCACACACACACACACACACACACATATATATATATATATATATATATATATATATATATATATACACGCACACACATACATACACATGCGTACATAAACATATACTCAAACATGCAGTAATTCATGCAAAGTTCTAGACTTCAAGCATGACAGTGGTGATGTTCCTGTCCGGTCACAGATGTGGGCACCGTCACGCCACTGCTTGATACTGTGTCTGTGGGCTTGTTTGGATGCATTGCCAGTTGCTGTGGATAAAACCAAAGTGAGCCCTCCAGTAGAACAACTGGAGCCACCTAAAAGTGAAGTGAGTAATATGATTTAGTACATTATTTATTTGTATCTAGATTTTGAAAAAGTTTGTAGCTTTACACTAGTAGGCTATACTAATGTGAGACATGCTAGACTATTGTTTGAGTGGGTGTGACACTTCTTGCTGATATGCAGTTTGGGAAGCATGCATTATATATAATGTGATGCTTGCAATAAGGAGAAAGAGTGTTTGACCTACACAGACTGGCTTTATCACTCAGTCCTTTGGCAAATGTTCATTATCGTGTAGGTTTAAAAAGATTTTGTTTCCTTTTTACTTCAATGTGTACATCTAATTTGAATTCACTCAGGACACTGGATTGCACTATGATCGATATCTCAGAGAGGTTATTGATTTCCTGGAAAAAGACCCACATTTCAGAGACAAACTTCATAAGACGGACATTGAAGAAATCAAGGTATTGCAGAATTTCATTTCCCAATTTTACTTTGCAAAGGTTCAATAAGATTATCTAAACAGCCTGTTGCTTACCTCTATTTGGTGAAAACAGCAAGGGACGCTGGCTAAAGAGCTGGACTTTGTCAGCCATCATGTGAGAACTAAACTCGATGAGCTAAAGAGGCAAGAAGTGAACAGACTGCGCACCCTAATCAAAGTCAAACAAGACATGAATGGAGAAAAAGGTCAGCTGTTTTTGTTAGTTGTGGCATATCGTGAAATGTGCTCCAGCATCTCGTTTCTTTGTTTCATTTACGGTCGCCTGCACAGATATGGAAGTATACAGAGTGTTGTATCTGAGTGTCATTCATCAAACTCTCCATATCGCAGTTCACTTTATAATCCAGTAACTCGAGCCTGCTGCGACGACAACAAACGTATGAAAAATGAGATTCTTTCAATTTCCCTCCAGGTATGGCAGTGGACCACCAAGCCCTCCTGAAACAGTTTGAGCATCTGAATCACATGAATCCACACACATTTGAGGTGGAAGACTTGGATCGCCTCATTAAATCGGTAGGGTCTAAACCAGACTTCCCTAAATTTATGCATTTGGCAAATGCTTTTATCCAAACTGACTTGCATTGCATTCAAGAAACACAATGACATTCTAATCAGTTCTTGCTTTCCCTGGGAATCGAACCCATGACTTTGGTGTTGCAAGCATCACGCTCTACTGTTTGAGCTACAGGAAAGCCATAAAAATAAAATATTTAGTTTTAGTTTAACACATTTGTGCTCAGGGCATAAAATTACATTTTTGGCAGGTGAAAATTTACTGACCATAAATATTAATTACCAGATCATATTCAAAAATCAAATCACTTCTCCTACCGTATTTGTGACAAAATGCAGATCATTTATCACAAGCACAAGTCATACTCGGTGAAACCTTTTCATATTGTTCCTGTAGCTCAAACAGTACAGCCCAATGCTTGCAACACCAAGGTTATGGGTTCAAATCCCATGGAATGCATGAACTGTACACCCAGAATCAGGGCTCGACATTAACACCCGCTCACCTGCCAAATGTGGGTGGATGTTATATATAATATATACATTTCTCAATTGCAGTCTTTTAAAAAGGCATCTGAATAATAATAATAAACAAAGTGCAATGTAGTGTTATCAAAAATAAATAAACAATCGATACACATCTGAAACGCTTCCAATACTAATTATCCGCAGAATAAATACACAATACCAGCTGCTCTCTCTCTCTCAGCGAGTTACACTTAAACTCTCCTCCCCTCACACACTCATTTCATTTGCTCTGGAAGAATATTGTTGCTGTTATACAAGGCTTGAATTACAGTGCAGGATTGAAAAATATGGCCGTTTTTACCCATAGTACTGATGTAAAAATTGTGGCTGGTGAGCAAAAAAGTGAATGTTGAGCCCTGCCCTGAATGCATTGCAAATATCTTTGAATATGTACATTACAATTTGGTGTCCAAGACTAGTTTCTGTCCATCACTGTCTTCACCGAGGGTTAGGCTATAATTCTTACATTTCAGCTTCAACCATACAATGTTACAGGTGCTAATAAAGGTACTAGTCAAGTAGCAAGTTTTGTTGGGCAAGGGAAATTCAAGTTAACGTAGCAATCTGAAGTGGGGAACTGCACAGTGAGCTGTTGGTCATCACACGTTATCGTTTTCCTTTTTTTGTTAAGGCCACTAATGACCTGGAAAACTTTGACAAAGAAAGACACGAAGATTTCAAGAAGTACGAGATGAAGAAGGAACTCGATCGAAGGGAACATCTTAAGATGCTGGATGAGGAAGCGCGCAAAAAAGAGGTGGAACACTACGAAGAGATGAAGAAGAAACATGCAGACCATCCCAAAATCAATCACCCTGTAAGCTAGAGACTCACTACTGTCAATCAAATGAGCCCGTTTGTGATATCGCTTTAAATTATTTAGTTATAAATAGAAGCATTTTCACTAATGGTCCACATTTTTGGAACCCATTCTATGTTAAAAATCGCTTAAAATGTAAACGAACCCAATCTATTTTCTAAACGCATGTTATTGATTAAGAGTGTTCCATCATCCTGAAGTCAATTGGGGTTTTTGTTTAAATGCTTGAAATCAGGTCTGTGTTAAAGACAAGTTTAAGATCTTTTCACGTTTTATTCTAAGTGATTAAATATTTATATTAAATGTTCAAAGTGGTTGTGTAAAAAATACGCCGGCATAACCCGCACCTTTATATAACCCGCACCCATAGATTGATGAACTTTTTTGTGTAAGTTCACATTTTGAATTTTGAATGTTGCTCGCACAACGTCAATTATCATAACTGTTCAGGCTCGTACACAGTGCTTGTGCGCGAAATTCACACAATAAGAAAACAAACACAAGTCAGAATCAGAACAAAAAGCAGTGTCTCCCGCTGTGCAGCAGCTCGTTCCTTAAGAAGCGATTCTACAGGTGTTGATCATCGGATGAGATGAGAAGAGCCCGCCCTCATGCAGCACAGCCAATCACGTCTTCTTGCATGATTGACAGATCAGACAAAAGTGATAGTACAAGTGTCAGAGACAACAACCCTCGCAAGAAAGAAAAACAGAAAGAAAATACAGCTAAAAAAAACTTACGTCCTTAGGGACGTAACAAATATATTTAAATATTATTACGTGTAAAACATTTGTGATATAGCCCGCACCCTTATATAAACCGCACCCCCTATGGGGTTTGTAAAATCTGGTATATAAGCCGAGGGTTATATGCAGGAAAATATGGTATATCTTTATAGTTATCATCCATGGTGTGAATGACAAAAGATTATGATTCTTAAGGCTCGGTCACAGACCTTATTTTCTGTAATAATCCAAAAGCCAATGGAAAAATTCTATTGGGTTTTCTCAAGGAAACCAGGGTGTGATCCCAACTCGGATTGGCCTACAAAACTGAACCATCCCTGAATCTCAACATTTAATCAAAAAGTGCCATATGTACGACTTCTCCGATCATTTCATAAACTAATTTCTCGTGGTTGTCGACGAACTCATTTCTTACAATCGACTGCAAGTTCGGATTTGCCTCTGTCCGTCCAATCAAAAAACGACGCATAGAAACATGGCCTGCTCTACTTTTGTCTTTTCGATAATCTGTTTCACTTCGTCAGAATATGACATTTCTGACACATCACATTTTTAAATGTTGGATAGTTAGGTTTTGAGTAAATTATATTGTAATTATATAAGTCTTTTTAAAATATGTCATTGTTGAGGATTTGGTCTGTATAAATAGGGTAGTCAAGACCAGTTGAAAGAGGTCTGGGAGGAATCAGACGGATTGGATCCCAATGATTTTAACCCAAAGACGTTCTTCAAACTACATGGTGAGATCATTGAGCCTCTCCTTTATGAGCACAGTAAATTAAATCACAGCATGACTCTGACATCTGTTTGCTCTCACAGACACTAATGGAGATGGCTACTTTGATGAGCAAGAGCTCGAGGCGCTGTTTACCAAAGAGGTTCCACTTAATAACCTTTCCATTCAGAGCTCACAATAGTGCTGACGTGTCTTTATGGGGTGGTAAATCTGATGTTTGTCTCCATGTTCAGCTAGAGAAGATCTACGATCCCACACGAGAAGAGGATGACATGCAGGAAATGGAGGAGGACAGACTTCGTATGAGAGAGCATGTGATGAATGAGGTGAGAGCAACGTAGCAGGGGACTGAATGTGCTAATGAGATTATTTAAAAGATGTTTCATTTGTAATTATGTATTGTCTCTCCATAGATTGACATTAACAAAGACAGGCTTGTTTCACTAGATGAATTTATTACTTCCACAAAAAAGAAGGAATTTGTGGAGCCAGATGGATGGGAGGTAATTGTTTAACAATTTTAGTCAACATTACATTAAAATCAACCCTTCTGGGGTCAAAATTTTGAGCGTTGTTTAAAATGGTCTTTACATAAATGTCCTTCCTCTTGAGACTCTGGAGCAGAATCCAGTTTACACTGAAGAAGAGTTGAAAGAGTTTGAGGAGCATCTCGCTCAAGAGGAGCACAACCTGAACCAGAGGACAAATGAGCTGCTGAAAGCGCGGGAGGAGCTGGACAGACAACAGGAACACCTTAACACCAACAAAATCGAACTACAGCGGGTAGGAGAGCGACAGAAAGTAGACTAACTTACACCCAGACACTGAGTAAGAGATCCACAGGTTCCCACAGTCCTAGACAACCTCGAAATGTGAGGGAATTTCAAAAGTAATAATAATTCATTACATTTATATAGCGCTTTAGACCTGATCGCGATTGTTGACTGGATTAATCAGCCCAATGTTTTTTCCCAGTCGGTCAGAAAGCGTCATTAAATTGCGTGAGAGGTTTGGCTACTTTGAAATCCCTCGCCACTTCGCGGTTCAAGTTTCATAACACGTATCGTATGAGAGAGAGAGAGTAAATGTATAATATTAAGGTTTTATAATTATATAGATTTAATTAAAATATATTTAAAGTATAAATATACATATTTTAAACATTCTGATACCTACACACATATATACGGAAATTCCTAGGGGGGCCAATCCTACTTCGCGGATTTTCACCTATCGCGGGGGTTCCGGTCCACATTAACCGCGATAAACGAGGAATCACAGTATGGGGATGATTAGGAGGTCATGATGGAGCGAGGATGCCGGAGTTAAACCCCTACTCTTTACAAAGGACATAAGACTCAGGACCTCAGTTTAACGTCTTATCCATAGGAACAAAAGTGTGATTTTCAGGCCTGGAAAAGTCATAAGGGGCTTTTGTACCGGGTTGTTCTTGGAACTTGCCATCAGGGCAGTTCCCAGAGATTTAAATGTTCCTCCAGGGCCATTTTCCTGATTGCATTCGCACCGCCAGCAGCACCTCTGAGGTGACGTGAACCAGCAGATAGTCAAAACATTTAAGTGTGGCATTCAACTTAAACAACAACGTGTAAAAGTTAAGAAATGCTTAACTTAAGTTAAGAAATGCACCGTCCATTGTTTTTGAAAATGATTCCAGGTCTTAGTGTGAACTACAAAAACAGCAATTTGTGAAAAAGTTGTGCCCATTTGTATTATGTGTTTGTCAGTCATAGCCGGGTCAGTTATACACGTGTAGTTTCTTTACAAACTGCTGTCGCCAACTACTAGCTTGGCAGCAGAATACATAATTTTTAGTTATTTCGCAGATCCATGTGAACGGGGATTGTTTTTACAACGTTGTTGTCTGCAAAGTATCGGTTTTTAACACGTTGGTAGCAGATAAAGATGTTGTTGCCATGTGACCCGAGTACATTTCACGAAACCTGTCGGGAACATGCCTGGATCATATTACGCAAAGTATTAACGGTTGCTGCAAATTGAGCTTTGCCATTACAGGAATAAATGGCATGTTCAAATATATTAAAATAGAAAACCATTTTTTTGCATTATAATAATATATATTATATTGCAGTTTTAGTGAGCATAAGAATCTTCTTTCAAAAGCATAAGTAAATCCTACGGACCGTCCATGATAAATAAAAGCCATATGCTGATATTCTTGTCATTAAACTTTATTAAAATCGTAATGGAAATGTCTTTAAACAAATGCTGCCTCACTGCAAAACTTTCTAACACATTATTCTCATTCTAATGATTACTTGCCTATTGAGCCTATTTGTTTCCTTTAGGCGGTCGAGCACATGGAGCGCTTGAAAACACAGAAAGCAGAGACTCCAGTGGAGGCCAAAGGTCGGTGTACTTCTTTAACAAATTTGAGCTCAAGGCATATGCTCTGTCATAAGGGATAAAATGTTGATTTTCTATCTAATTGTTCTTTGTGTTTTGGCAAATGCAGTACCTTCCGCTGTGGAGCTGCTACCTGGAGACACCCAGCCTCTGTCTCAAGACCTTCCTGCACATTTATAGCTGCTCAACCTCTTCTCTGTGTCTGTTTTGTGTTTGTCATCTCAAATATAGACATTCTCACAGAGTTACTGTCTCTTAGCATCAAACCCAAAACATTATTCTCCAAACTTTAGTTATGGTTAACGGTCTCAACCACACTTCTGTCTACATTCTCTTAACAAATGTGCAGATAGTTTGTGAGGACAGGGAATGTACTTGAAACCCGTTTTTGATGTTAACCAATTTAATTTGATGTCTGTTTTGCACAAACAAGGCCAAAACTCATTTAAATGATTAAACTAAACAACAAGTTTAAATTTCTTCTCATATTTAGTCATAACTAATGCCCCACAAGTCACCATTAATACTGTACGGCACTTCTGAAACTAAGGTGCAGAGAATAAAAGTGCATTACCACAGGATAACCATAACAGCATCACATATCTCAAATTACAAAACAATGCCACTCAGGCCTGTATTTACTTCAATGATTATATAAGTATATATGTTCGCTTTAGCTTCAGTTAAAAGTCAATCATGGATGTAAACATTTTCTTCAAAAAATTATTTATAAAAATTATAGAAAATTATTTGGATTGATTGATCCTTTTTTTGATTATCAAAAGGGATTGTGCTTTACTGAATTAAATTCTCAGCTCCACCAACTTTGTTTTTGTTTTGTTTTTTGCAAGCAATTATAAAATTCCACTTAAACCGGAATCGTTTTTTTTGCCATAAGAATCCTTAAACCTTGACAAAAGGTAATCAACTGAGTTAACAGGAGGATATTTCTCTGATCCATCGCAGCATGAAATGATGGCGTCATTATCCGGATGCACGAAGAAGGCCAAAGACTGGCGTGTGCTGGAGTCGCCTTCAGGGGGCAGCAGAACCCTGTGAACCTGAGGACAATTAAACAAGCACTATTATTTTTTCCTATTGGGAAAGCCTTCATTAAAGTGTTATAAGCCATGAACCAAACAAATGTCATTTTGTTCTGCAGCAGATATTTTGAACACATTTCGAATGACAAAGAATAGAATATTTGGTTGGCCAGACGAGGCCTTATACCACTGATATTGTGAATTAAATCTATATTGAGGGAGATTATTTTATCAGTGGTGCTTCATGGGAGTGAACATTCCCTGCTGAGCTCTATTGGTGTCATTTTCTGTACAGCATCATGGGTAATGTTGTTTTCCACCAAAAAATTGTTGTTATACAATTATTTAAAAAATAACAAATTCGCTTCAACGACAGTATGTCCCATCCTGATAGCAATCAATTATTGTAGTGTTCTAAATATTACAACATATACATATATATTCAGTGAAAGTCTCAGAACCAAGAAACATTCGAATGCATTGAAACGGTGTCATGATAAAACATGTATTTGTATGTATGACATCACACGTCGTCTGTGCATTTCATGACGCTTTGCTGGACGAGTTGTGGACGAAGTCTACATCCGAAATCGCATACTCTCTTGAGTATGTACTTATTGTGACTAAGTAATTTGTCGACTGCTCAAAAAGTATGTTCTATACATTTTTGAGATGTTGTCATTATCATGTGACCTATCGCTTCACTAGCATTCATGCACAAATCCTCTCCCATGGCCTCATGGGATAGTAAAGATCATCATATGCACACTTCAGAATCTCGCCGGAAGTAGTAGGTCATTCGTTTACTTCTTGCTGAGTATTTACATTTTTAAGCATTTGGCAGACGCTTTTATCCAAAGCGACTTACATTACATTCAAGGAACACACTGAATCAGTTCTTTCTTTCCCTGGGATCGAACCCATGACCATGGCGTTGTAAACACCAATGCTCTACTGATTGAGCAAGAGGAAAGTTTGGGCGTGATGCTTCTTTTTTCACATGCTGTTTTTCGCCTACTATATATACCGTACTAGGGAAGTGTGAGTGTGAGTCATGCGTTATCATCAAAAATCTATTTCCCTATGGAGAAAATGTTTGGTGTTACTTCTGTAATTTGATTGCTGCAGTGTATTAAAGGAAATGAAACTTACAGCAGATGTATACACATCGCTGGTCCATCTTTGCATCAGGTCTGCTATGTTAATCAGAACTGTTCCAGGAATGCTCGGGGCTGAAACGAATTCACCAGCCTTGCTCTGAACCTGGAGGACACACAGACACCGTCTAAATGATAGAAGACCACATTAAACACGCTAATCATTTATTTTGTCTTTTGTCTCTATTGGTATTCACCTGCAGTCCACCCTCTGGGCTTTGGAACAACAGAGTTATGCTTCCATAATCAGAGTGTTCACCACAGCGCACCTGATGTTCCTTCACACACGCGCTATTCACCGGAGGGTAGTACAGGGACCGTAATGTGGTTTGATTCAAATCACCTTAAAACCAGTGTTGGAGGAAATGCATTACAAGTAACTCGAGTTAAAAGTAATCAGATTACTTTTTTAAGTAACTACTAAAGTAATCCATTACTTTTCAAATTTACAACAAAATATCTGCGTTCCCTTTTCAAATAAGTAACGCAAGTTACTTTGTTTTCTCATGTATTGACTGACGGCTCTCCTGTCCTCATGATGAGGGGAATCAGTCATAAACATGATTTACTCACTTGCACAAAAAGCCAATATTCCTCAAAATGAATAAAATCAGAATACTATGCAATAATTAAATGTTAGATAAAAAAAAAAAAAATTCTATGCATTTAATCTCATTTTATTGGCCAATGCACTTCAATGATTCAGTTCAACCATCAGCAAAAATGACTTTATTCTCCTGCGACCTACTCTTCTGTTATCCAGAATGGCAGCAGCTGAGAGGTTCGTCTACAATACAATATTATACAATTGTATACAACTATACAATTGTGAATTTGCATTCCTTCAGCCTGATGCTTCAGTTTTGGGGGTGAAAGGCCTTTACAATTGCACAAGATTTGTATTTTTTTGTCATAAAAAAAAACACGCCCAGCCCAGGTGAAGAAAAAGAAATGCAAAAAGAAAAACGCAGTTTGCTTTTTAAGGGAGTAACGCATTATTGTAATGCATTACTTTTCAGAGTTACTTTCTCCAACACTGCTTAAACCAACCCACCTCATAATGTTCTCGCATGCCTTCCAGCCACAGACTCACTGGGAGGAAGAAGTAGTGCATAGTTGTACTTACTTCCAATTTGCTTATGTGCATCGAGGAAGACTTCTGGTTCCAGGCCCAACCCGAGAGCCATCAGTTGGAGAACTTTGAGAGAGAGTTCCTTACAGACATTGTAAAATGATAACAGGGCATCTCGAAAACCATCCACTCCTTCGGTAGGCCACTTCTACGCACATTGAGAGGGAAGGAATATAAAGTTTACAATCACAAATTTCAAGGATACATGAAGTTTCTTAATGTTAAAGATAAATATATTTTTCCTGCCATTTCATTTTGTTTTACATTCATTGTCCATTTGAAACATACAAAACCACTGCTGCATCCACTGCAGTAGTACAGTGTTTTTCAACCTTTTTTGGGCAAAGGTACATATTTTCATATAAAATGAAATCACAAGGCACACTACCAACTGAAGATGCTAAAAAAATCATTTTTAGTCACGATACTCGGTTGTTGACCGTGCATCCATAATGTGCATCCAAATTTGTATACTTGCGCACTGTTCTCCGCAGTTTTGCAGTATAAATAGTGCGAGTGGTGTTCACACTGAAAATTTCAAAAAGAAAAAGTATACTTTTTATATGTTTTTCAAACTTTTTGTGTGTGTGGACCACTATTTGTAATCAAAACATTTTGCGGACCACCTCATAACACACATAATAAAATGTCTTACCTGAATTAATCCGCACCTCTAAATAGGCTTACTAGCACTACTATAACTACTATATACTATAATATAGGCTTACATATTCTTTTAATCTTTTTTTATGGGAATTTCCTGGTAAAATGAAGGTAAAATATTATTTTATTTTGCCTTTCCACAGACCACCTGCAGTACCCTCACAGACCACAGTTTGGGAATGACTGCTTTAAATAACCCAATGATGCAGTATTAACCAAAAAATAAAATAATAATAAAAAAATATGAAGAGGGAAATGTTGGACACTCAACTGTCACAGTTTTAATTACGTAGTGACTCATTTTGACCCAACTTCCAAAACGATGTTCCTGTTGATGGGCTGTCTTAAATTGAGTATTTATGCTTGCATTTTTATTTCTGCATTTGGCAGTTGGCATATTTTATCCAAAGCGACTTGTATTGCATTCAAGAATCACATTGTCATTCTAATCAGTTCTTGCTCTCCCTGGGAATCAAACCCATGACCTTGGCGTTGCAAGCACCAGTGCTCTACAGTTTGAGCTAGAGAAAAGCTTACTAGGTTTAGTAAACATTGGAATGCAAGCTACACAATAATATTATTTATTTTACATATGGCCAATTCAAATGTATGTATCAGGCTAATGAAATCAACTTTCATAGAAAAATAACCTTTATTTATATGATTTATATGAAATTTATATGATTTATATACTACACGACTACATAGTGTATAGAGCAACATTTGGGACAAAAACAAGTTATTCCACACCTGTATTAATTTCTTTCTTCTCCTGAACACAACTGAAGACATTTGGAAGAATAAGGGTAGCTGAACATTAATGGGCCCACAATGACTTTCATAGGATGGAAGAAAAATACCCATTGGAACAACTTGAGGAAGCAAACTTTCATTTTTGGGTGAACAATCCCTTTAAATGCTTAAATATGTGACTGTTAAAGAGGGTATGTGATTTAGGAGGACTTAGGCTTTCCTGTAGCTCAACCAGTAGAGCAGTGGTGTTTGCAACACCAAGGTCAAGGTCAACACCAAGGTCAATCAGCAAAGAACTGATTAGAATGTCCATGTGTTTCTTGATGCAATGTAAGTCGATTTGGATAAAGCCATCTGCCAAATGTAAATGTAGGACGCACCCCACTTCTAAAGAATGAAGTGGGGTGTTAACGGTATGCTGTTATGTCATATTTAGGAGACTGAAAAAACTGTTATTTACGATATTTGCGCCCAAGGCTGTTGTATTAAACGCCTCCTTCAGATCACCAGGACGGCGAGGGTTCAGACTGTGAAAGGAGAGGTTTAAAACATTAAAACGCGTGTCTGTGTAACAGTAAAGCCTGTGAATGTAGAGAATGACGTGCCTCTCGGTTTCCATTGAAACCCAGCCGTGATTCCCGCCGCTCGCGCCGCTCCTGCTGAACGGCCGCTTCATGTCTTCAGGCAAACAGAAGAACTGCTTCGAAATACGCATGACTCTTTCCACCTAAAACAGCGGACAGAGACACAATAAACAGCCAGCTGCTTCTCTTTAGTAACAAGCGTGCTTAAAAAAAAAAACACAAACCTCTTCCTGTTGAATGCCCGTGTTTTTCAGATAAACAAATCCCACCTCAGTAAAGGCCCGTTTCAGTTCTTTACTCAACGTTTCAAAGTTTCCCTGTTCGTAAACACTGAAATCCAGGACGGGTATCTCCATACTTTACCTTGAGACAACAAACCTTCCGCTTAAATATGCCAAGAATCTTCGATTCTGTTATTGTAAAGTTGTACTAAATTCCTTCTCTGGTTATAGGCTATTTATTGATGCTTATGTAACGGCGCAGTGTTTCTTCGATGCGTGTGTAATGGCGCTGTGTTCCGTCACCGCGAGCGTTGTTTACTTTCAGTTTCGTTTCTGCCGCCATCTTGTACAGCGGTAAACGTGCGTGTTTGAACGCAAGTTAATTTATATTCATATTTATCCGTTTACTGTGATAAAGTGAAATCTGATTACTGTGTATAAATATTAAGAAGAATTATATCAAGTCATTTATAGTATTGAGGTAAAAATGACCTAAATTTTTTACATTTTGTTCTATAACAAATAAATTAACTTCTTTTTTGATTTCCTTTAATAACACATTAGCTGATGCTTCTTCATCCTGCACATGCTGTAACTTACATATGAATGCGTTACAGCAAAGAGAAAACAATGTTCAATTTTATTGTTCATTGAAAAAAACCTATGGATGAAAAAAAAAAAGAAACAAATTGGACTTCTCTAAAATCCTTTACCCAAACATACATTCGCATTTGACTTGAATAAATCTATTATCCCAAGAAACTTAAAGGATGACAGGAACACATACACTTCAACTTTTCAATTTAAAAGTCCATTTCTTTTATGTTTTCCTTCCAAATTTTCCCCTTTTGTCCTTGTTTTTCTTCAACTTCTTGCCTTGCCATTGTTCTTTCTGGTTGACGCCTTCCAGTTTTCTTTTCTTGTCACTGAAGACAGGAAAAAAAAAAAAAAAAAAAAAGATTACGTTCAAAGCAGTTCAAGATCCCAGTCAAAACCGCCATAAATCTCGGCTTACCTTTTTATGCTAACAACAGCTGTATGTCCCGCGGTCTTAAACACTTGGTCCCATTCCTCATCAGCTCCTTGGATCATGTACCTTTATAAAGAAAATCAGAATGGAAAAGACGGGTCAACACAGCCATACAAAACTGTTCAGCGATCAGGGAAAAATACATAAACAGGTTTTCTAAACATTTTCCATCAAAAACTCACTTTCCTTTCCAGACTCCAATTTCCAAACCTCCGTAGATTTTTCAGATCATTTTAACAAATGGTTCATACAGCATTATGATACAGCATAATGCATTATGGTTATTTTCATTGCTTCTTTCAGAGTGATAATGTGCGCATATGATGAGAACAGCGTTAAACGCTTTATAACCTGCATATGTGAGGTCGGAGGTAAATATATGCCTGTTATAAAGCGTTTTGATACTGTAAATGTGGTTTTATGTTGCACCAAATAGCAAATTACAGTCTGATTTAGAGAATCGTTTGCTTCACCTGTTGCTGGTTTGAGTGGCACACACACACACTCATTTAGAAGTTCAAAAGAGACTCGCTTACATTAAAGAAAATCAGTTTTGCGTAACGAAAATGTGTCCCTTGAATTAATTCAGTTGTGTTCGACAATCACATGAAAACACTCTACTTGTATAAAACATTTATTTTTAGAAATCCTTAACTTTATAATTCAGAAAACTAAAAATAGGGGTAAAAGTCTGGAAACGCATTATTTTTTGCAAACTTGGATTTTCTTTTTTCCCGTACATATCAAGACCTGCAAATGACTAATCAAATTCCCTACTTTCCCAAACCGTGTAAGAACCTTAAATAAAGAGACCCATAATAATGCAATAATGCATTGGGAATACTCACTCTGAAAGATTCATGTCTTTAATCTTCTCCATTTCCATTTTGTGTTTCTCCTGGAACTCTTTGGCTGCATCATTCTAACGGACACAATAACATTTTAATATGATAACGTTGTTCTATTTCAAATAAAAATGCTGTTCTTTTGAACTTGCTTTTCATCACAGAATCCTGTTTTCAACAGAAATGTTTCTTGATCATCATCATATCAGAATGATTTGTGAAGGATCATGAGACACTGAAGACTGGAGTAATGATGCTGAAAATACAGCTTTACATCACAGGAATAAATTACCGTATTTTTCGCCATATAAGACGCTCCGGAACATAGGACGCACCCAATTTTAAAGGAGGAAAATCTGTAGTAAAAATACTGTAGTAAAATATTTTATATCAACTGTATAAAGTTAACAGCAGTTTAAGAACAATTTTATGCCAACCATGTAACATATTAAGAACTCTCTTTACTCTCATTAACAGTCAGTAAAGTCAGTAAACAGTGTGTATGGTGTGTCTAATAGTTTGTTGATTATGTCTTATGGTTGTTAAGTGTACAACCACAGCGCGGTATATTATAAAATATGGACCAGGATATGGATCTGTAATTCCGGTCAGAGAATCAGGAATGGAGAAGTGATTCTTGGTGATGAGGCATTCATTTATATCCAGTATATGCAGGTATGCAGCTGTAATATTATAAGGCTGTGCGTGTGCGTGGAAGGTAGTGCATGAACGCACGCATGGCACGGAACATAGTCAGCAACATGAACAGTCATCGAACACCGGTGTGCGTCACTAATAACGGGACACCAGCAATAACAACAAAATATTAGTTCCTAGGACAGGCTTTCTGACAGTTTTGTTTTTGTTCAAGTCTGAGGAAATAAAAGAGCCCGTGATTCTCAGCACTCTGAGGAGGCAGGGTCAGCGTGCTGAGAATCACGAGCTCTTTTGTTTCCTTAGACTTGAACAAAAACAAAGTAACAACCAAAACATGCGCGTTCGGCGCTCACGCTTCACTCTCCGTGAGTCACGCGTCTCTCTCTTGGTTTCGTTTCACCTCTCTTTTACACACCGCTCGTCTCCGGACTCTTTTTCCCGCTGCAGACCTCGCTGAATCATGCCCCCCTCGCCACAGTCATCACTGTAAAGTCCACCATTTCCCCCCACTCGTCATCTCCACTGCTACGGCCGTGGCGCGCTCCGCGGATTCTTATATTTGTCGGATAGGACGCACCAACTTTTCCCCCCCAGTTTTGGGGAAGAAAAAGTGCATCTTATCCGGCGAAAAATACGGTACATTTTAAAATATATTCAAAGAGAAAACAGTTGTTTTAAACTGTAAGATATTTCACACTATTACCGTTTTACTCATCACTTAAAAATAAAAATAAACATTTGCAGGTATAAGACACACTTCTTTCAAAAACATTTCAAAAGTCTTACAGACCCAACATTTTCAGATTATCATCACAAAATAATCTAGAGTCTCATACCAGATCTTCATTTAGTGTCTGCGCAGTTGGTTCCATGCTTATCTCTTTGGTTTCCACCATCTCTGCTTCAATGGCTTTCTCCTGAAGAGTGTTGAAGAACTGCGGGAAAGATTCAATCAAACTATAACATGACAGAAGAGTAGACCCATGCAGTTTATGCCTCACTCGGAAAAGAAGGTTCAGTTCTAATCCTTCTGTGCCGTTTTCATCGACGCGTGTTTGAGAGACGAGGAGAGAGAGTTGTTTTGTCTCACCTGCACTACTTTACGGATGACACGGTTGAACAGACCCATGAGTTGAGAAACGGGCAGATTAATCTCCTTCTCCAGCTCATCTATGCTCTTGTGTTGAAGCCCAATTCCCAACAGCAGAGCCTGACGAAAGAATCGATCATGTATAAAACACATGCGCGATGGAAATTTGTCCCTAAAGCTGAAACTATATAAATGTAATAATTAATTTGCATATACAGTAGTGGCCAAAAGTACAAAGTCACATAAAGAACATTGTGATTGAAAAAAATACAGATAAAAATGAGATGGGAGGAAAAAAAAATATTTAAACTTTTTTACTTTCACTTGCAAAACATTACAAGGGTGAAATGCAGTTTTTCAGGGAAATCATCTCTCCATCTCAAATTTTATTTCGTACAAAAAAATATGTACAAACTCTGTACAAATATGTTTTTTGGGGTTTTTTTTGCTGTTGATGGTTTAATCTAACTTGTAGGATATTACCTGAAAATAATTTAGCAAATTATAGTTAAGGTTTTATTTTACTATGCAAAAAAGATACATAAATTACCATTACTTATTATTATTATTAATAAATATATTTGTACTTTAATACCTTGTAAAATCACATTTTTTAAGATTAATTTTGACTTGAAGAAGATTCTTATACTAGTAAAAGCACACATAGCCGACTTACAGACTGCGCAATAGAAAGCCCGATGTCTCCCAACTGTTTGAGGAAATACATGCGTGCAATCACAGGGATCATGTCCATGATGAGGTGATAGTCCACCATGTTTCTTGAATACATCTCCAAACGCTTCAGGTCATATGGAGTGAATGTGGCAGCGAGCTCAGCACTGCTGAGAGCTGAAACGACACAGACGCTTGAAAGGTTATCTTTAACCAACACACACACACAGCTTCAGTCGGATGAGATGGTCTGTACCTGCTGGACTGTCGTCTTTAGCGTTCTTGTTCTGCAGGATGTTGAGGGCCATGGTGGGGTTAAACTTGTTGAACTGGAAGGACAGGAGCGAGAGGAACCTCCGGCGGAAATCTGTCCAACACCAGAATTACAAGCATTATACATTGTATTACACAGGAACAATTGATTCTGATTGGTCAAATGCAACATTCACAAGAGATTATAATTTCGCACCCTTCCAAAAAGCCGAGAGCCACTGGTTCTGCTCTGTGGACTCGTCAGCGTTGAGCTCCTTCAGCATAATGCAGGAGTGCTCTCCCGTCAGGTCGTTCTACAGGCCACAAAAGAAGAATACAGCCAATTACTACAAGGTTACAAAAAGAGAAACTGTCCTGACAACAAGGGGCATCCTTACCGGAGTCTGTCTTAAATAAACAGGAACAAATCCACCTCTTTTCCAAAATCTGAATGGGAAGGAAAGCAGTGCGATGTTAGTGTTAAAGTGCAAACATCACAGCAAAATCTGCTGGCATGAAGCATCTCACTTGAGAAGTTGAGGAGTGAGACCGTAAGACACTCCCAGGTAGTCCAGCCGCTCGGCTCTCCTCTCGTTCAGCTTCAACAGCAGCGGCGGCAGGTCTTTCCTGGGGGACACCACCTCCTCTAGAAGACTGACGGCCTGTACAATGAATAATACACTCCTATTAGAATCCATACTTGCATTAGCAACACTTTATTTTAAAATGTGACAGTTGGTATATGTGCTTACTATAGTAAATAAAACAGTACATTACGCATAACTACAAGTATCTAATCCTAAACATATCTCGAAGTACATGTAGCGAATGAGTTTTACTTGGAGTAAGTACAAAGTAACTACTTCACCTTAAAATAAAGTGCATTTAGAAGTGCTGAGAGTAATACAAAAAATTAATTCTTCAGCTAGGACCCAAAAATGTATCCAAAATGACATAAAACATAACATCACCAAAAAATATCCGATTTTCTCTCTTTAACAAACACTGTTTTCCATTAAAATAATTGTTTTCAACATTTTAGGTTTCTTGAGCACCAAATCATCATATGAGAATGATTTGTGAAAACACAGGAATACATTACATTTTTAAATATATAGTCAAACAGAAACATTTGCACATGTTTTGAAATGACTTCAAAATGTTTAAATGCAAGAAGTAAAATACAGAACAAATCTAGTTAAATACGATCAAGTGATTTTCAACATACATTTTTACTGTATGAACATGAAGGAATGATATACATTTAATATCTTACCTGTCACTGCTCTGGGTGTGTGTGTGTGTGTGTGTGTGTGTGTGTGTGTGTGTGTGTTCACTACTCACTGCTCCTAATGCATGTGCACTAACTTGGATGGGTTTAACGCAGAGGACAAATTCAGAGTATGCGTTACCAAACTTGGCCTTTAAATCACATTACTTTAAACATGAGATGTCACACAGACATCCATGAATATTTCTGAGTGATGACGAAAACAGAGCATTACCTCACTGCTCACAGAAGTGATCGCGCTGGCCGGCGTCTGTTCTTGCTCATCCAAGAGAGAAAACTGGCCCTCGTAATATTTCTGGAGCAGCTGCAGAGCCCGGCTGCCGTAACCCATCTACAGACCGGCACAAGAGCAATGACATTGATCAAACAAAGCCACTCGACACGTAAGCTGTTCAATGAACATAACTGAGGCTGTATATGAACAAAAAGTCATTTACCCCCTGATAATCAGGGTTCACGGCAATACGGACAATCCTGCCACCCGAGAGGCCTCCGAATTCAAAGTCTTGAAACTAAATGAGAAACACAAGAGCATCAGAATTACTTCAGAGTCACTCTCTTTAAGAGCATGGCAAAAATAATCTCTTTTTTTTTTTTTTAAAGAAGTCTCTATTGCTCAGAAAAGCAGCATTTATTTGATCGAATTACAGTAAAAACAGTAATACTGTAAAAACCTTGATACTTTTTGCATTTATGTGCAAAAGAAATCCATCAATTAAATGTGTGCTTGCTGTATTATAGTAATTACGGTAAGTATTAACTATACTAAATTATAAAGTATTAAACAAATCTTGACGGCAACAAACTGGTGAACTGTAGCGTAGTTTCGAGTTTTTTGTAGTTAAATTCGGATGGGTTACCTGTTCCGAAACAGTCCAGGGAATGAGATCACCTGAAGCTTTCTTCCCTCTGGATAAGCTGGAGAGGATGGACTGGCGTGAGATCTCTCCTTCCAGACACACCTGGAATTAAACCGTTTACAGTTCAACAACGTACTTCAACTCAGATTCAGCAGTGCTGGAATGAAGTGGCTTTGGCCGTACCTGCACAACCGCTAAGACCTCTGGGAGTGAGTTCTGAGTGGGCGGAACAGGAGGCAGCAGGCAGAAGAGATGGTGAGCAGGAGCGTCCGAGAGCATCTGGAGATCATTGGGTGAATTCTGAGGAGGGAGAGGAGATGGAGTTAAAACTGGTTTGCTGTTTAGAGTTTGTGACATTATGTAATGCTCCAATACAGTGGTTCTCAACCAGAGGGGGGTCTCGAGAGGACTAAATAGTATTGAAACATCCTGCAAATTTCACAGCTTAAAACATGCTTCAAT
Organism: Rhodeus uyekii; assembly: GCA_037043235.1. NCBI lineage: Eukaryota > Metazoa > Chordata > Actinopteri > Cypriniformes > Acheilognathidae > Rhodeus > Rhodeus uyekii. The sequence continues at coordinate 4,629,609 of JAWRVZ010000024.1, read as the reverse complement.
TCATTTATTTAATCAAGCTCCAAAAATGTCTTTTGATATTGCGGGATCTGTGACATTTTTGCATGATCACAGAGCAAGCGAATAGTTCTGCATCATCCCACCATAGCTCCGCCCACTGGAGTTTAGTTGCTTAAGGGCTGAAACTTGCTACGCCGGATGTGAGCGTCTCATCAAATGTAAGTAGAGCCCATTAGAACCAGTGACTCATCTGCACTGGATACAGTATACAGATGCATGCTCAGTTTCTGACACTCCACGCACACACACACACACACACAAATGGAAGAGTGAAAGAATATTCTTTTTGACAAGTCCATTTAAAAAAACCTATTTAGATCAGGCATCACAAACTGGAAGTAAATTATATCATAATGCTTTTGGATATGGATAAAGACTCAAAAGCACTTAGAAAACTTCGACTGAAACCCGTTTCCTATGCAATGACTATCATAACAAGCCTTAAAGGAATAGACGGAGGTCCAGATTGAAGGTGGAAAATAATTGTTGCTACATACATACATATGCATGTATGTATGCATGCGGAGAAACGATTATTTTTCCTGAAAAAAAAAAATAATAATAATAATAAATAAATATATATAAATATATATATATATATATATATATATATATATATATATATATATATATATATATATATATATACACACACACACACACACACACACACACACACACACACACACACACTTATAGGGGGGGGGGGGGGGGGGGGGAGTATAATTGAACCTATCATGTATAATTTTTTATTTCTTATGTGCTATAATATAATCATATTAGTACATAAAACAAAACTACAAAAATATTAGGAAAACTTCAAATATTGTGTTGGACGATGAGAGGCTTTGAGTGAAAAAGATTGAGAACCACTGCTCTAATAACCAGGATATTTATTTACCTTGTAATGTGATGCGACGTAAAGAGCCATAAGACGCTGAAGGAAAGACTCAGAAGCTTTGTGATAACAAAACAACGTGTCCCGATTCACATAATACCTGAAATATGGGGTTAAAGAAATAGAAGGTGTAAATGCATGACTAAATCTAGAGTTGATCACCGTTCTGTTATTTTGAAAAAAAAAAAAAAAAAAAGTTTTACAGGTGTCGTGAAAGACAGACAAGCAGCAAAATTACTTATGACAGTCAAAATTATGAGGTCATAAAAAATGTGACTTATGTCATAAATTTTTATCTCACACTTCTGACTTTTTAAATCTCGTAATTATTCTTTACCATTGCATGTTTTTTTCATAAAAATCCAGTGCTGAATGTCGCTTTTTTGTAGCTCTAAGAGTAGAGCATGGCGCTTGCAACACCAAGGTCATGGGTTTGATTCCCAGGGAAAGCAAGAACTGATTTAAAATGTTAACGCGTTTCTTGAATGCAATGCAAGTCGCTCTGGATAAAAGCGTCTGCCAAATGCATAAATGTACAAAATGTAGATGTCTGGTTTGATTTGAAAGGATACAGGTCGCACGTCTGGGGTAAAGGGCAGCCGGAGATGATGCGAGGAACACTCAGACAGTCCAAACACAGCAGTTCATTCAGCCATTTCTCCACAGGGTCCCCCTGACCGTAGCGGATGGACTCGTGGAGGGTCACCTCATGAAGACTGCGCGCTGCACAAACACACATCAGCGAGGAAAAACAACTTATTCTTTGGTTATCTTGTGGCAAATTAAAAGATATAGTGCAACAGACGGGTTCCATAAGTAAAACCTCCATTCATTTTCTCTTTATAGAGAATTTTTTTTTTTTATGATAAACTTTTCAAGGCAAATCTACTGTGAGCTCTGCGGTTGTTAATCAATGGTATTTGCTTATGATGATTAACACTATTAGCTTACATTATTTCAACTTATTTATTTTTAAATAATCCTACTGTTGTATGATAAGGCTAGAGTGTCTAGGCAGTTACAATACACATACATAACATTTAAAAAAAAAAAAAAAAAAAAAATATATATATATGAGTTTTATATTTCTCCATTGTTTTTAATTTATGTTGTTTGCAATGCATCATGGGATTGTAGTCATTTCCCTCAATATTAGCAAGTACACAGTCTTCTGCCTTTGTATTTTTGTCCGATTTCAAATACGTTTTTTGCTTCCATTCAAACATTATAAATCACCTCCAATGGTTGGCTTGGTTCATGGGAGAAATTAATGCTTCCAGAAACAACACTACTCAAAAAGCAGGCAGGCACCGTTGCACTCCATTACATTTCAAAAGCAAAAGGACATTAGAGGATACCTGCTGCCAATCTGGCTGTGCTGGTGTTTCTGTTCTCAGCCGAGAGCTTCTGCTGGCTGTCTGCGCTCTGCTGCCTCAACTGCTGAATCAGCTTGAGAGACAGAGAGCGACCCGTGCCCTCATATCTGCACGAGGACATGAGGATTACAGCACTGCTATTACACCACTGTAAAAAGATGAAAATGTGACAGCTCTTCAAACACAGACCCATTGATCGTAGATGCCATAAACACAAGGTAAGGCCCCAGCAGTTTCTTCACTAAAGGCAGCGGGATGGCAGCAGCCTCGTCGATGACCAGCAGCTCGGCTTGGCCCAACTTCACCGCATCAGCAGGGTGAATGTACTGCCGAGAAAACACATCAGCACAGTTACACCACATGAGCGACTCCACGATTCAACATCATTTGCAAGATGAATAAAACGAATAAATGCAAAAAGGCAGAGATGAAAGTCTGTATACCTGAATGGTCTGTCGATGTTCCTTGAAGATGTTCACACGAACCACAGCTTTGTTAAACTCTGGGTTCAAAGACTGGATTATTTCATAGTCCAGATGCTCCTAAAACATGAAAAGAAATAAGAAAAAACCTGGTTTCCTCAGATGCATGCATACATTTCTGAATTATATTCTCCTACTTGTAGATCACCTATAAGAATGGGATTTATCAGGGTTTAAATCATTTTAATCATTTGGCAGATGCTTTTATCCAAAGCGACTTGCATTAAAGAAACACATTGACATTCTAATCAGTTCTTGCTTTCCCTGGGAATTGAACCCATGACTTTGGTGTTGCAAGCGCCACACTCTACCGTTTGAGCAACAAGAAAGCATTATCCCAACCAAGGATATTATAGCTAACTAAAACTAAATCTATTAAAAAATATGAATTGAAAAAAAAAAAAAATAATAATAATAAATGTGAAACGAAAATAAATGTATACAAAACATTGTACGTTTACTTGAACTCCTAATAAAATGATTACATTGATGATTACCTGATACTGAAGAGCATCAAAACCTTTAAATATGAACTCAAACAGCGTGTGCAGATTGTCCGGGCTGGGCGATGTGACGAAAATATTTGAATAGCTGAAAAGAGAAATACAACACAAATGTTTCAAGTTATTTAAATGTACAAAATACAGTTAGGAGAAAACGAGAGCTTATTCAGAATCATAGCGCTGCACTACACACCCAAACGCCACCGCTCCGGCCACAGCCAATCCCAGAGCAGCAGATTTCCCTCGCCCGCGGGCGGCAGTGAGAGTTACGGTGCTGCGCAAGGTCTTCTCTGAGATCGCCTCAATAAACTTCAGCAATGCTTTGGCCTGAAGACAAAATAAACACTGCTCGAGCCACACGTCACATATCAGCATTTCAAGATTTCTAGGAGTTCTTTTGACTATACCTGGTCCATAGTTTTACAGCCGTCCACTAGAACGCCAACCGGCTGCGTGTCCTGTAACGACTCCTTCAGGTCCTTCAGCTCTTGTTCCCGTGGAGACAGTCCATCGTCCTGTTGGCATAAACCGAGATTATGGAATACAAATAAACTAATATGATCCAGTGTCCAGTTATGAACAACGCTGACCTGTGTTTTTGGAGGGACAGGTTTGATGTTGGCGATGTGAGTGGAGATCGGCAGGATGTTGAGCTGGTCATCAATCACAACACACATCTTACAGGAGGAGAGAGACAGGATGAATCTGGGAAAAATATGACAAGCATCATTTTTGCAGTTCTTTCTTTCTTACAGGATAGTGATGCATTAATACACTAAAGTAATACCTTGAGATACGAGCTTAATCCGTTCCAGAACTGAGCTCATAACTTGAATCTCAAATCATTTTCCCCATAAGAAATAACAGAAAAAAATTAATCCGTTCCGGCCCTCTAAAAAAACTCCCTTATTAGTGCTAATAACAGTGGAAAAAACATGCTTTTAATTGCTATAGAGACACACACAGAAAATTATAGTATATAAGGATTCCTGTGATGCAAAATAAGAGCTTTTGCCTTTGAGACAGACGATATAGTAGCGGCATGTGCGGAGGAGGAGAGAGGGATAACGTAAATTACATAATGTAAATAAGGAAGTGTAGTGTTTCTTCCCATGTTGTGTATTGGATAGACTCAGAACCTCATATTTATTATTATTATTGAACACTCATAACTTGTGCTGCTTCCAGCTTAATACTCCTGAATCACTCATCGCCCCCGGTAACCCCCGCTGTAAAACCAAGCTGCCTCTAGTGGAGATCATATGCAATTACCCCATAAATGAGGTTGAATTGAGCTTCTTCGAGTGCTGCACACCTCTAGCGTCGGCATCTGCAAGTGTGCTCGTATCTCAAATATTTACTCGTATCTCAAAGCAAACATTTTGTCCGAAGACTTGCTCGTATCTCAAATACTCGTATGTCCGGATGCTCGTATCTCAAGGTATCACTGTATTTAGTCTGATACCGATGCTTTTATTTTTGGTACTGGTCTACACAGAGAACCGACACGTAGTTTTAAGGCACGTGTAATTTAATGTAATCCCAATATAATAATTAGGTCTGTCAAAATTAACGCATAAACAAATGTAATTATTTGTTTCAGTTTAATGCATTAAAAACGCAGAATGCATTTTCTTCCTTCATCCTTTGGCTGATCAAGCTAGATTTCATACGCATGAGATTTATTTATATATTTAACAAGAATGAATATTAGAAAATGGAAACTAAATGTCAAAAGACTGACCTTTCATTGAACCTTCCAACAACATCCTGATGAGCCTCTGTTCTGTATCGAGAATGAACATCCTGAAAGAGAAAACACATTCAAAAAAAATTATATATACACACACATCTATTTACACACACAGAATACCAGCTTCATATTGGCACACTTAAGTAGCCATCTACCATGGCCATCGTGTACAGCTGCTTCAGTGACTTCATAGTCCTCAGAAGAATGACCACGATGCCTCCACCTTCGACAGTCTCAACTGTGCGAGCCAAAAGGTTGGGAGTAAGAGCTTCGAAGTCCTGTAACAGAAAGAGAGACCAACTTAAGTATCATTTCAAAATGGACTAAAGCAGTGCTTCTCAATTATTTTCTGTCACGCCGGATTTACATTACAAGCAATCAGAATTTCATCAATTGTTGTTTGCCATATGAATATCAGCATGAGCTCTATATTCTGCTATATCATACCATATGAGCCATAAAAGCCTGGACGCAAAACAAAAAAATTTTTTTTCCTTCTCTAATATAACAAATAAACTGTTCCTTTTCAAATCATGTTTATGCCTGTTATTTGACATGTAAGGCTTTACTGGATGGAGCGAAACGTCCCTCACATTACCTGAAGAACACACATGCCGTACGTGTTTCCCAGGATCTTGTGCGTTTCGTTGTAATAGCAGTAGCGGATGTTGGTTGCAGCAACGAAGAGCTCAAACGGATCGTCCTCTTTCAGGTTGAGCGTGCCTGTTTTGATCTTCTTCTGCAGCTGTCTCATCCTCTTCTTTCGATTGCTGTAAAGCAACAGATTCGTTTCTATCAGCACACAATTTCAAACCAGTCGAAAATCATGAGAGTTAAAACATGCATAATAAACGCTTCAGAGCTTAGATTAAAAATATCATCATTCTAAGAAATGATTAGAAGATATTGAGTGGTATCGAAAAGCATTTTGTGTAAGTAGTATGATATAGTTTTGTTGGGACGATTTGGAAATCCATTGCCGCTTGTATATATATATATATATATTCTTTTATTTTTCTTATTTATCCCTATATTCTTTTCTTTGTCTTATTTTTCAAATGTTATTTTGCTTTTTCTTATTTGAATGATTTGCAAAGAGTGATTTATAATCAAGTTAGGGATTTTAATTAGTTAAAACCTTTCTTTATTTTTCTGTAGTTTTCCAGAGTAAGGATGAATATTGTCAGCACGTCTCAAAAGATAGAGCATGTTATCAGAATGTTTTGAGAGTCTCTATGTTGATTGTTGGAGCCTGAGCCGAGTTCAGCCGTGAAGAAGCTGTGTATCTGTGTGTGTGTGTGTGTGTGTGTTAATATGGTCTGTATTGGTGAGGTGATTAACTGACACCATAAGGAGACGCAATGACTTGTTGTTCTGGACAATCTGACGCCAAAAATTCATCATTGACGTAGTTAGCACCCTCTGTTAGAGTATAATTGCTGTAACAATGTTATTGTGTGTGGGGCGGCCTACGAACTCATTGTGAGATTTGAAGCTTCTGCTGATGAAACTGCAAACTAAACTTCACTAAAATTTCTTCTATTGACTGCACTTCTGACTCCTGGTCTTTATTCAACATATCTGGTCCTCTGGTCTTAACCGTGTTTCCCCTACAATCCCCTTTTCGCCATTACAATACGATATTTATGCTCAGTTTGGGGATCTGAATGCATATGAGACGTTTTGTGAGCGATCATACCTGCTAAAGCTAAGCTCCTTCTTGTAGCACCATAACACCGAGGGCCGAGCCCTGACCGCGGCTTTAGACAGCATGTGATGGAGGATGACAACCTGGAGGCAAAGCGTGCAAACGAGTGAGACTCTGCAAACGTCGTGCATTAATCCAGCGTCGCGAAACACAGTCGTGCCTCACCTGATCTTTCCCACGATCCCCGACGATCACGAACATCGAGCGCTGGTGTTGAGCGACGCCGTTTTCTATCTGGACACGAATGCGATTGTCCACCTTCTTCCGAAAAGTTGCCATTGCTTCAAAACTGCAGCCTGTCACCACGAACAGAATAAAGTCAGGTCAACACGGGGAGAAAACTGTGCTCTACATGTTTAGTCTTATCGTAGGACATACCTTAAACGTTGTATTGAGAAAGCAAACTACACTTTAAATCTTAAATGCTACTTTTGGGGAATATAACTACGCCTCGTTCGCAGTACACAATCATGCTCGTCCATTCACGTGGGTAAGCTTCGGCGGAAGGACCCCGGCGTGATGGACCCCAAAACACACATTTAGCTGTCCGTGAGAACGCCTGTTCAGAATGAGAGAAAAGCGCGATTACGTATTTAGTAAATTAAGCCTTGTTGACATTATCTAGAGATGGTCATTTTGTAACCTCAAAACGTGAACCGCTGGTTTTGTAGTAAAAAATAAAATAGGTGCTACATAATGTTGTCAGATTCGTCAAGTAATCTTGTATCATTGTGGGAGTTGTAGTCCTTTTGTATAAACTTTGTCATTTTCTGTGGGGAACACTACAGCTTTTAAAACTTTGATTTGTCATTTTCTGCCACCTCATAATGTGTACATACTGTTAAATTCATGGCTTTTAATGTACTGAATGCATTTTTCACATTCCAGATGAATTAAGCTTTCTGAAAAAAAAAAATTCCTGGTGGTCTCTCATCTCCTTTAATGTTCTACTCTGATGTCAAAGCGTTAATTTTCTTACCACAGACCAGTAATGGTCAACATTTAACAAATTAAGCGCAGTACTTATGTATTTAATCACCAATGAAGCATTTGCGTCTGAAGTTATTTGTCCAGAATTGTGTCTGACGATGAAGTTGGACAGTGGTCCAATAATTGCTTTAGTATGAAGTGCAATTAAGAATGCCAAATATAGTGATATAAGCAGAATTTGTGTAGCTTGATTTTTATTTTTTGTGAAAGGAAAAAGAAATAAAAACTCAAATATAGAACAGTTAATGCAACACATCTTTATTGAAACTCTTGAAGCAATATCACTTTACAAACTGAGTGTCTTGGGAGCATCTTTTTAAAAAAAGTACCAAAAGAACCATTTTTTAGAACCAAAATGAATGGGTGTGAACGGAACAGTGGGACAGAAAGAGAACTCCCAATCTTGGAGCAGCTGTGGCAGGTTTTTGAGTTTTATTCCATACAAAAAGAAAATAAATTAAGTTCACAGGTATCGGTTAGAAACACGGGGTCGTTTTAAAATCTTGACAGCAGCTTTTCTGCTTGAGTTCTGAACTATTGAATCACCGTCTCAATTTTAACATGTCAGAGTTGGCATTGTATGATCGATTCCAAGGAGGAGAGAGAGAGAGAGAGAGAGAGAGAGAGAGAGAGAGAGAGAGAGAGAGAGAGAGAAAGAGAGGGGGGTTACAAGAGGCAGGACATATGCACTTCAGTATTTGAATGTTCACTGTGGTCCAAATGTAAGGTCAGATTAAAGACTTAAGAGCGCATGGCTTGAGCGTTTCCTCGAATGACCCCTCGAGTCCCTTGGCCAGCGCCACGCTTGTAGTTCTGTTGGTAACCGTCCTGTGGAGACAAATAAGGATTAACAAGACAAGACTTTTATCAACAGCACAGACCCTCTTCACATTACTGGGGTTCTCAGAAGCAGAAGTCATTATAAATGGGTAAACGTTTATAGCTGTGAAGGTAAACTAAAGCAATATAGAATTTTTGCATTTGCCCCAAAAATCAAAAAATAAGATAAATTATATGTAGTGGGAGTTGTAGTCCTGTGTAAACAGTCATTTTCTGGGGGAAACTACAGCTTTCAAGACTTTGATTTGTAATTTTCTACCACCTCAATGTGTAAATATTTTGTTAAATTCATGGTTTTTAAATGTACTGAACGAATTTGTCACAATCAAGATTATTTATGTGTGGTGCACGTAAAAAAAAAAAATCATCTTCATATAATTCATTATATTTATAGACACTCAAAGCATATCTTTTCACAAAGTGTTTTTCATAGACACTCAAAGCGCTTTACATGGAGACAGACATTTTTCTTTATGCACTATTTGAATAGGGCTTGTATTGCTCAATGTTACTAATTCCTGCAGGTTTCATTCACACACTAAAAAGCGTGTACGTCACTGATCTATACAACTGCCACTCTTATAAAGGGTCAAATTGACTTTCTCCTCATGCTTATTGCACTCAAGCGGTCATAACTTATAATCTATTATGAATAAAAATGTTAAAAAAAGTCAATACACCCATCTTGTGGAACATGTTGCACATTGAATCCATAATTAAGCTCTTAAAGTAACAGTCTAATTTTCACATTCTATTACTTTAATTTCTGTAGCATTTCTCATTTGAAAACCTGAAATTCATTGTATTTGTGCCATCATTTGTTGTCAATATTTCGAGTTCATATTCCATTACAGACCATTTACCTTTGCTTTGTAAATGTGGCTCAATTACAACAAACTCATTTTTTGATAATCTGGGTATGGTGGCATACATGGCAGTTTCCTCCATGGTACCAAAAATGTTTCAATTATTGATATTTCAAGGTACCGTATCAAAGTTGGAAACACTTGGTCAACGTTAACCAGTTATCTGTAACTTAATGAAAAGATAATTGATTAATTTACTAGATTCATGATGTTAATAACTGGAAACGTGTCAGTCTGAGAAAAGGGTTTATTTTAGCTGAAAACGGCATCATGTAAATGCACTAATATTACTAACAGCAAGAAGGAGTTTCTTGAATGCAATGCAAGTCACTCTGGGTAAGAGCATCTGCCAAATGCATAAGTGTAAGAAAAAAAACCACAGGTCACATGTTGAGTAGTACCGATATACAGGATTAAAATATGATTGCTGAAAAATCTCATATGACAATGAGAAATTCACTCTTCTCACTAAACAAAAGCATCAAATTGGTCTTACCCGCTGATAGTTGCCGTTGGAATAGTCGCGCGGCGCACTGAACTGGTTTTGTCCGTATCCAGAGTTTGTGGCGTTTGAGAAGGGTGGGCGATAACCATCATACCCTCCTGAAATGAATAGGATAACTCTAATGTTTTAATGACCTAATGAAAAAACTGCATGAGAACTTCAAACACACCGTTGCTCTGTACCTCTGAAACCATTGGATGGTCCTCTGTATCCATTGATCATGCCACGCGCGTTACGGGGACCGCCGCGAGACATGCCTCTGCTGTTGTAGAAGGACTGAGCCTGGCGGCTGAAGCCGTTGCCCTGGACGCCTGGCTGCTGGGACATGGGCTGGTGGCCAGTGGAGTTTGGGAGCGACTGCTCTTGAGAATGGAAGGCTCCGACCACTGTTACAACAGAGAAGGAATTTAAAATGGTTACATTATAACAGACATTGATTAAAAAAAAAAAAAGCTTAAACATTTAAGTGTGTACATAAAAAAGGTACAGTAATAACTTGAGTGTCCCGACATTCAGATATACGAGCAAGACTGAGCAATGTTTGCTTTGAGATACGAGCAGCTTACTGATGCCAACGCTTTGAGCACTCGGAGCAGCTCTAGCTCCTCATTTATGGGGTAATTGCATATGATCTCCACTAGAGGCACCTTGGTTTTTACAGGGAGGTTACCGGGGGCGACGAGTGATTCAGGAGTATTAAGCTGGGAACAGCACGAGTTATGAGTGTTTAATAATGATAAATATGAGGTTCTGAGTCTATCCAATACACAACACTGGAAGAAACACTACACTTCCGTATTGTGTTTGCATTATCTACGTTATCCCTCCCTCCTAACATTTTCTGTTATTTCTTTAGGGAAAAAAAATTACGAGATGCTCGCAATTTGAGTCATGAGCTCAAATTGGAACGGATTATCCTCGCGTCTCATGGCATTACTGTAAAGCAAACATTTTTACGAGTTTAGATTTGTATTGGTGGTTCATTAAATATATTAATGTAATAATAATAATATTTATCAGTTACATTTATATAGCGCTTTTCCAGAGCTCAAAGCGCTTGGGGGGGGGGGGGGGGGGGGGGGGGGGTCTCCTCAAACGCCAGTGTGCAGCATCCACCTGGATGATGCGACGGCAACCTGTGCCAGAACGCTCACCACACACCAGCTAAGGAGAGGAGACAGAGCAATGAAGCCAATTAGTGTAACAAGATTAGCTCTTCAGTGACTGTCTTGTCTTTGTTTTGCTTTTAGTCACTCTTTTCCGATTGTTTTCACCAAAAACAAACTTCTGGACATTAGGGAACACACACCAGACAATATTTCTGTGTTTTTTGATTATTCAGATGTTTTACTCGATATCCTCGTTGGAGTCGTGACTGTCTCTTTAAACCGAGCAGCCAGGCGCATGCGGGAGGCGATCTGGGGCACTGGTCAAACTCCGCTCGCGGGGCTTCCGCACTCCTCTTCCCAGTATTCATCTTGCTAATCTCCGTTCTCTTCCTAATAAAATGGATGAACTGCTTCTCCTCAATCGGATTAATAAGGATTTTCTCAACTCTGCTGCTCTGTGCTTCACTGAGACCTGGCTAAATGTAAACACACTGGACAATGCACTCTCTCTGCCGGGCTTCCAGCTGTTCCGAGCAGATCGCATCACGGAGTTAACCGGGAAAACGAGAGGTGGAGGTTTGTGTTTCTACATCAACAAAAGTTGGTGTTCAGATATAACAACGCTGAAGAAGATATGCTCTCCTAACCTAGAGACTCACTTCATAAACTGTAAACCTTTCTATTCACCGCGCGAGTTTGCCTCGTTTATTCTCGTGAATGTTTACATTCCTCCAGACGCGCGTGTCGGCACGACATTACAACAGCTGGCTGAACAAATAGCGGAGACTGAGCAAAAGTATCCAGATTCTGTTTTAATCATTCTTGGGGATTTTAACAAAGCAAATCTCTACCGTGAACTGCCAAAATACAGACAGCACATTACATGTCCCACCAGAGACAGTAATATTCTTGACCACTGCTACACCACAATAACGAATGCATATCACTCCGTCCCACGGGCAGCTTTTGGGCTTTCTGATCACTGTGTGGTTCATATACCATCCCACAGACAGAAACTGAAATCAGCTAAACCTGCAAAAAAGACTAAAGAGATGGACTAATGAAGCAGAACAGAATTTAAAAGCCTGCTTTGATTGCACGGAATGGAATGTTTTTGAAGCTGCTACCACTGATCTGGACGAGCTCACACTGTAACATCATACATCAGTTTCTGTGAGGATACAAACATTCCTACCAGGACATTCTTATTTCCTAATGATAAACCATGGTTTACTGGGAAACTCAAACAGCTTCGTCATAACAAAGAGGACGCTTACAGAAGGGGGGATGGTGTTTGTAAACAGACTGACAAAGGAGATAAAAGCAGCTAAAAGAAGTTATTCTGAAAAGCTGAGAAACCAGTTTTCCTCCAACAACCCTGCTGCTGTCTGGTCAGGCCTGAAGAATATCACCAATTACAAGCCACCATCCCACCGACCTGCTGAGAATCAACATCTGGCAGATGAGCTAAATACTTTTTACTGCAGGTTTGAGAAACCCAATCTCACACTTCACACCCACTCTGAACTACACTTGACACGTCCTCAAACACTTCCTGCACCTCCCGGTTTCTTTCCACAGGACATTTCCCTCTTGAACAGTTGAATTAATCAGAGATAAAATGCTGGGCAGAGCGCAGGGAAAGAAAAACAATGCTGACGGATGTTATGCTGACAATCTATCCCCTCTCCCACACCATACAAAAAAATCCCAGCATGTGACCACATGTACTGTGTATGTTACGTATTGTTATTTGCTATGTAAACTCATGTTGTGTTGTATATGTGCACTGGAAGCTTCAATACCAAGACAAATTCCTTGTGTGTGCACGCACTTGGCAAGAAATATTTGTTTGATGAAGCGATCGGCATGCTATAAAAATGTACATACACTGTATATGTTTGCTAACAACAAAAGGCATATGTGCACCAACTAACAGCAGAGATTTACCAGTATACAATAAAAAACACCTTCGATTCAGGATACAAACCTTTAATTATATTCTCCAACATTGCAAACACAATTTCGCTAAACAGTCACAACACAAACACATTCGCTCATAACATATTCGTGAGGTCATCATGCTGTACTAGATTGCATACTTTCTTGCGTTCTGCCTGTCTAATGTGCTCTCAAATTCAGCTTCATCCCGTCTTTTAATAACTGTGCTCCCGCAGCGGCGCAGAGCAGAGCACATTCAGAACAAAAGCTGGATGTGCGTGTTCGTTCATCTAAGCCTCATACTCATTGGTCGTTACTGACCAATGCCAGAATATTTGAGCAGACCAATTAAATTAGAGAAGGCGGGCTTTATGTGCACACCGAATCAGCGAGGCTTTGGGATGGGGGTGGACCCACGGCAGCTCTCGCAAGAACGTGAATGTGCTTTCACTTCAGAGAGTCCTGCTGTGGGTAAAGAGTCACTGACAGAGCGATCAGGACCGCGATCCACGTGCAACGCAAACTCAGCGCTTACACAGTGAACTAGGTACGCTCATGACTCACGAGAACCATGTGAAGTGACGACTTTGTCCGAGATACTAGTGTTCGGCGACATTAAGGAATCGAAAATGCTAAGACAAAGAGGGAGTTTGGCGGTTCCACTTCAAAAACATCAACATAATAGGATTGGCAAGTGAACTCCACTGTATATTATTTAAGGGTTTGTCAATATGAATATAATCACTAAATAATCTTACGTTTTGCGTGTGAAGACGGCAACATTGTCAAAATGATCTTTTTCACACAGATCTGAAAGTGCTGTATTATTCATGCCAGGAACATACAATATCATTGTTTTCATAAATTCATGTCATCTGTAGTTTACATCGAGAAGATAACAGTATCGTTTCCACAAACGAGCACTTTTTCAACCTTTCAGACGTCATTTTCAGGCCCATAAAACAGTGCTTTAGTTTAAATGAACAACCAAAACAAAAGGTTTTCCAATTTTAGCTGAAAACGGCATCATGTAAACACACTAATATTACTAACAGCAAGAACGTGTTTCTTGAATGCAATGCAAGTCACTCTGGGTAAGAGCGTCTGCCAAATGCATAAGTGTAAAACGTGTGTGCATGCATCATTAAGCAGGACGAGAGAAACAGTAAAAGTTCATATAATTGACTGCAGAGCTGCTCGTTTCCACAGGCCACATGTTGAGTAGTACCGATATACAGGATTAAATGCTGGGTGTTAAAATATGATCCGAGAGAGTCAGACAATTTCCTCACCGGATTGGAGCGGCTCTGGTGGAATGTCTGTCTGCTCCACAGGGTGCTGCGTCTGGCCATTAAAACCCTGGTTGTAGCTATTCTGGTACTGGTTTGCCTGCTTCATTGAGTCGGCATCAGTAACTGGTGGGACAGGCGCATTAAGATTGAACACCTGTCAGGAAGAACAGATTGAAGATAAGTGAACATGTAATATATGATTAATACCCGGTTCCACAGACAAGGCTTAAGCTAGCCATCTTAAGACATCTCAGTGCCATTGTTTTGTCTCAAGCTGCACACCAAAAGCTACTTAAAATGTCCTAATTGAACCAAGGACTACCCTTGTCTGTGAAACCAGGCCAAAGAGCATCCAACACACAGTTTAGTCTTACTGAAGTGACCATTATACAATGTTCTGCTATTTACCGTTTGCATGGACTGGAACGGAGCTGCATTGACATTGATGCCGCTGCTGTGCAAGGGTTTGGATCCAGGCTGGATCACCTGTGTCTGGGAGGGAGGCGGGAGCGCCGTAGATGGAGGCGGCTGCTCTGTCAGGGACATAGAGGCCTATAGAGAGAGAGGAAAAAAAAAAAAAAAGTCATTTTTGTGTTGCCAAAAAATGAATACACTATTTGTGCAGTGAACCGTAGGTCCATTAAAAAGCTTGTATCCTAGCAGTGTAGTAATAAAATACATTATGCTTTTTGAATTCAACAAGCATTGGAAGTTTGACAACTTGCCTGAATGGGATCCATGGAGTCGGTCTGTGGTCGTGAATCAGCCGTGTGAGAGGACTGATACATTGGGGGAGATGTGAAGGTTTCTGGTGGAGAAACCATGGAGATCTGCAGAGAACATAAACTGTCAAACTTGTCTTTACACATACATGATGTCACTGATCTCATCTTCTTGGCTTTACTCACTTGTGTGGGTTCAGGCTGAATACCAACTGGAGTCACAGCTGGAGGCTGTGAGAGACAAGACTCTGAGTGTGCTGTAGGTTAAGGAAACAAAAGCCCAGTGCGTTAGGATGATTAGAAACGCTTAACCGACAAATCCCGATATACTCCTGGCTAAGTTTCTAAACATGGTGTTTGGTTAACAATGTGTAACCATTAGTGCTGTCAATCGATTAAAAACAGCCAACTAAAATCTGTAATTAATCATAATCAAAAATATTTGAGTTTAATAAAAATTTTAATTCTGGTGGACTAGAAAGCGCAAGCAGCTGTTTTGGCCTGATTTTGTTCAAAACATCACACCCGTTAAAAACAAAATCTGATCCGAGTTTAAGTATCTCACTGCCTTAATCCAAACTGTAAAACCATGTGTTGCAAGTATTAACACACCTGGTTGACACACCAGTGGAGGCATCTCCATATTTGAGGTTGGCTTCATAGGCTGTGCCGATACAATAGCCGGATCAAGAGACTGCCCGTCAAAGTCAAGCATTGAGTCCTGGGAAACAAGAAGCTGTTTATTATGAAAAATAACTAATAGCAAAAGAGTAAACCTGCAAAAGAACCCACCTGCATGAAGTTGTAGGGACCCTGCATCTGTGCCATGAGATCCTGAACCACCTGCTGTCGGATCACCGGGTCTGAAGGGGGTGTTGGAGTTACTGTGGTCAGTGGGAGGGGCTCTGGGACGACAGGGTTAGGGGTGGTTTGAACCGGCTGCTGCATGGAGTTAACCACCTGTCACGGATCCAACAGCCGAGTTACACACCAACCCAGTGTCTCAACCAGTGTGCCGAGGCCCGTTAGGCAGACGTCAACATTTCCAAGCATTTTAAGCTAAAACAACTTAGAATATAAACATTTCATAAATGTCTCCCAATCTTCTGAATTATACTAATTAGCTAGTTATACTACGGATATTTCGTTGTACATGTAAAAAACAAATTATATTAAATGTGGTGAGCTTTGGCCTCAATACATACAAGTCCACTTAGGTTGCAATACAATTTCTAGAGCATTTCTTACCTCCGTTTCCACACTCCATTCCTCTCTTTGCTCCTTATCGCCAGTACCGTATGTGCTCTCCGAGACAAACTGCCTATTTACAAACTAGAGAAAGAGAACAAGGTCACGAAAACTATTGGCAATCAGGAGGAAGTTTAACTTTTTTTTTTTTAAATGGTAGCCCTCAGAGAAAGATCAAACAATTATAGGGGTCATTCATTGGGTCCCGAGGCCAACTTACGTAAAATGTTTTTGCCCCAAAAACAGCTGTAATTTAGTTTGTCCATCTAAATCCTGGTTTATTCGTGCAGAGTCCCTGAGAGCATGTAGATGAATGTGCAAAACAGTGTTATTATCTTTAAGATGTTTGCTTTTAACATTTAATGTCATTTTCATTAGCTAGAGACGAGGATTTTATCCATCCACAAAAGTTAGTCATTTCCATTTTTTATTTAAGTTAATAATTAGAAATGCTGCCTTGCAACTATCTGAGACAGTACCCATAACATTCAGTTAAAAGTTCTTCATTTCAAGTAATGAACGTTTCAACAGACGCATTATCTACTCTTTAAAAGTCTGAGGTTTTGGCTGATAGTACCCCAGATCATTTATTATAGCTTGTCAAGTTTGCCCCCATTTGGGTGCAAGCAAAAACAGTTTTTGTGTGCGTGTGTAACCGTAAGACCCTTAACAGCTCATGCTTCAAATACTAAGACAACAACAATTACATATATACACTTACGTGTGTAAAAAAAAAATAAAAAAATTCTCATGCAGCCAAAATATCAGATATTGCCATTAGTGACGTTCAGACTGGAGTCGGACACTTTTAGATTGCAACTAATCATTCAGAAATGTCCTATGTGCCATCATGATCATCTACAAACTGTTGTACATGTGGGAACTGTAGATGAATGTATGGACCCATTTTTCAGCATCAACTTTTGTGCAAGTCCAGCGTTGAGTTGACCATCGTTTGCGAAGCAGCACGGCCTAAAATGATTTGCACAAACATACAACTTAACCCCATTTCCTTGATTAACGAAACTCATCCACTGTATCCTCAGTGGCTCAGATGCCAGGAGTTTATGGAGGCTTATGCATTTACCAACGAAAATATGTAACTTTTACGTGGCACAGACATTATATCAGCAGGGATATAATCATGACAGACCATGAGCAACTCTGGAACAGTGCATTTTCAAACACGGTTTGTGATTGACAGACTATCAGTGGGTGGACTTTCCCCATTATCAGCTGGTTGTTCACAGCATTCAAACCTCATGTAAGTGAATTAGGCAAAATAGGCACTTCAATGTTTCAGTTTCCTCTAACAGTGGAAACTTTACTTGCAGCTCTGTAGCAGCACACCTCTCCTCCCCAAAGGTCATTCTTGGGGTCTCCTCATACAAAGACCAATGTCTGGAGTAAAATTGCAAAGCAATAAACTATTTTTGAATAAGTGTTAAAAGCGTAATTTATTAGAGGAGCTCTAAACTGGTGTTGAACTGCAAAGAAAGTGGTCAACCAATAAGATTTGAGCTTTTGGACAAACCCAGAGACACTGAAAACATTACATTAAACTATGGCTTGTTTTCTTCATGACAAAAAGATGTCAAAAAAGCAAAGTTGGGCAGCGTGGTTGTGTGTATGGGGTAATCGTGGCA
The DNA here is from genome assembly GCA_037043235.1 of Rhodeus uyekii. Lineage (NCBI taxonomy): Eukaryota > Metazoa > Chordata > Actinopteri > Cypriniformes > Acheilognathidae > Rhodeus > Rhodeus uyekii. The sequence continues at coordinate 4,611,712 of JAWRVZ010000024.1, read as the reverse complement.
TATATACAAGCACAACCTATAGAATGAATTTGCATTTTCGATCAGCCTGTCTTTCGCACAGTCTCCAAATTCTTTCGTAACAATTGTGTTGGTGTGAAAAGGCTATCAGTGTCGGTGTGCTTTCCTGACTGTAGGTTTGAGAACTCAAATCTGCCTCCCATTTACATAGTACAATGAGCTCCACGTCAGAAGACCTCAAACGTGATCCTTCAAAGCTCGTACTTCACACTTTAAGCAACTTGTCTCACCTCTGTCACCTCAATTGGAATGGGTTCTGCATACTCTTCCGTCGCTTCACCCTCTGTTAGGAGACAAAGTTCAACCTTTCAGAAATTGATCTGCGTCGCAGCAGTTTCAGAAAGTCACTCGATTACAGTACACGCTTTACCCGCATCAGGAGGGCGCTCCTCCGCTTCAGACACTTCCACCACAGCGCTCTGCTCCTCTTCCTCCACGCAAACCCCGTTCTGATGAGACTGCACTCTGTCAAAGTAGCCACTCTGCAAAACCCGCTCCAACGTCTCATTCAGTGCTTTATCTAAGAGAAAAAGAGCATTTACTCTACTGTTCAATAGTTTAGGGCCAGTAAGATCCCATGCCAAAGTCCCACACTCAAGACTGCACACGCTTAAAAATAGAGAGAAAAAAAGTGAAACTTAATTATTTTCTAATTTAAAAATGTATTCCTATGACGAAGCCAAATTTTCAGCATCACTCCAGTCTTCAGTGTTGCATGACCCTTGACAAATCATTCTGATATGATATTTTCTGCTCAAGAAACTTAATGTTGAAAACCATTCTGCAGCTTAATTTACGGAAAAAGCAAGACTTTAGGATTCTTTGAATAGAAAGCATATAATATACATGCATATACATACACATGATTTGAAATATCAATTATATATAAATATAAAATGTAAATGTATCCTTGCTGAATAAAAATAATAATAAAAAGCCACTATATTTTAAAGCAGCGTTACTGAACAGCCTGAATTAAAGTGGAGGACTGCTTAAACTGCACACCACCGGCCCAGCTGCTGCACAGCAAGTGGATGCATTTATATGCCATGAGCCACATGATCTGAAGGAAAGCAGTAGAAGCTTAAGGTAGGGCTTCTGCAGGTGTTAGAATATTTATGATACACTTACATTGTTTAAAACTAAGCATCCCTGTGAACAGAAATAGTAATGCAATGCAACTAGGCAATAAAAATGTCACTAGCATTAAGCCATCCACCTTATTTTGCAAAAGCAAGCCAATTTCTGTGAATATGCTGGCTTCAGATTCATTAACCACTATAGAGAAATAACTAGAATAACTGTACAGTGCATTATGTGGTCATCTGAGCAAAAAATAAGTGTTCATTAACTGATGATTGTCATCATATGATAAATAACAGCTGCCATGCCAAGCCGCATAACAGACAGTTTTTGTTCAGGTAAAATGACTTGAAACAAATGACACCGGAAGCCTCACACATGCAATTTACTAAATCGTTTTGACGCTGGCAGATTAGCTGGAAATAATCATGCTCGGACCGCAGCAAACATGCAGTGTGAAGTGATCTTTCACAGTCAAGTGATCACGAATGCAAGTTTCACAAACTAATGAGTAGGACAGTTATTATGGCTGCAGGTGATGCCACCTTTGCTCATATCTATGATATGCGTTGATAAACCTTTCAAAAAACTATTAACCTACGATTCATGCAACGTTCTGTATCAGTATACACCAGTGTTTCCCAACCCTGTTCCTGGAGGCACACCAACACTACAGGTTTTCCAACTCTAATTAAACACACCTGATTCAACTCATCAGCTTGTTAGTAGAGACTCTCAAGACCAGAAATATATGGGGCAGATAAGGGACACATCCAAAATGTGTACTGTTGGTGTGCCTCCAGGAACAGGGTTGGGAAACACTGGTATACACGTTAAAGAAATTAATGCATATACACCATATTTCCTGAAATTGCAAATCTTCTTTGCAAAACTGGATCATGAGAAAACAGCTGCTTCCAACAGCTGCATACTTCCAATTTTTAAAACAAAGACAGAGTTACCACACCTTTTACAGGAATAGTTCACCCAAAAATGAACATTTTTATTTAAGCATTTTAACAATTAACGCATTTGCCGTGTTGTTCCAAACCTGTATGAGTTTTTTTCTTCTGCGGAACTAAAATATTTTGAAGAATGTTCACCCATTGACTTCCATGCTATTTTCTTTAAGTCAATAGGTGCTGCAAACCATCTTCAAAATATTATCTTTTGATTTCAACAAGAATCTCATACATGTTTGGAATAACTGAAGGGCGAGTAAGTGACAATTTCCATTTTTGGGTGAACTCTTTAAACCCATGCATTACAAAAACGTAACATTACCTCCCCATTAACTAGCAGACTAGAGACCTAAAGGTTTAAAATCTCCTTTTGACATACATGTTGTGCCTGCTACAGGCTTGTCCTTCCCCTCCAAAAGTTCCCATAAGTGCTGTGATGCTTCTTGATACTGGTCAGTCAACCTGTGTGACAAAAGCATACCATTTAGATCGGATGATAAATTCCAGCCAAGGGATAAACAATTTTTAAAAGCAGTTCACCTAAGAAAGGATGAAAAAAGGAATAATCTACTAAACAAAGTACACTTTTGGGCGAATAATCCAATAAAGCAATATTTCACCCAGAAATTATCATCCCATTAGCTTTCACTCTCCAGGCTTCGACAAATCCAAAATAAAAATTTGATAAAACTCGCCCTGTCAGGCGAGTTAGATTCTTCAGATTCCAATACAGCTTTTCTAATCATTCAACTGTTACTACATAGAAAAACTTCAGGCCGCATAACACTCGTAAAATTTGCCAAACAAAAGCAGAAAATCGACGACGGGCTAGTAGCGATCAGGTATACGATTCAGTACTAAAGTTTGAACCACGAATGTAGTATTTACCTCAGGGGTCTCAAACATGCGGCCCGCGAAACGATATTTTGTGGCCCGCGGGACCATATAAAAGTTTAATGTAAGTGTGGCCCACGAGTTTTGAATGAATAGCGCTTTACCGCGCTGTGTGTGTGTGAAAGGTTCCTTTTTCGTGCGAGCTGGAGCTGTACAGGCCAACCAATCACAGTGGAGTACATGACTCCCGGGGGCCAATCATAGTGGAGTACATGACTCCCGGGGGCCAATCACAGTGGAGTACATGACTCCCGGGGGCCAATCACAGTGGAGTAAATGACTCCGGGGGCCAATCACAGTGGAGTAAATGACTCCCGGGGGCGGGGCATCAGCCGGGCTTGAGGCAGACAGAGAAACATAGCTGCTCGTGTAATATCACATTTGTCAAAGCCGTCATAGAATTATTACTTCTTATTGTGTTTGAAATTGAGCATGTTTTACTTTGAGCTGGACGAAGTGAATGTTACTGTTATCGGCGTTGGATTTAGCGTCATGCGGATTGTATTTTGTTTTTCCATCATTTGAAATGGGCTGATTTGCGTGACATCGGTGTTATAATATAGAAAATAAAATCCAGTAAATAACGCCTCCGTGGCTGCATCCCATTGTTTGTATATAGTACATTTATTAAATTTATGTCCATAAAAATGATCTTCAGATTCACTATCAGATTAATTATATTGTTTCTGGGTTCTTGTTGCATTCAACCAATAAATATTTGGTTTTGCAGTATATCATGTGTTTTTTACTTTAATAACTATTTTTGTCTGTTAAAATGCAGGGCGAGTGCTTTATGTGAAGGGCGAGTAAGTTTTTAGGGTCACTAGTCCTGCAGGGCGAGTGACCCTGGAATAGTTCATCGAGGCCTGCTCTCCCCCTAAGGTTTTTTCCCAAACCCATACAACTTTTGTCCATCTTTGAAACATTTATGAAACCTGAGAGAAATCAGCCCTCCATTGAAGATCTACCAGAGCTGAAACTTCATTTGAATCAAGCTTGCCTGAAGCACAGGAACGTACCTCACTTTTTCTTTTAAACTTTTTCAAGCATCAGTTGTTGTCTGGACATTCAACATAAAATAAATCTCTCATGGTTCATATCCTCACTTATTCTGTCCAAAAACCATTGCACAATGCATCTAAAACTCCATGTTGCAGTTACCAAAGTTTTGTTTGTTTTACAGCAGTTCACATTTTCAGAAAGGCAGTCAGGATTGAACTGACGGTGTATTTCACCTGATGTTTTGGTCCCGCTCGGGTCCCACAAGCTTGTAAAACTCATCCAGGGACGCAAGGTCACTCTCAGTAAGCAGCGACGGTCCTCCAGATCCTTGCAGCAGCTCTTGTCGGACGCTTTCATCCCCAAGTCGGTCAAGGAGGAACTGCAGCTCCAGAACCCGTTTCAGCCTTTTCTGTTCTACATCTTCACGCTGGAGCTGCTCACGACGTGCCGCTTTCTTAACGGTCTTCTGGATCTATCCAAAGGAATTCATACAAATCAGGGGTGTTCAAAAGTTTAACTCCAGCCCTAAATTAAACATCATGAAAACTGAAGCAGTGAGACTTTTGGCCACGGCTGTACTAGAAACTTACAGGCAGCGTTGAGGCAAGCTGGAGCTTAACTCTGCAGGACTAAGTACGGATACCCCTGATATAAAGATTATAGTTTATCGTTTCTGTAATTGTATTCATTAAAATACTCTAATACCAACAACCAATAGCATGCTAGATACCATAATACAGACAAAAACAAGAGCACAATGGAGACATTAGAGAAGGATGTCTATGAAGGAAATGTTTCTAATAAACAATATTAAACCAGTTAAATATCCATATTATAGCTGCTGTGCAAGAGGTGCAGTATATTGAGCGTGTAGAAATTAAACTTAGAACAAAGAGCATATTACTAACATTACCTTGGAGTAAAGAGAGAGCGCACACTTCAGTTGCAAGATCTTGACTGCTGATCGTTCACTTGACACGCGTCATTTAAATTAAAATTAGATTGTATTTGCAAGTAAAAACATGCACTGTTACGTGATTTATGCATTACAAGTGGCTCACTACAAGGTGGTACAGTAATCACATGACATTTTAAAAACGTTTTCTGTGTGCAAATATCCGGGCGCCCAGAAAGCGTGAGAACAGCCCATTGAATTGAGCTCTTTCAGGTCTTCTTGCACTTGGACAAATGCACACAAATTGTCACAATGCCCAGTAGGCAAGTATCCTTGTGAAGCACAGCCAGTTATATCTTAAGTTAGTGGTCGCCATCCGGTCAATCGCCATTTATCACCATCCCGGAAGCTCCCGAAAATAAAAACGTTTCAGTTGCCAACTTAGCGACTCTGTCCCGCTCCGCAAGCCCTGATACGACAACCGCTCCGCTCTGCACATACCCATTCAATTCTCATGTACTCACTTCCTGACCCAATGCCAAAAAGCTCTTCTGCAGCTCCCGTGCAAACTCAAGGTTATGGATCACCTCCTGGTACTTAGACAGGGCTTCCTAAATTGATTAAGAAAAAGAACAGATTTGAAGAAACCTGAAAAACAAGCGAGGGACGACAAAGCACGCATGCCTCGTTTACCCACCAGCTGGTCCTGGTTGAGACGTTCCCCTTTGCTGTTCCGGGCCTGATAGTCATCGAGTTTACTCTGCAAGACAAGTAAAAAGAAAATCATAAAACTTGCAATTTAAACTACTTGTGTAATAAAATGGCAGTACATTGCTCAGGCTTAATCGTCACAAGAACATGACAGATAAACCATCTGATCAGGTCGTTCAAAATAAATTATTTCCTCTCATAAAAGCAGGGTGATAGAGGTTTGTTTAAACTACCGTTCAAAGTTTAGGGTCTGAAAGTTATTTTGGCCTGGTTTCAGAGACAGGAATTAGATAAAGCCAAGAGAAAGCCGTAGTTAAATTAGGACATGCAAGTAGCTTTATAAACATGCTTTAGAAAAAAAACATTTAGCATCTTGAGAAAACAAATGCCACATGCATTTTCATCTGGGACAAACTTAAGCTTTGCTTGCGACTTAAGGAATTTAGCTTTTCAAAAAGACTTAATTAAAATCTGAAATATTTTATTACTGTGACAACAAAGCTGCACATTCAACAAGACTTCAGTGTCACATGATCCTTCAGAAATCATGCTAATATGACGATTTGCTACTCAAGAAATATTACCAATGCTGAAAACAGCTCTTTTATGGAAAATGTAATGCTTTTTTTCTGCATTATTAAATAGAAAATAAGTCATACTTTATTGAATTGGTATTTAGTAAAAATGTCTACACTGTCAATTTCATGCACACATATATTTATATATAAAAACACACTTACGATCCAAAAACTTTTGAAAGGCTGTACAACCACATTTCAATTATGGAATAAGTTTTCCATTAGTGTAACTTAACATGGATCAAGTCAGAGGACTTTGCTCCATAAAGCTCCAGCATGTGGTCGAAGGGGATTATCCCATTTCACTGGTCCACAGAAGAGGTCAACTTCACTTCTCACAAAACGCACATAAAAAAAAAATCAGACCGGATGAATGATAGTTCACCTTTTTTTTTTACTTCAATTAAAAAGTCTCCGTTACGTACGTAGTGCAAATTGTGTGTGGGTGTTCTGTTTTTGTCTTTCAGCGTTCATTGGACCTACGGGTGATGACGTTTCAGATCGAGTAGCCAATCCAGATCCCTCATCATCTATAAAAATCCGGTTCGCCTTCATGTCATCAGCGTCGCACACTCACTTGTTGTTGGTTTAAACTTTGTTAGTGTTGGACTTAGTGTTAAACCTTGTGTGTCGTGTGTCTAATAGTTTGTTGGATATGTCTTATGGTTGCTGAGTGTATTACTTACGGTTTCATTTCTCTTTGGTTAATCTCTTTGTGTGAAAACCAGGAAGTAGGGAACAGGCGACATACATAGTGCACCCCGTAGGACATCTATGATTTTGTATTAGACACATTAGTTTAGCGAGAATGTCACCTTTTTTGTATGTTTTGTTATTGTTTGTTAGTGTGGTTTAGTTAGGGCGTTCGATGCTGAAGATTATTTTGGGATTTCCTTTCTGTTGTTAGATAACTAAATTTAATCAACTAAGCTGTGTTTTGTTATGTTTATTTGGCATATCTTGGGGTTCCCCTTCCCATTCCGCGAGTTATGTAATTTAATTTCATGCATTGTTTGTGTTATCTTTTGTACATATTGTAAATATTACTTTTGGGCACTTTAATAATTTAGACACTTGGTAATAAAAGCAATAGTAGTTCTCTTTGTCTCTTGGTTCACTTCTTATATGTGGTTTATCTTTAGTAATTTAACACAAACTTTAATTGTATGTAGAGTTTCATTTTCCTAGATAACACCTAAAGGGACGTAACAGTCTCCAAGAGTCATGGTTTGCATAACTGCAATAACTAAAATTCCTAAAAAGCACAGGACAGTGAAGATCACCATACTTTATCAAAATGACTGTTATCCTGCCATTAACATCTACGTTTGTGTCCCACTGAACAAGTTTTAAACTTCAAGAGGGTGGGCGAATACCTTTCTCATTAACCAAACATCACTTTTCTACAGAAGCAATAACCAATACGCCACAAATTAAAATTACATTAATGCATTAGACAAACGCTTTTATCCAAAGCAACTTGCATTGCATTCAAATCAGTTCTTGCTTTCCCTGGGAATCGAATCCATGACCCATAGAATTGTAATGTTTATGAACAACATGTTGAAATCTCTTTTCTGTATCTCAAACAATAGAGATTGGTGCTTTCAACATCAAGCTCATGGGTTCGATTCCCAGGGAAAGCAAGAACTGATTAGAAGTCAATGTGCATCTTGAACAATGCAAGTGGCTTTGGATAAAAGCGTGTGAAAGCACATCTGTCAGTGACCAACTACTCTTCAGACATGAGACCATCCAAAAACCACTATCAACTTCAGTTTCCCCATTTTTATGCACGCAGAACCGGACGCCATGTTCGCGTCGCCTCCATGTGCGTGAGATCAGACCTGACAAATCCTTCAGGAAATAACTTTATGATGCATCATGGATTTCATACGAAATCAAACAAGCGACCATGTACACACACATCTGTCGAGAGAGCAGCAATAACCGGATAGCACGTGCTGAAGCTACTAGCCGGTTAGCATTATGCTCGACGATACAAAGGGAAGAGAAAGGGCAGGAATTAAATATAAAAGGGGGTTTTATGGTTTATTAACAAATGACTTGAAAGGCCCAATGCCTTCATAAACGCTCAATTGGCTTCTCTTTACCCTTTATAACATTATTGCAGGGAAATGTACATTTGTGCAAACCGAAACGCGTGTTTTGCAGTACAAGTTTAATATTATTGAGGTTTGTCAGATGAATGGCCTGGATTCCTGGAATACTAGGGAGCATTTAAACTGATCGCATGTGCTTTGCTGTGAGAAAGGGGTTGTGTTTGTGTGCACATGTACCTTTTTCTTCTCCATATTGCGCACTTTCTTTTCTAGAACCACCAGGACTTGCTTCATGGCCTCGGACTGGGTTCCGGCTCCCGGTTGCTGGTTGATGGACCCGGGAGCGGATCCCAGATCAGGGCTGGCGGACTTCACCATTGCTGCCGAGGGCATCTAATCATGGACAAAACATGGGCTTTAATCCCAGAACAACGTGTGGAATAAACTAGAACCGACAAAGCAGCACACGTGCACTCGACGATGGCTTCCTTTTGGACCTAACGCTTTATATTTCACCACATACTAGGGTATATTTAAGTTATAATATTAACCGATTCATCCTCATAACTCCATTATGTAACTGAAATATCCGGGTTTTTTCTTTTATAGATGGCCATGTATGATTAATAAAACTCCATCTTGAATGCGTCGTACGTTGTTTGTTTGTTATTATAATAAACACGTAAACATTGAAGCCGAATTCCAACATTGCCATAGCAACCCGTTGTCCGCATTTCACACAAAAACCGTCCACAGGATTTGCACTGCATAACGTTCACCTCAGTGATTTAAATCTAGATGTATGTGCTCACCTTTACGCGCAATATGTCCACAAGGGAATAAAATGATAGTTTAGAGTCAAATAAGCCGAAGCGTTGATTGTGTCGCTTTAATTGTACTGTGGGATCCGCCCCGCCGGACTCACCGACAACTGAGAGCGAGTGAAAGGCGAGGAAAGACTATATAATGAGGAAGGGCCCCATTTAGAAGCGACCGAGATTTTGCCTGTTGCCAATTTACATTTATATGCAGCGTATCATAACGATTACTGCGGGTTAGACCAATATAAAGCAAAATAAAGAAAGAAAGTATGTGGCACGTATAATTAAGAGTCACTAAATGATTTAAAAGGCTAGTATTTGATTTAGTTGAAAAGCAGGCATGCGATGACTTTCTCAGATGGATTTGTCTCTGAACGCGTGTGAATATATGAACTGGCTGACTACTTAAATTTAACGTAAAGGAGAATGAATGATTTGCAACCATTTTTCAAATTCTAAGGGATAGTTAAAAACAGAAATGAAATTAAAATTCTGTCATCATTTACTCGTCCTCAAATTGTTCCAAACCTGTGTGAGTTTCTTTCTACTGTTGAACCCAAAAAATATGTAGAACTAAATTGGGAACCAAACGGAAGTCAATGAGACCCGTTAACTTTTTGGTTATCAACATTCTTCAAAATATCTTCTTTTGTGTTCACCAGAAGAAGAAAAAAACATATAGGTTTGGAACAACTTGAGGGTAAGTAAATTATGACAGAATTTTCATTTTTTGGTGAACTATACTTTAACACATCTAAACATGTTCTGTTTCAAGAACACACACACACAAATATATACAGTATAATGTAAATCAAACGATCAGTCAGCAGATGGCACCAGATAGATTCAGGCAAATGTAGTCACTCGAACTTACTTTTCAGCCACCATCTAAACAGGAGGACCAAACTTGCAAAAAATTAAATCATGAGGGTAAATGCAATACATGATAATAATCAAGGAATTCATATTTAATAATTCAAATGTTCTTATTCATTAGTATTGGGCAAAGCATATGTAATTGCATAATAAGGCTATTGAGTCATGCAAAATATCTTTTTAAGCTTATGATGAATTTTTATTCCAGGGTTACAAGTTCATGAATTCATTTAGCAGAACTATGCATGTGTCATCTGCCTTTTTACAGTGCAATTTATTAAATAATTTGCTTCGTTTTAGTTTCTTCTTTCTGTGAAACTCAAGGTTTTGGAAAAGTATTGAATGCAATGGCATGAGGTTTTGTTTGGCAAATACAGGAAGCAGTTAACATGGTTGCTCTGCTCTTTGATAGCACTCTTCTATTGAAAGGGTGTTTTCTTTCAGGAATATTACTGATTAGAGGAAGATCTCATGGGAGAATGAAGCTCTCTTTCAACGAGTGACTCATTTCCGCTCTCTGTTGTGTTTAGTAACAGCAGCAGCAGTCTTCAACTTAAACATTTAAAGTGCTTTAATATCTCTTTCAGTGTCACACAGGCATCTCCTCTGATCACAAACCATCCTAAGTTTACGATGAGTAGGAAAAAGTTATTTGTAATAACAACATTTTGATTAGTCCAAATAACAGTGTTCACACACAAGCTTCTCAAAAATGAGCCAACAATAGTTAAAGCTGAGATTGGACAGGAAGCAGTAGCTTAGCTATTGCTGTTCCAGAGTATACGCTATCAGAGAGTCAACAACACATCCAGGCTCTCTCCTTACAGGAAATACGCCTTACTGTGATTACTCAGCCAGTGATGGATCAGTTTTCCAGTATTTCTAAGGCAGCCTGGACCCTAATTCAAACACATACAGTAAGAGGACATGTTTCAGTTTTCTGTTGTATGTTATTCTGTTATAATCAGTCAGTCCAATGGCATTTCCTATTACGGCTGGACTTAAATAAAGCATAGCCAACTCTTGCAGGCCCGAAGGACTAGGATTGTAGGGAGTTGATCTCCCCTCATATTAAAAATTCTGGTTAATCGTTGTGAAGTTTCTGTGGCTGGTTCCTAAATCCTAACCATGCAAATTATAAATAATCATTTATCAATACTAACACTATAGCTACGTTATTTCAACACTGTCACAGTAGGTCACAATTGGTGTCAACATTTTAATAGACAGTGTTGGGGAAAGTTACTTTGAAAAGTAATGCATTATAATATTGCGTTACTCTCTTAAAAAGTAACTAAGTAACTCAACTACAGTAACAAACTGATTTCCCTCATCATGAGGACAGAAGAGCTGTCAGTCAACACATGGGAAAACAAAGTAACTCAGATTTTTTGTTGTAAATGTAAAAGTAATGCGTTACTTTACTGGTTACTTGAAAAAAGTAATCTGATTACATAACTCTCGTTACTTGTAATGCGTTTCCCCCGATAGATTTTAATAGATGAGTAAGTGAATTCTGGTTACCCTCAGTTTGCTTATTTGTAATAAAAAGACAGTCAAATTCTGGGCTGAATGTTACACAGATTATAGGTTCTCTCTCTCTCTCTCTCTCTCTCTCTCCAATTTGGCTTTAATTCTGGGTTGATGTTACAGGGATACTAGATCAGCCAATCTCTCTCTCTCTCTCTCTCTCTCTCTCTCAATTTGGGACAAGTTATGTAATTTTTTTTAATTGCATGCTAAAAGGCAGTATACCATTTATTTCAGTCATGGTCTCACTTTAATGCAGAATATTTTGCTGTGTCTCTCATGTTTCTCTTTGCACTAATGGCATGCCTCATTTTTATAAAATAGCTAATTACATTTCTACCAGATGCCATTTGCAATGTTGAAATGTTCACTACATCCCTAACCATTTTTGAAGGAAACATTCTCTGAGTTAAGAAAGCTTTTCCTGCCAAGTAGATGAGTTGACAGTAAGTGGTTTCCGAGGCACTGTCTTAAAAACCATTCTCCTATCAAGTAGGGCCATCTGGATTTATCCAGCCAATCAGAGTCCAGCAGGGTGATCAAGTGAAACGAGTCAGCAAGGCTCATAACACCCCCTGCCATGGTTCATCTGCGCTCATTTCCTGCACATCCTCTGGGTTTGCTGTGTCCAATCCACAGGAAATGGGGGACGCCTCACACATAGTGTTTAACAGTTTATTAAAAAGACTAAAACTGTCAAAGCTTTAAAAATGGAAACATTTGCATTCTTAGGTAATATGTTTTCCAAAATATGTTTATGAACTATAATTACACTAGATATGTAGTGATTACATTGATATATATATATATATATATATATATATATATATAAAACTTTTGTCTTCTAAACCCGTTAAAATGTGCAAATTCATGTAATTTCATATTTACATCCCCAATTTTTTTTGTCAAGTGAAACTAGTATTTACTAAACCCATTTTATGTTATATGTTAGGCCAATAATAATAATAATAATAATAATAATAATGACAATAGTAATAAAGTTCAGGGCTCTCTGATATTGATTAATGGTCTCATGACTTGCAGGTAAACACATGAAATATATTCTATCTTTTTAGTGAGTGTTTTATTTTGATTGTTTTTATTTGAAGATGATTCTGATTTGACATTTTTATGATTTAATTACTTAATAGATTTTCCATCATGAATCCCAGTGTGGAAAACCCTGACGTAATGTAATGTTTAATGAACTTCATTAGTATATGTACTTGGAGTATACTTTCTTTCTCTTTGGATTTTTATATAAATATGATTCAAGATTATCAATATTGTTCCAATTCAAATCAATGTGATAAACGAGTTAGGTCAAAGGACTAGCGTGTGTGTGTGTGTGTGTGTGTGTTTGTGTGTGTGTGTGTGTGTGTGTGGAAGAGAATGCATTTTCTACAGTATAAAACTCATGTCTAAGGAAAGTTCCATAAAACATAAAAACCAAACGTGTGTGTGTGTGTATACACATCTATGGATCCATGTGGAGAACGTAATCTTTATAGTAGAAAAAAAATAATGCAAAAGTTTTGCGAACTGGTCAATGAGACCTGTAATTGATTGGGAAACCTAAAATAGTTATTCACTGTGAAAACAGAAGTCATTTGGAAACTATACAAGAAATGTTAATGTTAATACTTAACTTAAGTTTGTAATTAACAAGAACTCATGAATAGTGAGTTCTGAAAAGGTGACCTCTGACCTCACGGGGTTAATTTGGCACATCCAGCTTTTGGCTGAGATGCTGCCACCAAGCGCTGATGATGTCTGGGGCCCGTTCAGTGTCCCAACAGTGTTGGGCAGGGTGTTTTATCTCCTGGCCCAGTCCCCCGCTGACACTGCCCGAGCAGCAGATAAGAGCACTTTTCCCCAACGGCATTAAGCAGAGATGAGTGTGAGGCGATATATCACAAGTAAACGCTTCGTTTTCTGCTCCCGTTAGCTTCATCCCAATTACAGATGAATGTGTTTTCAAATGATTATGACTTTAACAATAATTTGTCAGAGTTAACACTGTGTTGTATTTTTGAAAGTCGGTTATTATGTGTTGCCTAGAAAAAGAATACTTTTAAAAACCAGCCTCTGCTTTTCAACAAAATTACATAATGAATGGTAAATACAATAATTCAATAAAAAATGTGAACAAAATTTAAACAATCATAAAACAATTGAACAGCAAAAAACATTTGGTAAATATAGAACATTTGAAACATGTCTCAATCTGGGTGCTTAGAAAAAATAATTTTTAGTTTAATTTAATTGAGTTTCCATCATCTGACTTTCATATAATTACCACAATTTATTAAATTACATTTTGATAGAAATATCAATAATTAAACACTTGTTCAATTAACTTTAACTGTAATATTTTACATTTATGCATTTAGCAGATGCTTTTATCCAAAACGACTAACATCACATTCAAGGAGCACATTAACATTATAATCAGTTCTTGCTTTCCCTTGGAATCGAACCAAAAACCTTAGCGTTGCAAACACCATGTTCTAACTGTGTGAGCTACAAGAAAGTTAAAACATGTTTTGTTGTCTAAATTTAGTAATTAAGATGAGTTGGCTCAACAAAATGAAATATTTTACATGTAGATTCAAAAAGACTGGATCTCATTGGTCCAACATGACTTTTTGCTCTTGGGTTCCATTTACTAAAATTAAGTTGAGATAACACGATTCAAACGTGTGGAAATGGGTGTCATAATTATATTGAGTTAGACCAACTATTTATTTTTATTTTTTGAGTGTGCACAGGACAACCAGCCCTGGATCATAAGTACTGCAGCTGTGTCCTCCCAGACGCTTTGAGAAGCATGATCTCTCTAATGTGAGTTTTATCGCTGTGTGTTTGTTTGGAGCCCATGATGAGGATGAGGATGAGGAGTCTGGTTCTTCGAGTCACGACTCGTCGGATTTATAATTGACTGTAGCGGCATGCAGGAGCGCTGTTTCCTCTCATTGTCGAGAGGTCGTGAGCAGGAAGTCGGAAAAGAAAGCAGAAACCGAGGGGGCAGGGCCATTTAAAAATACCTGCTCCACTACAATAACGGGACCGCAGACGGCAGGCTCGCGGGACAGTGACTAAACAACGCGTCCAGGGGCTCTGCTGGCGACCACGGGTTCAGACACAACGCACAGCATGAGGGTTGCAAGCGCGGAGACTGAAATCTGATGTGCAGCGAAAGAAGCTCCATTGGCTGCATTATGGGCTGGTGATCTTTAGTGCACTAGGAAGGCAGCAAAACAGGTGCAGGACGTTGATGGTCTTTCAGCACCGCTGGATTTCACATGCACTGAATTATTCCTCAACCATATTTAATATGGCATCTACAATTGAACGCAAAACACTGGAGGCGAACGAGTGAGTAAGAAATGAATCGCATTGTTTTGATTTCCATTTTGCATTTATTTATGCATTTAGTTTGTGGGCTAAAGCGGACTATTTGGGCAACGATTTACTTTTAGTCTGTAACATATTTCGATGTTAGTTATTGCATGTGCTGGATGATGACGCATCCGCCAATGTGTTATTAAAGGATATTAATGGAAGCTAATTTATTTGTTGTAGAACAAAATGTAAAATTAAATTGTAATAAGAGGCTATCTCACTCCACTATTAAACCTTTTCAGAATTTATGAATGACTTTTGATATAATTATTTATAATACTAAATCAGGTATTCTACCTATAATTGAATTTTGATAATTGCGTGAAATAACTAATGACAGACAAAGAAGAATCCCAGAAAAGAGATTTATTTTCAGAGATAAGTTATGCAGTGACTTATATAGGGATATGAATATTTACATAAATAGATATTTTATCCATATCATAATCGCAACACTATGAATGCAAACTGAATGATTTCACTCAAGTAATCTATAGGTTTTAATGAAAGTGAAAATGTCAGTTCATGGAATAATAACCGGATTAATTACAGTAATTATTAAATAAGGCCCATTTCAGGGCTTTCTGTTCCACATCTGGGTGGCTCATCTTACCCTAATAGGGTCTGATTTTATCTTTTTACTTCAAAATTAAAACTATAACTTTTACAATAATGTGTCCACAAATCCCTCATTAACAAATATATAAAAATAATAATAATAAAAAACGTTCATATTCAACATAGATCACTATGATCACTAAAATTTAAATAAATTTTGCCCTGGCAGGGCAAACAATAAAGTTAAATAATTTACAGCCTATATTTCCTATTGTATGTTGAAGAAAAGATAATCTTGAAAAAATGTGTATTTCTTTTTGTGTATTTTTCCTTTGTGAATAAATTGGCATTTTATTAGAACGGGATGTTCTATTGATCTATCTGATGTTGTGTTGATTATATGACAGAGTAATACGTGTGTGTGTGTGGTAAACCCTACCCAATGGAGACAAAATGTCCCCACAAAGACAGCCATAGCCAACATCTTTGACCTTGTTGGTGAATTTTTAGTCCCCATGAGGAAAACAGTTTCTAAATTATACTAAGTGATGTTTTTTGAAAATGTAAAAATGCTGAAAGTTTTCTGTGATGGATAGGGTTAGTGAAAGGGGATAGAAAATACAATTTTTACCGTATAAAAAGGTTATGTCTATGGAAAGTCCCCATAAAAATGAAAATAATGTGTGCGTGTGTTTACATGAAATGATTTAAATCTTAATAATAGGCCTACATTCATATCCATATTTTATATAGTCCATCAAATATAGCACTAATTTCTGCATCATGATGAATGTTTTACTCGCTTCCTTTAATGAAGCTTTGACACAGATGAAATCGAATGTAAAAGTCCTGTATAAAATACATCAGGAATTCTTTAAAACATTTAGTCACAAATGTAAACTAGTGGGATTATAGTGTAATTTCAGTGTGCAGTGACCCAAAACATCTCATTTGCCTTCTGCACTCAACTCTTTTCTCCCTTGGGATCACGTGTCAGTGGTTACAGCTTCAGCAAGCCGTTATTTATAAAAACAAATGTAGGTCCATCTAGCAAAAAGTAGTCTCTTCTTGCAATTTTTCTTTCTGTATGGAACACACAAGCTAGACGATATATAGATTTACAGCGCTTTCAATAAAGTACGCACTACTGACATCTGATGTTCATAATGGTAAATGGCATGTTGTTCCTCAGGGAACCCGTCGATGAGGTGCTTCAGATGCCGCCGTCGCTGCTGACCTGTGGCGGCTGCCAGCAAAGCATTGGGGACCGCTTCTTCCTCAAGGCCATAGAGCAGTACTGGCATGAAGACTGCCTTAGCTGTGACCTCTGTGGCTGCCGCTTAGGGGAGGTCGGCCGCAGGCTTTACTACAAACTTGGCAGGAAGCTGTGTAGGAGAGATTACCTCAGGTAAGATTTGAGCATTTACGAGTTTAATTCGTCTCAAGAGCTCGTAACTCAAAATTCTCGTACACCAAAACAATTTTCCCCATAAGAATGCACTAAAAATCACTTAATTCGTTCCACACGACCATAAATGCCTATTTTAAATATTTTTTTGGTTTTACCCAGTTAAAATTATAACCATTAAGATCTCATATAAATACTAATTAATAATTGACTATTAAACTCTAAAAATACTTGACAATTTACTGTAACGCGCACTTTATCTTTGAGTAGCATCGCTGCTGGCGTGAAGGAGACGAGAGGAGGTTTTACTGCTTACAGGGAGAATTTCATCCCTTCTTTCTTACTCATCTTGAGGTCATTTCATTGTCTATATGCTGTACTGTACGTATATATTTCACTACGTGAACAATAGCAATCACAATTAATGTAACAACACGAGGTAAAACCGCTGTAAATCACTTATAAAAGTATCACTGTGGTGAATGATGCAACCAAACCGAGCGACGCTGAGAGAATGAATGAGTGAAAGGCTGATGGGCTTTGTGAGAGGCTGTCATTAGGATATTTCCACACAAAAAATGCACGTGGGCGAGGGAAAAAATTTTCTCACACTCCGATACAATGCTCGTACACCAATTTGCTCGTATACAAAAGTCACTCGTAAACCAAGGTATTACTGTACATTTAAATAAATTTTAAAAAATGTTTTAATTTAAAATTTAACAAAACAATTTTTTTAAATGCCTTTGGAAGTGGATCTTTACTATCACAAATTGAGCTTATTTTGCCCAATTATTTTTGTGTGTGTGATGAGGTGAGTGTGATTTCACCAAGTACAAGTTGATCCTGGAACAACATTCCAATCAGCGAATCAGATTAGAGGGATAGGATTGCAGTTAATGTCAAATCTAGGCAAACAACAAGGGTTTCTATGCCACTCATTTTCATAAATGAAAATGTATTTTAGGGTTTTAGTTTAAGGGTAGAGTATGCTTTTGAACGGGAATGTTGTTCCAAAAGATGTTGTTCCAGGAATACATCTTACTTGGCAAAATCACAGTGGCGGCGTAACTTTATGGAATGTTGAAAATTGTGTGCAAAACAATCCCTCACCCTGTTCAGGCCCTGTTTATAGTGCATACAAACAGTATTCCGTTCATTGGTATGTGTGTGAGTGAGTATGTTTCCTTCTCTGCAGACTGTTTGGTCAGGACGGGCTCTGCGCTTCCTGTGAAAAGAGGATCCGGGCCTTTGAAATGACCATGCGTGTCCGTGACAAAGTCTATCACCTCGAATGCTTCAAATGCGCCGCCTGTCAGAAACACTTCTGCGTGGGAGATCGCTACCTGCTCATCAATTCGGACATTGTGTGTGAGCAGGACATTTTTGAGTGGACCAAACTTAACGGCAGCATAGTGTAGTGTTCCGCTTGAATCAAAATGTAACATCCTGTCAACGTTTGCAACAAACCCTTTACTTAAAAAAAAAAGAAGAAGAAGAATTATCTTTCTGGCTCCGGAAGCCACCGCTATGTATCTCATCTCTTTAGTTTTTATTTAAACTTGAGATAAATAACCACCAGCAACATAAACCTGTTTTTCTATTAGTGTATTTTTTAATAACAGCATAAATAGAGTTTGTAATGCTCATTGCAATAAAAGATGATCCCTTTGCTACTTTGGCAGAAAGGTAGATTTGAATTACAGTGTTATTTGTAACACAGCTGCCATAAACTGTGAAGACATCTTTCTTAGAGCCTGAATAAATAAAATTACTTGTTCTCTGGATTATTTCCCAGTCCAAACAAACGTGTGTGAAGAACTAGTGACTCTGTACACACAAGACAGACTCGCTTACCAATAGCGACATATTAAGAGATAGCAATAGGTAATAAATGCAATTTAAAATATATCCTACAAGCAATAAATTATTAATTCTTTAATGAAATGCCATATGTACCCCACTGTTTGTCACATCCCTCTTTAAAGAAGTTTTTGTAGTTATTGTTTTGTCCACAGTCATATCAAAGGGCCAATATTCTTTAAAAAGAATGTCATTCCAAATGGCAATCACCAAAACTTGTTTCGACTTTTCGACACTTATTTCTACTTAATCTGACCCCTGAAAAAATTAATTTGGTTCAATTCAGTCATGTTAGATAATATTTGTATATTAATCCAGTTAATTTGATATTATTATTTTAAATGTTTCTTTTAGGAAAAGGCTGGGCTTACACTACTATCATAGACAGAAGTGGGAAGTGAGAAATGTGAGAACAACTGGTCAGATACTATCTAATCACATCAGTCAGTTTAAGGACTGATGCTATAGAGAGAAAGTTCTCATTCACATCCAGTCAGTTCAAAATACTTAAGGCAGTGACTAATCCACCACAAAAAACTGAAAAATCTCCTATAATGCATGAGTTATATATTCTCTCCGCACCTTTCTGGAGGTCACAGGGTTCAGGAGACCTGCATGAGGGGGAAAGCGTCCAGACATGGAACAAAGAAACACATCTGAAATCCAAAGGCGCTATTACGTGTTTTCCATCCCACTGCCCAGCTTTGAAAGAGTCCCGATGCTGAGCTTTACCAGAAGCCGGTGTGGAGACGGTCTGAACAGGCTTGGGTGGACTGACCGCATCCATTTCATGTCAGTTGTTCCACCTCTGCTCTGCCTCCACTCATTCATAACCAGTTCAACAGGTCACATGCCACTGATGGAAACTGTGAGACCGTCAGTATGTCTTGTAGCTGCCTATATAAAGTCTGTTTTTGTGGAACTTGTGATCCTTGGCTTTTGTGTTCTCACTATAAACAGAGGAGGGCGCCACATATCCAAACAAATTGGGCATGAACACAAAAAACATCTTTGACTTGACAGAAATGGCATGTATGATTTTCATTCATTTTGTTTCTGATTTTTCTAGAAATTATGTAATCTTTGGTATAATGATTAAAGATTTTGTTATTCAATTTAATTTAGCTTTCCTGTAGGTCAAACAGTAGAGCATGACACTTGCAACACCGAGGTTGTGGGTTCAATTCCATAATGGATCTATATAATTCAATATATGTATAGACAATTGTGACAACATGCCCCAATAGTGATAGACATAGATATTGCACTTGAGGCAACTGCCCTGTGTGACAACTAGCCCCAGTATCTTCTAACTTACCGTATACAGTGATCCCTCATTTATCACGGTTAATGTGGACCAGAACCCCTTGCGATTGGTGAAAATCCACAAAGTAGGATCAGCCAATCAGCTCACGGGATACATCCACTCGTGCTCTCATTGGTCGATCTCGCGCCGGGAACCAATCACGTGTCTTGTCTGAGTGCCGTGGGTGTGTACAAAGCCTCAGAGAGAGTTTCTCTCTTTGTCTGGCATCCTGGGAAACCGCTTCTTTCGTATCACGATGAAGCAACGCTGCTTTCCGATATGGCGCTGTTTTAAAATTTTTATTTGTCGCTAAATATTTTTTGAAAAATCTGCAGTGCACTGAGGCCGCAAAACTTGAACTGCGAAGTGGCGAGGGATTACTGTATATTATTTTCCTTGACAGTAGCACAGCAAAATAGCCTTCATCAAGATATCCACACGTCTGAAACTATTGTATTAGAAATTATTAGCTGAGATGCTGATGCAGCTCTACTGTGGAACATAAATCTTCTTTCATTCCATCAATGGCTTTTACACATGTTTCTGAAGTTGTACGTTTTTTCCGAAATGCTTTCCATCTGTAAGTGTTTCTGGATTGGACTGACCAACGACTGGAGCTTCTTCTGTAAGGCCCTGCCTGATGGTGAAGATTAAAGGTTTTGAAGGCCGACATGAACATTTGAGCCAGAGTATTCCTGTTGGACTTAAAAATTTGGATCATGGGGCATCATCTAAAAAGTTTACATTTAGTATGATGGGAGATAAAAGCACTAATTAAAAAAAAAAGAAGAAGAGGAGGAAGAAGGAGGAACACTTGGTCTGGAGTCCAGCTGTCTAAAGCTTGAAGGCTCTATCAGATCTCAGCTGTGGACTGAAGATACAATCAATAATAAAACTGAAGGCTGAGATAGTTCCAATCGACAACGAGCCGAAGTTTCTAAACTCAGATCAAACCTACATCTAAAGGATCCATAAGATAGCAAGCATAAGGTAGATTGCATTGGTGCTCTCTTTAAAAACCCACAAATCTGGAAATATAGAAGATCCATATGTGCATCTGCAGTTGATTATGAGCTGACTATGCTTTGTTCAAAGGTGCTGTCATAGTCTTTTGAAACTCTGTATTGATGTGCCCATTGTGTCCCATGCATTTGTTATTTGCAGCAATTATTTTTGGCTGGCAACCTCTCGGGTATCATTTCTTACATGTGGATTAGGAAACAGAATTATTTTACGTGACTATGAAACAGTTTGAGAAAGCCTATAATGACAGAGTAAATGCTCTGTGAGAAAACGGGCTCAGGTCAATGGAAAAAAATGAAAGTAGGGATAAACAAGCGGGTGATAAAACATCACTGAACCAAACCCCGTCCAAAACAGGGAAGAAATGTTTTTCATTATCTAGGGAATTTTCTTCCATCTATTATTTATTCCATCTGCATTTTTCCCTCCACTTTATCTCCATAGCTCATTTGTGTGTGATACCAGGATTGCGTTCTTCTGTGTTGTCTTCTAAGCTGTCTCACTACATTTTGCACAATACGTAATTGTTTACAGAAACATTACTCTAAACTTTAGAGCTTTCACCCCCTCATCTATGATGATTTACAGTTAACAGACTAGCCCATAACATAAATCTAAACCTAACGTTGAGAAGGATGTGTTATTTTCAGTGGTGGCTCCACACTTCTGTGCAAGAGTAAGATCTAAGTGCTCTATTTTGCATTAGATTTCAAGTATTTATTTGATGCTTCAAAGGTTAAACATTTCATTATTTAAAAAATGAAATAATACTTCTGTCAGGCGTGTGGTGTGGCAGGATGAAGGAGACGAGGAGAACAAGAGTATCTGCAACTTCACTTTATTAACCAAACTCAAAAGACTAGGGATGGGTAGCTCGACAACCTGTCGACACACGTCTCGAGTTTTTGAAACACTTGTGCTTCGAATCAGTGTTTCGGATTTTGGTACAACACCTTCATGTTTATTGCGAAATTGCCCAGCTTTTTGCAATTCAGACACAGAAAATTATTACTATGATGGATTTGAATGGATTAAAACATAACGTGTTTTGTTAAACAGTGTATTGTTAAACGGTAGAGTAAAGTTCAACCAAACTCTCTGTTTTGCTTCCGTTACCTTTTTTTTTTTTTAGACCATATGTTGGAGACCATATGACCATATGCATGCACCTTATAATATATAATTATAATTTTTAAGTACAGAAATAGAACTATAATTGAAACATCCGCATTATAATCCTTTTGCCTTATGGTGCGGGACATACGGCAAATGCATTTGTAATTGTGTATTTGTTTTTTAACAATATGCATGTTTGTAAGGAATACACACACACACACACACACACACACAAAAAGTAGCACAATACAATTCAACTTATTAAATATACAAATAAAGCTTCCCAATGAACAAAACTTCTGAATGACACAGTTGGTGTAGGAATTTTTATTGAGCACCAGATGGCAAAGTAGAGCACTGTGTCAAAAGCTGCGAAGCACCGACACAGTTTCATGTAAAAGCTTCACTGCTTCAGAAGCTTCGTTCGGCACATCCCTACAAAAGACTAAATACGAAACAAAATGCACTTCTTGTACCAAAACAGAATTAAAGCACACACCAATAACACCACTAAACA
Source organism: Rhodeus uyekii (assembly GCA_037043235.1). Classification (NCBI taxonomy): domain Eukaryota; kingdom Metazoa; phylum Chordata; class Actinopteri; order Cypriniformes; family Acheilognathidae; genus Rhodeus; species Rhodeus uyekii. The sequence goes on along the minus strand of JAWRVZ010000024.1, from coordinate 4,589,083 downwards.
TATGTGATGACAGATAAAGAAAGGAAACCATGAGGGCTTAAATACACATGGAGTGATGGGACACGGCTGACAAGACTAACGAGGTAAGTGATTGACGCGACAGGTGAAGGAAATGAGACTGGGAAGCACATGGAAGGAAACAGGAAGACCTGGACAGGACTGTGACATCTTCACAATAAGGTCAAGCAATATTTTTTACAGCATATTTTATCTTTTGTTAATGCTACGCAGTAAACAGTAACTCTTGGTGTAACTTAAAAAAGTAAGTAATCTTGCTTTAAAGTTTTGAGTTAATTGAAATTGAAGAATTTGAGTTAATACAATGAAGGAGATTGAACTGTTGATTTGACAAAAGACTAAATGTTTAGATAAATCATGAAAATAACATTTACAGTTTAGTTCTAAGGTTCAAAGCCTTCATATTCCTCCACACAATACAAACTTTTTTAAATACAAAGAAAGGGATACTGAACAGAATCTTTTAGACCAATTGAACTGCTTTGGCCTTATGGGTTCATGGTAGGTTTTGCTGCTTGTATCCTGTAATCTTTCTCTCCTTTCGTTGTGCCACAGTGAAAACTTTTTATTTTCTAAAATAGGACAGCCTGTTGCTTAATTACAGCTCATATTATTGAACTTCTCTCATATCCTATAAGCCAGTCACTGTCCTGTACAGTCATGGCGTATGTGTGTAAGACTCAGCAGACCAGCTGGGAATCAAGACTAAAGTTAGTTCTATCAAATAAACTGAACTGAAGGCACTTCGAGGACCAGAGGGGTGACTAAAAACGTTTTCATTCCATGTGATATCAATTGAAATATTAGCTGTAATTCAATAAGCTATCAGTGAGCAGGGCGCGTGAGCCAAAGGCGTAAAGGGAAAAAGTAAAAGAGTGGGTCTTTTGTCTGCAATACTTAGCTTTAAGCAGTACCTAAAACCCTGACCTATGTGTCTTTCTGAGTCATTGACCAAAATTGTTCTCCAAAACATATATATATATATATATATATATATATATATATGTGTGTATATATATGTGTGTGTGTATGGCCTATAGTGAAAATAATTGCTCTGATTATTGGCTGCTACATTGTTTATATATAAACTACAACATATTGACCAACAATCAGAGCACTTATTTTCATTACAAGCCATCAACCGATTGTTTTTAAAGAAAATGTCTTCTACTGAATTTAGCGCTGTCGAAGGTAAGGTCCATCAACTATTGGTTACCGACATTATTCAAAATATCTTCTTTTGTGTTCAGCAAAAAAAAGAAATGTATACAGGTTTGGAACAACTTGAGGATGAGTAAATGAGTATATCTTCATTTTTACTTGAACTATCCCTTTAAGAAAATAAAATTCTATTGGTTTCGGCAAATATTATTCTGAATAATCGGCATCGGTTGAGAAATTTTGTATCTGTGTAATCCAATCATTTTTTCATGGTTCAATTATTAGCTATATATATATATATATATATATATATATATATATATACACACACACACGCATACATACAATATAATCTGAATAAAATTCAGCATGAATGTAAAAGTGACTTAATAATAAAAATAATACATTGAAAAGAGAATAAGTTATATATAAACAACTGAGTCATTAAATGTACAAATAAACTGGACGTCATGCGATATTAATAAAGGGAGAATGTTTTATAAGAGCTGATTAATAGCGAGAGATGCGTTGGACCCTATGTGTCACCCTCACAGTCGAATAGAGACATGGCATTAGTTTAACGAGTGTCCTTTCCATTCTAGGACAAGGAGTATGACTTTCATTAGAGTATGAAAGAGCCTCAGTCTCGTCTCTGTCAGGACATTCCAGATCATTACTGGCTGAGAAGGTCCTCTGTTCCTGCTTCAGTATGACCTCAGACCCAGCGGTCAGTGCTGCTGAACCACCTGTAGAAGCACTGTGAGAAACGCAGAGCTTAAAATGCACATTCATATCAAAAATATGCTTCGAGTCAATCCATGTCCAGAAGAACAACCCGGAGAAACTGCACTGGGGTTTGAAATAGGAGGTTGTACATAGATTTGAAGGCACCCTTTTTAAAAATATATATATTTTAATACAGAAAATAAATATATTATAGTCATTAGTTATACTGTAATTTTGTTTCCTGTTATGCAAATATTTTTTCAATCGATTTCCTCACAACTACACATTTTACATTTAATTCTTTTTCTCAGTTTTTAAATGCCTTTTGCTTCAAATATTGAATATATTAGAATATTTCATTTTGATTAGTTTTGGCACGTGAAAGTCATTAAGTCATTATTTCGAGATGGTTTCTTGTTATTTCGAGATACTAAGTCATTATTTCGAGATGGTTTCTCGTTATTTCGAGATACGAAGTTATTATTTCGACTTGTATAATATTTTATTTTTTTCTCAACTGTGCCGGAAACGTACTTCCATAGTTTTCAGTTTGATTGTAATGAACTGTATTCATCACTGGAGGGCTGTTTGTTTTTCATGCAACTGAAAGGCGCAGTATGTAATATCGGCAGCTAGTGATTGAAATGGGTACTGCAGTTCAAATCGCTCACGAGGATTGCCAGATTGAAGCCATGCAACAGAAATGAACGCAATTGACAATGGAAGGCCAAGAGACTCAACACTGTAAGATTATCAGCTAATGTACACGTTTGCAATGTGTTTATTGGCGGGGGTTTTTAGGCTGATTAGAAGATGTGACCTCCATGGATGCAAACAGACTACACTGTGTTTTCCGGGGTGTCCAAATACTATTGGATAATTTGTCAGTGGGCGGGATCACACAGACCAAAACAAAAACAGACATCACACATTCCAAAGTAGAATAACTGGCTGTAGCATTGTTTTTCTGAGGAAACAAAAATTTAGCTTAACCTTTTCCCTAAATCTCTGCAAACATCATATATTTTAATGCTTTAGTACAGTCAGAAAAAAAACATACAGGTCCTTTAACTGCTCCTATGTTAAAATATACAGCAGAATATCTTTACAAAATAAGGCAGCAGTAAAATGATTCATAGGACTGTTTTTGGTAAAGCTGGCCTCAAAAATCACTTTTAGGAAGCAGAAAATTGAGGTTGACCTCACTTATATATTTGTTGCTGGGCAAGAATATTCATCTATTGAGGAACTCTTGAAACGGACTAAGGCCAATCTAAAGAGAGCAATCAGAGGCTCTCTCTCCAAACACATCATGATGTCATCACTCCTGTTTCAGCCTGAAGATGAAGTTAACTGACTGATTCCTGCTGACAGACCCAGTCAGCACCATGTTTGATTCCATATTTCTCGTCTGTGTCTTAGTAATTGAGATCTCCATCATTATGTGATTAAGCCAAAAGCAAACCGCAACTTGCATGCAATGCATAATATTCATTTCTGATAAGCTATTTTAGTATTTTTGTGTTATGGTGCTTGGTTTGTGGGGAAATGACCACAGCGGTCTAAATTACTAATTAAATTGAGTATTGTTAATTAATACCTCATAAATGTTTGGGTGAATTCTATCCATCCATCCATCCATCCATCCATCCATCCATCCATCCATCCATCCATCCATCCATCCATCCATCCATCCATCCATCCATCACTTTAGGAATTTGAGACCAAACAAGGCAGTATCACATATAATATAAATTTATATATAATACAAATAAATCATGATTAAAGATTTTATTCATTTTTACTGTATTGTACATTGGCTGAATGGTTGATTCAAATTGTATTGTGATTAGAGGTCATTTGCCAATTTATCAGACATTACAAAAAACAAATATTGGTGGACTATATATGTGTGTATGGCAATTTTTCATGATTGAATGGATCATTTTGAATGTTTGAGTTTGACTGGTTAAGTGAGAATCTACTCATCAGTTTTGAGCTCATCAGTAGCTTTCCTGCGACTCAAGCAGTATAGAGTGGCGCTTGCAACACCAAGGTCATGGGTTTGAATCCCAGGCAAGCAAGATCTTTCAATCTTCATTGAAAGCAAGAACTGATTAGAATGTTAATGCGTATCTTGAATCCAATGCCAGTCACTTTGGATAAAAGCGTCTGCCAAATGCATAAATGTAAATCAACAAGCCATATACAATTAGTTGTGCAAACTGCAGACAATTGTACTTACTGTTTGTGCACACGTGCCAACTCATTTGTAATTTTCTCAAATCAATAAGAAATTAGAATCTGATGTGAACAAGACGCTAATCGTTCACAGATCTGAACTCATTGTTTCGGGGGAAAAAGCTAAATTTATTTGAGAATTGAGCAAAACCGTAACATGAAATTGAGAAGATTACTAGATTCTTTTTATTTTAGTGCTTTCCACACTTTAATAGAAAGCAGCTATCAGATTCATAATCACTCCTGTGCTAAGACCTTTCAAAGCAAAGAAACCGTGACAATACTTTCAAAGGTTTGGAGAGAGCGTCAGCATTCAGAGAATGGAAGAATAGTACCCATTTTTGTCTCTTTTGCTGCTTTTATTCAATTAAAGGATCAGTAGAACTACTGGTTCTAGTGCTTAATTCAATCAGCTCATCAGTCGCTGCCCATCTCATGTGAATTCAATTACAGATTCCAGGAGACTCGCTCTCAGACACCTCCTTCAACATTAGAATGACAAGAATGTATTAATGTGGCCATTTGTTTCCAGCATCAGTATAATTCATGTGGATTACTTTAATGCCATTTTGTACATATGTATGCAAATATATTAACTGAGAACATTTTGCAAAATTATTGTATCTCTTTAAAACATTTATGCATTTGGCAGACGCTTTTATCCAAAGCGACTTACATTGCATTCAAGAAACATATTGAATCAGTTCTTGCTTTCCCTGGGATTGAACCCATGACCTTGGCGTTCCAAACACCAATGCTCTACTGGTTGAGCTACAAAAGTTATAGATAGGGAATACTGAGATATTGTCACAAAAATGAGGGTTTCTAATTCTTAGCAGTTCTGTAATTATCGGTTTAGGCTATATAGGCCGGCTTGGCTGCTATGCAGATCCAAGTATAATCTGGTCTTTTTATGCTATATTCCACCTTGTCATTCCTTGAACTAGACAGGAAGCTCAATGATGAAATTAGAGCAGCAGATAGAAAGAAAGCACAAAGCTGTAATAAACTGGATCAATGATACAAACGTCATCAAATGAGCTGTAAAGCAGAAGACACAGTGTCATTGTTCAGCTCATGTTGATTGAGTTCAGATCAATAACTATGTAAAGTTCAACAATTATGAAATTAGTTCAATTCAGCTATAAGCAGCTTGTTCTGTTCTGAAAAACTTCTGCAGTAATACAAGCCAGTGGGAAAAGGCTTTCCTGTAGCTCAAATAGTAGAGCGTGGTGCTTGCAACACCAAGGTCATGGTTCGATTCCCAGGGAAAGCAAGAATTGAATAGAATGTCAATGTATTTCTTGAATGCAATGCAAGTTGTTTTGGATAAAAGTGAATCGTCACATGTTGGTTTGTCATTATCTTAATAGTGTAACACCAAGTTTATAATGAGAATATATAGTCAGGCCTAACATTAATTTATACGAAAGACAAAATAAAAAAGTCATGTGTGTCAGTGTTCCTCCTCAGAAAAATTTGATTTGTTCATCATCTTTGACACTTTCGTGTGTGTTTTTTTTTTTTTTACATCAGCACATTATAAATGAAAGAGTTTTTGTGCACTTTAGTTCGATTCATTGAAGTAAATGGGAGTTTTCAGAAGTGTGCGGCGCTCTGAGTGACAGCTGTGATTATAACAGATTAATTCATTCACAAGAAAACGTACAACTTTCCATGAGCCTTTGTGAGTACTTCATAATTCAACTTGACAACATTTGTTTTTAAACCTAATCATTTTATAATGTTTAATATTTATTCAAAAGCAAAACTTTTGGAAAAAATGATGACAGGAAATGATTGATACGATCCAATAAATGCTCATCTGCCCCCATCTACTGGTTATGGTGCTAACTAATGTCTTTTTTATTTTTAAACTAAAGTGTTTTCTATTAAATGTTTTCTATTAAATGTTGGATTTCCTACATCTTGAAACGTCCTGTTTTACAAATGGGGACTATTGAGTAATGGTTTGATCAAGGACAGCGTCCATGTTGTAATACAGTTACTATATTACTATTATAATACAGTAATGTGGTTTAAACCTTATTTTACAAAACCTTTTGAGATTTAAAAAAAATCAGGCTTATTGCCTTTTTTAATACATATATCATGTTAAACATCCTTTTAATAGAAAATTTGACCATTTTGACTGAATAATAATAGTAAAACACACACACACAAAATTTTAATTTAAAATAACGCGTTTGCGTATTATGAAGGACCTATGATGTTTGTTTGCTCCATCTGCTATTCTGTCAGTTGCGTCTTAAATGAAATTAAAGTCATGCGTTGTGTTTGTCACGTGTTGGTGAGAGGAAAAAGCTCCTGTGCCCGACGACCTGACCTCTTATCACGGGACTCGAGTGGACATCATCCTCCGTTCATGCATTTCTCTCTCTCTCTCCCCCCCCCCCCCCTCTCTCTCTCCTCTTAACCGTAAAGACGCTTTAGCATTTGCTTTTAGTCTCTGGAAAACATCTGAATCATTTTAACCAACTCCAGCTGTCGCCCTGGTTGTGGGTGTGTGAGAAAGTGCATGGCCGTCTGTGAATGAGAGGAGACTCGAGCGAGGGTGACGTTTAGATTTACCCCCCCAAAAAAAGTTAGGATATTTTTACGTCTGCTTTTTGTCGGTATGAATGCAGATACGTGCGTCTCATACTACGATATGACCTCCATGGATTCATATTATTCCCCATCATCAGGACAAGGTAGAGTCCAGCAGGCCAATCCTTACAGGACGTTCCAGCCGAGCGACTCCAAATACAGTCCCTCGTTTCTGGCCGCCAAAGGTCAACCTTACGGGGACAAGCCACGGAGTCCCTTCCACCAGGAGTGTCCGGCACTGGATGATGGCTCAGCCGAGGGCCCGTACAGCAAGTACCATGTTTTTATGCAGAGACCCTCTTGCAAAACTCCGTCTGAAGACAGCAAACTAGAGGATGGCACGCTCATCTCCTGCTATGGTGAGTGGCCTATATCTCCAGAAAATACATGCAATTAATACACTTCAATTTACACCTTATGTTTAGGATGTCGGTGTGTTTTGATAGTTGTTCTGAATCAGAACATCTTTAGGTTGAGGGAGGGGAAAAGGACACCTTTAATAAGTAGCTTTATAATTGTATGCACTTTAAAAAAATTACAGTAACACTTTATTTTAAGGCGATGCGGTTACAGGTTACTACATGTATGCCTACTTACTACAGTAACAACAGTAAATAATGCATAATTACAGGTAACTAACCCTAACTGTAATGCATGCTGATTAATATTACTCAGTACTTTTTTTGAGTATGTAAATCACCTCAAAATAAAGTGTAACCAAAATGACGTTTTACATGCTTTCAATTCAAAGTAAAATCAAAGTCACAAGGTAAGTTTAATTTTGCGATTTCCGACCACTTTTTAATCGTTGATAAAGAAATTTAAAGTGAAAATTTGAATGATTATAATAATTTACTTAAATGCTTTAGTTATTTAGTCAGAATGACTGTCAAATAAAACTTAGAAGACCATAGCCTAAACTAAACGTTTTCGCAAAATTACTATTTCGCAATCATTTTACTAATCGTAAAAACGTATTTCAGTAAGATTTTTGTCAATAATAATTATCCACATGACATTTGCATTCATTAAATCGAATAAAAGTTTATATTAGGCTCACGATTTTGTGTGTTGTGTTTGAAGATTAAAGAATTATGTTTTTTCTGTATGCAATGCACGTGCAAACGATGCGTAAATTCAGTACATAAATGTTAAACATAATTATGACTGGATCGTTAAATCATTCGTGTATATCAGCTTTAGCAGGAGGATTTATCTTCATTCAAATCCACACTCATTCTCGCCTGTTATTTGTCATATTTAATATTTTTTTACGTTGACCTCACGGACGGTCCTAAAAATTTAAATAATTTGCTCATAAATAAATAAATAAATAAATAAAAACATTTCCTCTGGCGGTCTCTTAAACAATCAAAGCAGAAGTTATGGACAGACCTACAGATGTTGCGATATGCACAACATGAATAAAAAGATGATCATCGTTTTCTGACTTACAAACAGTTGCATGAAAATCCATCTTTGTGGTTATAAATCAGCACGGGCTATTTACGATGCGCTGACCGCAGGCCAGTGAAAACAGACACCGACTGTATCTTCATTCCTTTGCTTCAGTTAACCTTCTTGATAGTCGAACACTTTAGTTTTTAGGTTTTTTTTCCTATTTCTGAACTGTCTGTTTTCAATCTAAGACGAAAGACGAAATTGTGCCACAGATTAAAGAAATGCATAAATAAACAATAATCCTAATGAAAGGCCGTGCCTGACTTTACCCGTTGTCTACGTAACTTATATTTTTACAAATGACAGAAAATGACACTGTGATTAATTCAATAGAAATTTGTCTTAATATAATAATATTGTATTATATACTAATATATAATATTAGTGTATATATTAATATAATATATAATTATATTAAATTAGGTTTTATCAAAGAGAAGGGAAAGTTTAGATGCATAATTTTGCTTTTTTTGTTGCTTTTTTATATATGCAAATTTTAGAACACATTTTATACATGCAAAAAATGATATATATATATATATATATATATATATATATTAGTCTTTTCAAATGTGACTATTATTTCAGAACACATTTATAATAATAATATATATTACATAATAATATAATAATATATAAGCAAATATAAAATGTGTTCTGAAATAAGTCACATTTGAAAAGACTATAATATAAGACAAGCTAAAACACAATTATCAGTCCTTTAAACTCTCTTGAGCACAGCTCCTTGTATCCTTCAGTCATTGCTATTGTGTTTTTAAATAAATGATGAATTAGTTTAAATTTTGTATGCAAAAAATAAACATTTGTTTTTAATGAAAGCTCAATCAAGTGATATTCAGGGCTTTTTGCAAATCAAAATATTTTGTTCAAAGGTAATTGCGGTGTGACTGGTTTTAACACTTTTCAAAATACTAGTTTCTCAAATTGTTAGTGTCAGCAGACATGAAGATATGAGATAATCACTAAGGATCCCGTTGATGGACATATTATGATGCACAGGCAGAGACAGTGTTGTGCTTACAGAGCGTTTTCCTGTCTGCGGTTTGAGGAGAATGAACAGTGTGCGGTTCTGTGTTGTCAAAGGCAATATCTAGCCTTAAGGATAGCCTGATTGACCAGTCGGAGAACTTTGGGAAGACGAAATGTGCTTTGACTCAAGTTAACACTTTTTCAAGTGTGGGTTGTGAATCCAAAATATAAGAGGGTGGTTCGCTCTTTCAAGCCAATCAGAACCCAGTAAACTACATACAGAGAATAACAAAATGGATTCTTCATAGGTGTTAAAAACGTTTCTAATTGAAACTTGCACATAATAGTTATTTAAACTCAACAGTTTGTATTGATACCAAGTTTAATCCTCAACTAAGTTTAACTTTGGATGCATCATTGGAAATGGTAATGAAGTACCACAGCAAAGCATGAAACCAATCCAAACACCTGAGTAATTCATGACTTGCAGTGGTATATATAGGGAGTAGGACATTATTCAGAGGCAGATGTGTGGTATGGATTCCCAGAGATATCATTCATGCTTTTATGCTCAGCACAATCAGCAGGAGGCCTAAAATGACAAGCCCTGGCTGGCTTTCATAACCTTTCCTTACAAAATGACGTGCAACTAAAGCAGCGTTCTACAATTGATGGGATATTAAGTCGGCTATTAAGTATCTAGCAGGACAGTCTCGGTGGGGCTAGAAGGTTTTTACACGTATGATTAATTCTCCAAATTGTTTCATGGTTTTGGATAGCAAATTTCAGAGGTGTGACTTCATGGACAAAACATTTAAATTAAATGAAGCTTTGTGTGAGAGAATAAAGTTTGTGCTGCTTGTCCTTGCCACCAAATACTGGTATAAAGTATCCCGATATTCAAGCAGAAGGAAGTGGATTAAATATTCGGAGTGATATAAATCAACAATCTGGCAATCTGACCGTGTTGGTTCGTCTGGAGAACTGTTCCTTGTGACTGTTCCTGGTTTTTCTTTTATCCATTTCTATCACGTTGCCACTGTCGCCTTTTGGCTCGCTTAGTTTGAATATTCAGCAGTTTGTCTGCACTGACTCTATTGAACAAGAACTGAACTGATCTGGACCATTAATCTATTCTAGATCATTGAAGAACTTTACACAGTTATTGAACCAAACTGAATTAACACTAATCTGAATTGTCATCATTGAATTGTTATTTTCCTATCACTGTAAAGCTGCTTTTACAATCTATAGTGAATAAAGCGCTATATAAATAAAGGTAACTTGACTTGAGCTAACAAGAAGTTACATTCTTATTTGGAGTTTCCCATACAGGTTGAGATACTTCTTGCATATTTGGAGATGAAAGGACAAAAAGGCTTTTACTCATAAGTCATGAGTTATTTACCATATAAGAAATGCTATACAACACAATGGTGTATATAATTATTAAATGGCCTAGACCCTGTACAGGTTGATTTACAAACTCAGCCATACATAAAATACTGTACTCTTCAATGCATAGAATGAAGAGAATATTTACATCGTCTTCATGAGCTATTGTATATGATAGTGAGCATATGGGAGTGAAATCTTGGCGACAGAAAACTGGCTCGGTTCTGCAGTATATGGAAGTCATGTGTGAGGTCATTTATCAGGAGCTCAAATTTAACGGAAACACTGTCCTGGTTTCCCACAGAATCCACATTCCTGTGCGGCTTGCAGGCATTGATCTTCTCACAGGAACATCTGGAAGTTTTGCTTCTGCATAGATACCTGGATCTTCAATCTCCTGATAAAGTGGTGTAACTTGGCAATTGGAGGCCAAATGCTAGAACTTAGATTAGAACATTTCACTTCACTATTAAAACTAAAGGGTCTTCTTGGTCATTTGGTTTCATGAAAACCCTTTCATAATCAAAATGCTCTTTACAGTGAAAAAAGGTTCTTTAGATGTTCTTCACGGTAAGAAAAAGGCTTCTTTTAAGAACAGTTCACTGGGGAATCCAGATTGGCTCCTCCATGGCATTTTCATGGCAAATCTTTATTTTTAAGCGTAACTGCATCAAATTGGCTCTTTTGCTCAATTTCTCATAATAATCTTGACTTGAATGGAATTATTCATTATTAAATGAGATGAATGTCACTTAATGACACTGTTTCTGTTGATTTAGAGTGTGTCTTATCTGGAGCTGACCCAAACCATCACATTCTATAAAAGCTAACGGTTTCCCTGCTGCTTTACAGCTAGTTAAATTACACTTTGATGTTTTTCTCCTTGTTTCTTGCAGTGATTAAATAGCTACTCCTAGTGAGCATCTGATCTCTGCTAATTCAGACACACAGCCGACTCCTTTAGGATGAAGTCAGTGAGAGGGATTGCTTCAAACATGTTATACATTTGGCCTTGGTGTGAATTGTAATTTTCCAAAGAGGTATTACTGTAAACACCAGTTTACAGAAAGGAAAATACTGGAAGGGAAAATTAGGTTCTTTAAAAATGAAACCTTCTTCATTCACTCATTTGGTTCCATGAAAATCATTCATAGAACCCTATCTGTTCCACTTTAAAATGTTCTTCACTCTAAGACAACATGGTTATTTTGAGGAACTTTTGGCTACTCCAAATGTTAGAAAGCACTTCTATTGCATTGTTACAAAAACCCTGTTTATTTTGAGCGTATAGTTAGGATGTGAGCATGTAGGTTTGGTAGTAGTTATTCCTGTGGCTCAAATAGTAGAGCATGGTTCCAACAAAGCCAACAAAGATCATGGGTTTGATTTCCAAGGAATCCATGACCTTGACTCAAAGAATCAAGAATTGTGAATCTTAAAGGAGCACATCAATGCGGGCAAAATGGTTTTTCAAAGAAACCTGTCTGGCTATATGGTAGAAAGGTGTGCACATTTTGAAATCTCCAGTACCTGACTAGAGAAGTCATAGAAAAACTGTTGTCTTCCCTTTTGCCAAATAGGTAAGAAAACTTCAACACCCATAATGCATTGGGCATGTTGCCATCCAAGGCCACTCCCACCAATCTGATATTGATACACTTACCAAAGTAAAATACCGCCTTGCTTTAGAAGCAAATACTTCTTAGCAAACCATTAGTCATAATGGTGTTGAGTCGTTTTGTTCCCGGAGCACGAATTCAAAGAGTAAACGTTCAGCAGGCGTGAGTTAATTTCAGTCTCCAGCACATTCTAAGCAGTGGATAAAGGCTGCAAAAAATTGTAAATACAGAAAGAATGTCATGACAGAAAATAAAATAAAAAAGTCGATGATCAGGAACAGTATTTTAGGCCAAAGAGAGGTGGAAACTGAAGAAACTGCCTTTCTGTCAATTCTGCTTGAAGCAAAACACTGTGACACAGCTGTTGCCATAGCGTTTCGTTTTTAACATAAGTTTGTTTATAAAGGAAACAAAGTACAAAACCTACCCTTCTGTTCTGTTAATAAACCTCTGCCGATCAGAATGTCCAAGGGCGGAGATACAAAAATGCGGAAGTTGATAATCTGCAGTTTCTCTGTCAATACAATACATAAACCTTGTTCATTTACATACACCATTGACATTGTAACAATACAAAGCGGGTTGAAAATCGGCAAAGTTACACATATGACTTGCTTTGGATAAAAGCATCTGCGAAAGGCATACTTTTTTTGTAATGTTAAGAGGATCTGGGCGTGATGTTTGAATCTTCATACGATAGGATCATGAACTTTAGTGAACCTTTGAGCATTTTATCCGAGGCTACTACAACGGGACCGTCTCTGACTAAATGTGCTGCAAGTCACTGTGATTAAAGGCATCTGGTAAATGACGAGTAACCATTGTGCAATGAAGCTAAGTCATGGGGTAGTGAGTCAAAAACTGCTGCTATATATCAAGTGTAACTGGCACAATCTGCAATGTTTCTAACAGACCTTTCTTTTTAAGTGCTGTATCTGACGAAATGTATATCTCTGTGGCATTGGTTAGATTCTGCATTCTATATGGCAAGCAGAAAAAACAAAGAGCATTGCTAAAATCCCCAAACATTTGGACAGTTATCAAACCCAGACTATTGCTGTCAATGTGAAAATTGCAGCCAAAACCAAGGAGCTTTGGCTCTAAAATGCAAAACATGCAATGGCACTGTTTAAAAAATGTGGTGGTACGCAGATTCAGCATAACATGGGCTACAAAGCCAAGGAAAGACAGCAGGGTGGAACTGAAAGTTCTCACCACAGCAATTATGAATATTTCTCTGCCAAACTGTGATATCACAAAATATTAATGCATTTTAATAAATCTGATACAAAAAATCGCTTGAATAGTAACTGCGTGAAAGTTATTTGTACGTTTAGTTAAATGATGACTACCCCTTACAATCAACAATTTTACCTCTAATAAAACTTGTGGTTAAAGTGGTTAGACTGTGTGGTTAACAGGAGGGCAACAGTGTGAGAGAGGAGCATGCAATCAAATATGAAACGTGAGAACAAAAAGATCAAGGTAAATATCAATTGTGAACAGAATATGCCACTTTTTATATCAGGTGTCTTTATACACAAAATGGGAAAGGGAAAGGTGTCATGGCATGGTTCGGTTTAAAGGTGGTTAAAGGAAAGGGGTCAATACTGTAATGTAATTATATTAATTAAATGCAGGTATTTCTTAAATGCATGTACAATTTGAAAAATATGTATGGACGAAATAAGTGCAGTGTCAGAATATTAATTTAAATAGTATACAATGACCACAAAAATGTAGGTTTAAATTTAAGATTTATTTATTTGAATATAAAATTTCCATCCATGTGGATTATACAGTTTTAACATAAGCTAATAAACTTATATTTAAATTAGTTTGATGATCAGAAACATTTAAGTGTGATAAACATGCAAGAAATAAGAAATCAGGATGGGGGCAAACACTTTTTCACACCACTGAATTGTAAGTATATCCAAGTTGTTTCAATCATTCCTGTCAATACATTTTTGATTAACTGAATATTACTTGTCCAGCTAACTAGATCGTAACCATCTTCATACTTTTATACTGAATAAATGTAATTATTTTAATAGGGAGCAGATTTCTGCTGATTCAAAGCAATTTGGGGGGAAAATTTGAAGTTAATTTGTGTGTGTGTGTGTGATTTCAAGACTGTGTAATCCAAATAGATGGAAATGTTTTATGCCTTAAATTTGGGCCTTTTTTAATGTAGTAGTTAAAGATTGTTAATATAAAGTGGGTCTGGATGTTTTATTGTGCATCATTTCCAATCAAGCTGTAATTTTATCGAATTCTGCAAAAAGTGTGAAAACGATAATAAATTGTGTTAAAATTGAAATACACAAAATGCTGGCTATTAAATTAGTCATAGCAATACATTTTATCACTTTTTTCCAGAATTTCAAAACGAGTTGAATCATAAGTCAAAAACTATTAAACATTTGATTTATGAATGAAATCCAAGACAAGCGTTCTGCAAAGTACATCTATGAATAAAATGAATGAACAATACACTGCTTGTGTCTATTGGCTTCCTGTTACCTTCCTTGTTCTTCCCGTGACATTTCCTGCACCCGTCATGTCAATCACTTCCTGGTTAGTCTCGTCAGCTGTTCCCCATTATCCCATATATATATAAACCCTCATGTTTTCCCATGTCTTCGCTGATTGTTGTTGCTGTTTACCCTGTGTGTGGATGCCAGGTTCCCCTAGTGGTTTGCACAAGTGTGCCTTTTTGTTTTGTATTCAAAGGCTTTTGTTTTCACTTAATAAAGAGAGTTTCTATTGAAACCTGCGCTCTTCATTATTCCGCATCGCACACCGTGCTGCGTTGCTAACAGCTTTTTGGTTGATTGGCTCAAACATGAGCAGAAAAGGTTACTAAAACTGAGACTTTATATACTGTCATGCCATGTGTAACTTTGACACAGCTGAAAAGATTATGGAACCGAGAAAGTGGCGTGTGCTTTGAACAGGCATGCTCTGATTATTTACTTACAACCTGGGCATGTTTGTACTTTCATCAAGATACCGATTCAGGCATCCAACATGGAAAACATATTTTAAGCTAAGATAAAGAAAGGCTTGTTGCACATTATACGTCTTTTTATGTGGAAGTAAAGAACATTGAATAAGTTTTCTTGGTTCCCTATTTTCTGCTCATCATTTGTGGCCATGGTTTTTGATTAATTATTAATCTATTTAAGCCTGATTATTTAAGCCGAGTCCTTCTCTGTGTGAAAGTTGGTTGGATAGCAGTTCTCCTGTAGCTTTTCAGTGTTATGTTTTGTTAAAATAAGACTATTTTAGTTATTATTATTATTATAACTACTTGTTGTTATTGCTTCATTTAGTGAATTTGGTGGTCTCGATGTTCCTTTCCCTCCACACTTCAGCTATGTTTCTTGTCTGAAAGGATGGTAATGGGATAAGAAGCAGGTCAACGTCCTCCTCAATGTTTAGTGCATAGACACAAACACTAAAAACACAATTAATCCATTGAAATATGTCTGTTCCCAGGTAAAGATGGCACTGGTCTGGCAGACACAGAGATGCCTCAATCTGCTGATCCTATGAATGGTAGTTACATCAATGTGAAAGACCCCGGAGTCAAAGGTCAAGCAGAACGCCCTGTCTCTGAGCTTGGCAGTCCTCTAGACAAGAGTGAGGCTGAGAGCAATAAAGGCAAGAAGAGACGGAACCGCACCACCTTCACCAGCTATCAGCTGGAGGAGCTGGAGAAGGTTTTCCAGAAGACGCACTACCCAGATGTCTACGCCCGTGAACAACTTGCACTCAGGACAGATCTCACAGAAGCAAGGGTGCAGGTAAGCCATCTTTGAAAGAACTTGATAGTTCTGCTGTGTAAATAATATTAGGATATATTTGAGATTCATTCAAACTTCAGAAGAGCTGCAGTAGTTTGAAAATGCGACGTATGTGTATAATATTTGCATCTGGTTGTCAGTTACTACAAAAATAAACTCGGGAGCTGTTTACACGTGAATTGCACGTTTTTGAAAACGATACTGATGTCGTCTTCGTGTGACCTACAAGACTGCAAATTTGTGTAAACGGTGACGTCATGCGCATGCGCGTTACGTGTTTCTTTACAAAGTTACATCGTCAACTACTGGCCTGGTGGGAATAAGGCAGCATTTTTTGTCGTCTTCACACATACTGTTATTAATATACAGTAATGCCTCGGTTTATGAGTGACTTTGTATACGAGCAAATCGGTGTACGAGCATTGTATCTGAGTTCGAGAAAAATATTCCCTTGGTCATGCGCATTTTTGTGTGGAAAAGTCCTAACGCTCAGCATCTTCGCGCGCATTTTTACTGGAAATATCCTAATGACAGCCTCTCACAAAGCCCATCAGCCTTCACTCGTTCATTCTCTCAGCGTCACTCGGTTTGGTGCATCATTTACCACAGTGATACTTTTATAAGTGATTTACAGCCGTTTTACCTCGAGTTGTTAACATTAATTGTGATCGCTATTGTTCACGTAGTGAAATATATACGTACAGTACAGCATATAGACAATGACCTCAAGATGAGTAAGAAAGAAGGGATGAAATTCTCCCTGTAAGCAGTAAAATCCTCCTCTCGTCTCCTTCACGCCAGCAGCGACGCTACTCAAAGATGAAGTGTGCGTTACAGTAAATTGTCCAGTATTTTTTGAGTTTAATTGTCAATTATTAATTAGTATTTATATGAGATCTTAATGGTTATAATTTTAACTGTAATTAATAGGGTAAAACCCCCCAAAAATATTTTAAATGGGCATTTATGGTCGTGTGGAACGAATTAAGTGATTTTTATTGCATTCTTATGGGGAAAATTGTTTTGGTGTACAAGAATTTTGAGTTAAGAGCTCTTGGAACGAATTAAACTCTTAAACCGAGGTATTACTGTACTATGATATTATATAAAATCATACAATGATTAGGCTGCTTATGACCCTACATATGACAGTGTGAATAATGGCTGGATAGATAATACTATAGATTGTAATTATGAATATTATTAGCTGGTATTCTCATCAATTCAATAGCGTGTATTTTCTGGTAGCTTCATTTCTTACAAGCCTCTGCTGTGCTTAACACAACTCAACTCTCAGAACTCAATTCTCACATCAGGAGAGAGAAGTTTTTTTTTTAACTTCTAGTCCATGTTCAATGTACCTCTCTGCACCACAGCATTTAAGGAAGTTAGGGAAGAAAAAACACACGTTCTCTGGCAGTCGAAGAAAAGACGGTTTGAGATGCCATAATCAATTTCCATGCAGAGAATGAGGCATCGTCAGGAACACAGCCATGTTTTGAAGGTACAGTGCAGTAACTGCATTCGTCACACACATGAGTCTAATTACCTCTGCAGGCTGACAACACAGTGCAGACTCTGTTGAGTAACTACAGGGTTTGACCCGTTTTTCAAAAACATACCTACAGACATACGCAATTGTGATGAGCCCCTCCTGCTTTGCTCCCCAGCACTCTTGCTCTGTCCTGCTCACTCTCTCTGTCAAACAGGACCGTTCCCCTCAACACAATGTAATAGAGGATGTTTTGCATGATATCATAGTTTTAGTCATATGTGGAAGATATGTTTTGGAATATAATTTGATATCTTTTCATGCTTAACCTAATGTGATGTATAACGTGTCCTTATACAATGGGAGTATGTGTGTGTCTGTGGATCTGCACAAAAGGTCCAGTGCTCTGGTCTGTGGGTCTCTGAGGTCAGAGAGGGCAGCTCTGGAAAGCCGGGGGCTTAGGCATCAGGAAATTAAACATGAAATGTAAACAAACTCCAGCCTGAACATTCTCCCCTTTCACTTTTTAACATCCTTATTATGGAGCCCCTAAAGGGACGTGGTAAAGAAAAGAAATGTGAGATGGGAGGAACAAATATTTGTCAGTGCTTTTGCGTTCTCTCGCAAATGTTTTGCGTTCTCCCGAGAAACTTTGCGTTCACTTGCTGAATATCTGGGTTCCCCTCAGAAACTTTCCATTTCCCTGAGAAACATTGCATTCACTTGCAAAATGTTGGTGTTTCCCCAAATTACTTTGCGTTGTGGGAACGTTTCTTGGGGAAACGCAAACATTTTGGAAGTAAACGCAAAGTTTTTTGAGGAACGTAAACATTTTGCGATTGAATCTTTACGCTCACTCGTTTACGTTCCTCTAAGAAGCTTTGCATTCGTTCGCAAAATTTTTTAATTTCCCCAAGAAACTTTACATGTTTGCGTTCCCCCGGGAAACTTTGCATTCGTTCACAAAACATTTTGTATGAATGTAAAGAAATTTTACATTCACTCGCAAAATGTTTACATTTCTCCAAGAAACTTTGCGTTCACTTGCAAAATGTTTGCGTTTCCCCAAGGTGCTTTACTTACTGAACGCAAAGTTTCTCGGGGAAGTGCAGTATTTTGAGAGCGAATGCAAAGTTTCTCAGGGGAACGCAAAACATTTCGCAAACAAACGCAAAGGCATATTTTGCGTTATTTTCCCACCCATCTCATACTTTTTCCCCTTAGGGGCTCCATAATACATATACTTGTGAATGTGTGGAAAAGTCTAAATTGTGAGCTGTTCGCTCAAAATCGCAAGATATAAACTCACAATTGCAAGAAAAGTCTGATTTGTGTTATAAATTTGCTTTTGTGGGGAAAATTTTGCACATTTGCCAGAAGTAAAGCCTGAATTGCAAATAAACAATTTAGAAAGAAAAAAGTCTGAATGCCGAGATATAAACTTGAAATAATAATAAATAAATAAAAATACCTTTTTTATTTATTATTTCTGTCGCAGAAAATCAGGGAAAAAGGGAAAAATCTAACTATTTACAAGCTGCCGATTTTGTATAAATCTATACGATGTGAATTTAGCTATAAATAAAATAAAATGAGTAAAATGTTTGTTGTAGTTGTTTGTTTAAAAGAAGAGACTATTCTTTCGTTTTATTTCATGTTCAGATATTCATACAACATTAGATTCTGCATGACAGATTTGCTAAAATGTAAAAACTGCTCTCGCTTCCTGGCAACTTTTTAAAAAAATGCAGTCGGAGAGAGAGTTAATGTAAAAAAAACATTTACATTGTACACTGTTCTTCAATTAATCTTCAAAACATTTCCAGCCTTGTAAAACAACATAAACCAAAAATACAGATGCTGTTCGCTTCATTATCTGATTACTCTTAATTTCGTAGACCAAAGGAAAACAATATAAACGTCCAAAGAGAAAGGGATTAGATTACCTAGATTCTCAAGACGGATGACATGATCATAATGGCACTTGGAGGTCAAGAGCAGGCAGTGACACCGGCTTGAACGATCAAATTACTTTGTATACAATTGGCCCCTATAGACCAACTCAAGCAATATCTTTTGTAACTCAAATAAAGATCAGTTGAAATGCATTGTATCTTTTTGTGCCTTTTATGATTCCCCATTCATGTGAACTCAGTGTGCCATATTCTCTTACCCTTTCATAATATGTCTGGGGCTCTTGAGGCTTATGGAAATTGTAATGTGATTGGACAGGGATACACCTGACCTCACAAGCCAAGTTTAGCACACTTTTGCACTTGAAAATAGTCAATGAAAACATATGCATAACTGCTTAAACATGGGAGTCATCTTCCTTCCTAAACTACACACCAGAGTCAAATCCACCAGCATTTGTTTGGTCCAGTGAGACAGTTGTCATAAATCAACAACCAATCTTTTTTTGTCATTTGGATAGAACGTAGAAACAAACCGATCTCTTTCATACACTGTGACGTGATGAGAAGGAGAACCTGGACAAGATCACATTGAAAAACATCGATAACATAAATACATGGTATTTCTCATCTGAACATGTGCATGTCTTTTGCAGACTTTACATTGAAGATTACAAGTCCACATTGAACGAGATGAGGTAAAAAAAAAAAAAAAAAGACTTCTGCAACAGTAGAACAAAACATTGTATCTGGTAAAATCCGAAGAAATAATCAAGGGAACAAACTGCATTCTAAAACGATTAAATGTATTTACAAATCCTACAATATGAAAACACGTGTTGAGGCCTGACAGCACGCAGCTGTGGTTTGGGGTTGTTGGTTTGTGTCATGGTGCACTAACAGCCGATCAGAACCGGCCTCATGGTGATTGATGAGGTGGACCTGCTCCAGACATGAGCGAGGCTGGACCCGCCGGCTGAGGGGAGACAGACAGAGCTCCAACCTGCGCTGGCAGCGGACAGTTCAAATCCATACATAAATAGTGCAGTGCGGACAGCACATTAAAGACATCAGCTGAGGAACCGCGGCAGTGCTTTCATGTGCCTCGCGATTTATGGCTTCACATGGGTTCAGTTTTTCACGTCACTACAGGGAGAACCCGGTCCTCTTGTATTGATAATGTTCAGCATATAAACGGCATTGAGAATTTGGATTTTCAGTAACAATTTAGAAACGGCTTGAAGATTGAACAGAAAAATACACAATACCTGTATTCCCCCCTCGTTGCGACTTTGCAGAAAGATATTTCAAATAATTTGATATTTGGCTCCTTTCCTGCAGGTGTGGTTTCAGAATCGACGGGCCAAATGGAGAAAGAGAGAACGCTTTGGTCAGATGCAACAGGTTAGGACGCACTTCTCAACGGCTTATGAGCTTCCTCTTCTTACACGTCCAGAAAATTATGCACAGGTAAAGGAACGTCTGTACTGCCTATTTAAATGGCAAAAAATGCTATATGACTAAATTTAGAAACTACCAGCATCACTTCTCTGCCATTCACAAATCCTCTCTTGTGGCCTCATGGGATCGTAAAACATCCATTGGATACGCACTGAAGAAATTGGGAGTTTTATGACTTCTGTGAATTCAGAGATACTACTCATTCTACATATTAACTATATAGTAGGGAAGTATGCATATTGGGATCCAGCCAGTACACACACTCTGAATGCATGACTGGGATTACATGGGCTTTTTCTTTTTGTGTTTTTCTCTAGATTCAGAACCCATCTTGGTTGAGTGGCAGCAGCGCCGCCTCACCCGTGCCTGGCTGTGTGGTACCTTGTGATACTGTAGCTTCCTGCATGACCTCTCACTCCGCTAGTGGCGTGTCTGATTTCCTCGGTATGCCAAGCCCAGGTGGGAACATGGGACAGACACACATGGGCAGTCTTTTTGGCAACTCTGGAGTGTGTGGAACCATTAATGGTTTTGATCTCAGCGTTGAACCAGATCGCAAGTCTTCCAGCATCGCCAGCTTGCGCATGAAGGCGAAAGAGCACAGCGCCGCCATCACATGGGCCACATGATGCCTTCATCTGGGACACAGAAGACCAGACAACCTCAGCCCTAAGCTGTCAGCACTAATGAGGTGAAAGTTAATGCCATCTGGAGCCAATATGAACATGAGAATAGGAGGCTTGAAGCTTTAAAACACTTGGAGATTTCATTTTGAAAATTTAGAGGAAGCGGATGTGCAGTGGGAACTTGAATGTGTGGAAACAGAGGGGCCAGTTTCAAAACAGAGACTGTATTTACTGAAATGTATAGAAGTATATGCAAAATATGTACTGATTTCCCATGTATCACCATTGGAAAAGAAATCAGTATGCACTCATTTTTCCCATCAATCACCAGATATATGCACTATCAATCAAAAGTTTGGGGTCGATAGGATTTTTTTCAAATGTTTTAGAAAGAAGTGTCACCAAGACTGCATTTATTTAATCAAAAATATAGTAAAAACAGTAATATTGTGAAAAAAAATTACTACAACTAAACATTGATAAAATAGAAAACAATATTTAAATGACAATTAATACAATTTATTCCTCTGATGCAAAGGTGATTTTCAGCATCATTACTCCAGTCTTCAGTGTCAACTGATCCTTCAGAAATATTTCCAATGCTGAATCTGTGCTCAAGAAACAGTTCTTATTATTATCAATGTTGAAAATAGTTGAAAATAGAAACCATGATATCTTTTTTCAAGATTCTTTGAAGATAAGGTTCGAAAGAGCAGCATTTATTTCATTTTTGTAACAAAGTAAATGTATTTACGGTAATGGATACTTGCAGAATAAAAGTATTCATTTCTTTTGAAAATCTTACTGACCCCAACATTTTGAACAGTGGTGCAGAAACAAAATGAACAATTTTACATGAAGCTATGAATATAATCCTGATCGTTCAACCAAAAAACAAAAAAATATTACACTAATTCTGTTCCAAACCTGTATGACTTTCTTTATTCTAAGAAATGCACACAAGATTTTCTGAAAAATGTATTTTGTTGTTTTCCTCACATTTTTGAGTTCAGAAAAAGAAAGAAAGTCATAAAAGTTTAGAATGACATGAGGGTGAGTCACAAATTTTGATTTTCAGTGAACTAAGCCTAAATGAGTGATTACATTTCTAAACATGCGTTGTGTAATCAAAGTCACAGCAGTAAAACTGCTCCACATATAACGTGCTATTAGATAAAATGGTGAAATTGCAGTTTCATGAAAGCTTCCTGGACTCAAATGTTTTAAACAGTGACATTTTCTCTAAATTATTATTTAAATGAAATGCCTGAGCAGCAGGACAAGCTTTAGTCAGTGCTTGCTTTTATTAAGGCTTAAGAAGACTTCTCTGGCATTAGTTTTTAAGTAAGATGGAGAAGAATACAGAGGCATAATACAAAATATTAGAAGAACAAGTGCTTCCCATTCGATGTGAGACATTTTGCAGGGAGCAGAGCACTTACCCAGCCAAAGAACACATCCAATAGATCCAGAGAGGGTGAGAGCTATTCTATATCAGCCAGTGATATACCAGGTTTGACTTTTTTGTCCTTGATATGCCAAACAGGCAGATTCTGTCCAGCTCAAGCTCCAGAAATATTCCCTTTTAATCACAGCCACATTCTCTAAAGCAGAGGTAATAGGACATTGTTTCCAGAAAAATAGTGGAATGTTGTGATTGTGAAAGTTGTTTGTGTTAACGGGACACAGCTCTATCGGTTGGAACGTAAGCCCAACTTCGTTAATTTCCTGGCTCGATACAGCATCAGTTCCTTTGCACCAGGAAAAGGTCTGTTTTCACCCTCTGCAGGGAGGGTCGTCACCCAAAACCTCTGCTTCTTTTCAACACTGAAAGTGTGAAGAGGTTTGGCGCCAATAATCTGCTGCAAACGCAATTGCTTTTTGTCGTTTATTAAGAAAGATACATTCAAGTTGTAACTAAATTGACTTGACTAAATTTTTCCCACCAATGACAATAACTATAATGATAACAATATACTGTAATTCTAAAACCAAAAAATTGCAGAGTTTACATCCCAACTATAACGTTAACGGCACAGAGACACTATATCGTTGGAATCACTTTCAGAACGATTTTTTCTCCCACTGAAGTGCTTTGAAACACACATGTTGACGTAATTTCCATTGAAACTGGAAAGACAGGGTGGGACATACAGTGGTGTGAAAGTGTTTGCCCCCTTCCTGATTTCTTATTTTTTTGCATGTTTTTCACACTTTAATGTTTCAGATCATCAAACAAATGTAAATACTAGTCAAAGATAACAAGTAAACACAAAATGTAGTTTCTAAAAGAAGGTTTTTATTATTAAGGGGGGAAAAATCTAACCCTACATGGCCCTGTGTGAAAAAGTGATTGCCCCCAAACCTAAAAACTGGTTGGTCAGCAACAACTGCATTTGCGTTAACTTGAGTCTTTTACAGCTGATGAGGAGTTTTAGCCCCCTCATCTTCAGAATCAGAATCAGAAAGAGCTTTATTGCCAAGTGTGCTTGCACACACAAGGAATTTGTCTTGGTGTTGAACAAGAGAGCTCCACATCGAGGCAGCCATCTGCGGCGCCATCTTGACAAACTCTCCAGAAATACAAGAATGCAGTTTAGCAAGCATTACATAGCAAACACAAACAAAACATAACATAACATACACAGTACACGTGGTCACGTGTTGGGATTGTTTGAATGGAGTGGGAGAGGAGATAGATAGGGACAGGGACAGGCAGACGGATGGAGGGGGGCTGGGAACGGGACCGGGTGTGCCCTTTTTAATGTCATGCCACAACATCTCAATAAGATTCAGGTCAAGACTTTTACTAGGCCAGTCCAAAGTTGTTGTTTTTTTATGCTCAGCAGTGGTTTTTGTCTTGGAACTCCATCATGCAGGCCATTTTTGCCCAGTTTGTTTCTTCTGGTGGAGTCATGAACACGGACCTTAACTGAGGCAAGTGAGGCCTGTAGTTCTTTGAATGTTGTTGGGGAGTCTTTTGTGACCTCTTGGATGAATCGTCACTGCTCTCTTGGGGTAATTTTGGTTGACCGGACACTCCTGGGAAGGTTCACCACTGTTCCATGTTTTCGCCATTTGTGGGTAATGACTCTCATTGTGGATCGCTGGAGTTCCAAAGCTTTAGAAATGGTTTTATAACCTTTTCCAAACTAATAGATCTCAATTACTTTCTCATTTGTTCCTGAATTTCTTTGGATCTCGGCATGATGTCTAGGTTTTTAGGATCTTTTGATCTACTTCACTTTGTCAGGCAGGTCCTCTTTAAGTGATTTCCTGATTGAGAACAGGTGTGGCAGTGCGGTAATCCGGTCTGGGTATGGCTAGAGAATTTGAACTCAGGTGTGATAAACCACATTAAGTTATGTTGTTTAGGGTGGTGTTACTTTTCACACAGAGCCATGTAGGTTTGGGTTTTGTTTTCCCTCAATAATAACAACCTTCATTTAAAAATTGTTATCTTTGACTAATATTTAAATTTGTCTGTTTGTTGTGAATATTTAAATCAGTTTCTCCTCCTAATATCCTCCGTATCGCTTTAAAACACAGCATTCTGTGCGGATTTCAAACGGTTCCGGTGTTTTGTGTCTAATCATATGGATTGATTCAGACAATAAATATGCTTTCCATTGTGGGAATAAAGTTCTAAATGGGAATTTTGTCATCGTTTTGGCACATACTAACTTATCGATAACAATAAGACTAATATATTTATACTAAAAGCCAAAAAAGTTTAATTTCATGCTGACTTTAAAGCAGTGGACATATAAACTGCAGCTCACCTTACTACAATATCATCCGCTATAGACATGGACTTAGCTATAGACGCTATAGACACAACTTTACCCCTTTAGTCCCATTTTTTGAACCGTCAGTTGACATAAAATGGCACAGTATATTAAATCGATTATGATTTAAAGCAATTTCATTCTGTGAATTAGTGGGAAAAGGCACTTTACATACTTCCTGATTGAAATTATCTAAACTTTGTTCAGTTTGAAGTTCAAAGCTTAATTGACCCTTCCACTTCTAAATGTTACAGGTAGAATGTAACAGAGAGAGGTCATTGTGTATTCTATATTCAGAGAGGGCATTTTGCTCCTCTATTACTTCCTCAGTTTAAATACTACTGAGACATGCAGTTCAAATATATTATCATCAGTTCTTTGTGTTTGTACAGCATGCACTTTGAATTATATGGGGATTTGCTTATTATGTGTGTTTGGATTTAACGAGTGATATGGTTTTGTTGGCTTGGTTGTAATTCTTAATAACATAACTCAGTTTCTTTTGTAAAATGATCATTAAATTTTGTCCTGAAAATATTTTACAGGTTTGTACTTTGTGTCATGAAATTTAGGCAATGACAAGTTCATGTAAAATGCAACGCATTTTATCCGTTTGTGATATGGTGTTGCTGTATAATAGTGTCTATCTTAATTAAAATGATTATGGGAACACTTGCAACCAACTAAATGCATTCAAAGCTGTTACAACACATGTCTACTTTATTTTATTCTTTGAGAAGATGGTAGTTTGCATTTTAAACTCAAAGTTTTGTAAATGTAAACTCATATAATTCCCTTTTAGGACATGTGAGCTTATGACTATTGTTTCCGGTTAATCATTGGAATGCATGGATTTCAATATACAAACGTTTCATCGGCTGAACCAGAGAAAGGGTGTGAAAAGAGGAACAATGATTTACATTCAGGAAATGAACAGTTCCCGACAATGGTGGAGTAGACTGACATTTAAACTATTTTTTTTTCTAGCCAAATAGAGGAATTCAAGACATTGCACGTGGAAATTTGTGCCTGCATGTCTGTTGGCAAGGATGCCTATTGAGATTTAACAGCCAAAGAGATTTGACAGATTGTAATCATTTTGTTTAGTTTTTCCATGTTTCCCTCATTCCATTCTTAAAAGTTGTTTAAAAAACATGGGTAAAATGGATGCACTACATAAAATGCGCATTGCTGAGTGCCGGAGTTCAGCATATTTCACAGGACTACGAAGCAAACTTTGTCTTCTGTGTTGAGCAACAGTTTTGGTCCGCAACCAGAGCTGTAAGGAAACAGAGCCAACACAATGATTGTCACCCAGCAGAACCTCCACTGGGACCTGACAGCCTTCCAGATGAGGCTGGATCTCTCCCAAATGAATCTATCAGGGAAGATGTCTGGCACAAGCACAACACATTTTTACTTTCCCACTCCCGGAACGGTCCGATCCCTTCGCTCTTCTTACATTTCTGGCAGAATTGCCGTCCCTTGGGCTTTGCTAAACTCTCTCCACCTCACACGCACGAACCAAAAACCAAACACAGACAAAGATAAAGGAGTTTATGACTAAAAAGCGTAGGGTGATAGAATGCAGAAAATAGGAGAAAAGCACTGGGTCAAAAACTCCGCAAAATATGTCAGAAAGGTTTTATACCTGGAAAAGACTGGCACCTTATTGGCTGTTAAATCCACAATATACCATTGTTTAAATCTTTAATTTAAATATTTAACACACACACACACACACACACACACACAAACACGAACACACACACACAGAATGTTATTTGTTACTTACTTACATCATTGTGAGCCTGTATGACTTTCTTCAGTTGTCAGTGTTATGAAATGAAAGGAAATTAAATGATAGGTCCTTTTATTGTCCTTGATAGGGGAATTTGGAGTGGACTCAAAAGCAACATTTCAACATCACCTGGTTCACCTAAAAGTATTAAAAGTAGTAAACATACACACCATCACAGATATCTTAAAAAAAAAAAAAAACTGTGACTGATCAAGATTCAAGATAGATACTGCCACAAACAAAATTTTAAACCTGTTCAGTTCAGCAACAAATCATAGCAGGAATGGTCACAAATATATGTATGTGTATATATGTGTGTTCTACAGGAAAGAACATTCGTTTTTATTCATTTTCATTTTTGGTAGAACTACCCCTTTAAGTTTATTTTTTATATGGCTGCTGCTTATCTGTATATGTAAACCATGCTGTAAAATCCCCAGGCAATCTTTTTTTGTTTTATTTTAAAGGCTTTTCTAACTGTCCGTTTAATTGACCTGATCTGTGGTGTGAAATGATTGTGTTTCATCTCACAGCCACACGAGGTCAGCAGGCATCTCTTCAGCTCATGTAATACTCAAAATCAACAATCCTGGACTGTATCTGGACAGAACATTATTATAATGCTGTTGGAGGGTTCAGCACATGCTCTTTGCCCTAATGTAAGTACAATCGCAAATTGAATGACTGATTATCTGTTACAAGTGTGATTAGATTTGTAGTAAGAGTTTTTTCAATTACCTGTGAAAATAGTGTCTGAGCAATTAAAATAAAATCTGTAACTGAGTCCTCGCATGTTGTTGTTTCTGGATAAATATCAAAACAGCTAGAAATACTCAAACTTACACCTACTCTAGGCTAAATACCATCACTCACTCCAACACAGAAATACTGAAGACATTTGTCTTAATTTGTTTTCTCTTCATCAGAACAGGTGTGTGTTTCCTCTGAGTGCTCTAGATCAGTGATCCCCAACCCCCGGTCCGTGGATCAAATGGTACCGGGCCGCCCAAGGAACATTAAATTATTAACATTTTATTTACTGTGATGTATTTCTCTTGGGTTTGTGTAACTTTACATGGATGAGAGGTTAACCGGGAGCTGAGAGACGGCGACGACAAAGCTACAACGCCATTGCCGCTTGCAGCCGCTCAGCTCCTGACGTCACCTAAAACCGCACCAATACCGCGCATGCGCAAAATATCGTGATATCCGAGCGGTTTTAGGTGACGTCTGGAGCTGAGCGGCTGCAAGCGGCAATGGCGTTGTAGTTTTGGTGGAGAAAAGGTGTGTATCGCTCTTTTCTCTGTTCACAAGGTTTCAGCACTTAAATCCCTATTGCCATTTCTGACCTTCTATCTGTGCGAAGCGGGGGTTTTCTGCAGTGACCGCAACCAAAACAAAACATCGGCATAAACTGGCCGTAAGTGACACACTTCGGGTGTCATTGTCTCCTATTACCCTCCCTATTTAAGTGTACCTACACTGTATATGTTTGTTAACAACAAAAGGCATATGTGCACCAACTAACAGCAGAGATTTACCAGTATACAATAAAAAACACCTTCGATTCAGGATACAAACCTTTAATTATATTCTCCAACATTGCAAACACAATTTCGCTCACAGCGTAAACAATCATAACATATTCGTGAGGTCATCACGTTGTACTAGATTGCATTCTTGTGTTCTGCCTGTCTAATGTGCTTTCTCAACAAATTCGGCTTCGTCTCGTCTTTTAATAACCTACAATCCTTAGCGGCGCTGAGTAGAGCTCACATCAGAACCAGAAACAGGGATTTGTGTGTGTGTGTGTGCGTGCGCGTTGTGTGGCTGTACTAGATTGCATACTTTCTTGCGTTTCTTTCTGTCTAATGTGTTTTCTCAACAAGTATGCCCACGTATTATCACCTATAAACGGCTTTAACCAGCCTTGGAATTCAGGGTTTAATTCCCACTCCTTCGGGTGTGCAGATTTGACTGAGACATGATAAACAAGCCAGCTTGTTAGCTTTTGTCATTGACAGGCACACACACACACAATGGACGAGAGTATGTGACTGAGGCTGTGTGAGTCAAACAAATGCAGCGATTTATATTTGTGCAGTGATTTAATTATTTTTTAGAAAAAGAACATTTTACATCCCGTACTGCCATTGTGTAATCGGCGGCTTCCCGGACATGCGTGATTCATTTGCACGTGGAGTCTGAACATCTCCTGCTCTGCCTGCATCTGCTGCGCAAGGACCGGGCCGCCTGTGAGTGCTTTAGGATGGGGATGCGGCAGCACTCGCTGCTCCTTGAGAAGAGTAAGAACGATATGTGCTTTCACTTCAGAGAGTCTCCAAAAGTCTCCAATAACTCCAGATAGTCGTTAGATTTGTCGCTAGTCGCTTTTTTGAAAATTTGTGCTAGAGTGGTCTGAAAACACGCTAAATATAGCGACAAAGGCGCCAAGTTGGCAAAACTGACCGTGATCCACGTGCAACGCGAACTCAGCACATGCGCAATGAACTCTCAGTCACAAGATAACCATGTGAAGTGGCATATATGTCCCTCGTTTTTGCTCAAGATACTAGGATTCGGCAACATAACAGAATCGACATAACCCACAAGAAAATAATTAGACAAATAGGGAGTTTGGGGGTTCCACTTCAAAAACATCGACATAATAGTATTGGCGTGTTAACCATGACTTTATATGGCAAACCTGAATGTTTAGATCTTCTATTTAATACATACTTTAGAAAGAAGAAAACATGTAAGATATGATATATTAATAGTGACTTGACCTATTCTCAAATAATTACAGACATCTGTTTTTGTTTTACCTTCTTTTCAACTGGTCACTAAAGCATTTAGCGTTCATATTTCCCTGCTTCTGGGTGAGCAGCAGGGTCAACGTTTAAAATACCAGAATAATTTCATTGAGCATTTTTCAGTAATATTGTTGTTATAATAAAAGACAATCAATGAATGCATTTCTGTTTATTTATAATAGAGTCCAGTGTAGGCTTGAGGTGGTAGGGAAGGGAGTCAGGAACCAGGATCTCTGAAAGCAGGAAGCTGTGATTGGACCGTTTGGAATCCGGTTGGCCAAGAGAAAGAGAGAGTGCTCTGGATAGATGCTGTGGAGCTCTGAGACCAGGTGGCAAGGAAAGGGAACTCCAGGGAAGATGAGGTGACAGCTCAGGGGTTATTCATACTCTGACGTTATCTCAGATGTTAATGCCATTGCTGTCTATTTGGGGGATCTGGATGCCCCGAAAGAGTGAGAGAGAGCTCTTGTACTGGGTTGGTCTTAATGGGCACTGGTTAGTTTCTCTGGAGCTCTGAGACCAGGTGGCAAGGAAAGGGAACTCCGGAGGTGACAGCTCAGGGGACAGTCATACTCTGACGTTATCCCAGATGTTAATGCCATTGCTGTCTATTTGGGGGCAGTGGCATTAACATCTGGGGAAGCCATGATGAGGGATCTGGATTTCCATAAAGAGAGAGAGAGAGAGAGAGCTCTTGGCCAGTCCAAGAGCTCTCTCTCTCCTTCAGGCAATCCAGGTCTCTCATCACAAACCTCATAAACCATCCATCCTCTGATGATACCCCAGATGTTAATGCCATTGCTTTCTATTTGGGGGCAGTGGCATTAATATCTGGAGAGTTCAGATGAATCCTTTGTGATCTGGATGGCCATTAAAAAAAGATCGATTTTGGACTGGCTCGTTTCTCTAGGACTGAGAGAGGGAGCTCCCGGGGGATTGGGGTACAGCTAAAACTGCAACTCAGGAAACAGGCTGACTATGAAAATAACTGAAGTTGCCCTAGATGTTAGTGCTGTCTCTTTGGGGACAGTGGCATTAATGTCTGGGGAATCCAACATGTGGGATCTGCCTTGGTCGAAAGGGAGCTTTCGGCCTGGGATAACCAAGACAGCAAATGGGACGGGGTACTTTGGAACTCTGGCCTCTTTCTCTTTACTTGGGCATTGGATTTGACACTTTTTTCATCTTTGACCTGAAACAAAGTTTACTTTGTAAATATCTTACTGCTAGAACAGATCTATATGTGCAAATGTAGATTTCACAAAGGATCAATACCGTAAACCAGTCATGAAAGAGGATCCATTCTAACTTAATCCGCTGCTCAGGATTACGTTGCAGGAGACAGCCAATCAAATGGCAGCATTCTGTATAAAAGATGGGAGAGATGTCTGATTATTACCTTAAACATTGTATCGTCTCTCTCTGATAATGTTATTGTCAGTGATGGAAGTTTTTGTATGATTCAGAATTACAGTGGGCCTTTAAGCTGTGATAAAGTGCTCACCTTTGGATAAGCCAGATTTGAACCAGAGGTTTGCTTTGATGACATCCAGGTCAGTGTTGGTTGGATAATCCCCACACACCAATGCAAACAATAGTACACCAAGCGACCAAACTGTAGCTGGCTCGCCATGGAACGCTCCTTCCACCGTATATTCAGGAGGACAGTACTCATCTGTGCCTGGATGAAAGAGATTTGGTCTGATGCGCAAGTTTGTATTATAAAAAAAAGAGATTTGATCCTCCTTGACACAATAGACTGAGAAGTTGAAGGACAATACGTACCTATAAATAGATTATATGGTGAGTTCACAAGGAGATCACCGCACCCGAAGTCGATCAGCTTTACTTTCCTGGTTTCCTGGTCAAACGGCAGATTCTTGAGTTTGATGTCACCATGAAGCACGCCACGTTGGCAGCATATAAATGCAGCATGGGTTGTCTGCCTCATGATGACACAAGCAAGGTTCTCATCAATGGAGTCTCTGCTGCTCTCCGCAATACCAAACAAGTCCTCGCAGGGTGAGGGCAGCTCTCGGACCATGGTAAAATTGTTGGGCCGATCCTGCCAGTCTATGAGATTGATTATCTCAGACACCCTGGGACCTTCATTGGCAAGGATCAACTGAGCGACCTTGATTGGGAGGGGTTTGGGATGACCCGGCTAGAAGACACACAATTGTTTTTTGTACTTGACAATGACAGTTAAATTGTAGTATGTCATTTATGATAATATAAGAGGGTTTAAACTGAAAACAGATTACAGCCCACTTACAGTGCTGATATAAACCACGTTCTCCGTCTTTATAACAAATTTTATTGCTATCTGAAGAACAAAAGAGAAGAAACAAGAGGCATTTATGAAAAATGTTACATAAAATTTCTCAAATTTAAAGTGTGGCATTTGCAACACTAAAGTCATGAGTTCGATTCAATAAAATGTCAATGTGTATATTGAATGCAATATAAAAGCGTCTGCCAAATGCATAAATGTAAAAAGAAAGGATACCTTGAGGCCATCTTCCAAACGACTCGCTTCATATACTGCTCCGAATGTTCCTTCGCCCAGCAAATTCCCAATTTTGTTGCTTTGTGAGTTGATGACTGTTAAAAAATTGTTAAAAAAATACAGTTGGAATGTCAAGAAGAGATATTTCATCAGGAAAAGAAAAAGAGTAAGAGTAAAATGGTGGAACTATTTGCATAAAATGTATCAAGAATGTGTATTGTACCTGTTGTTCTCGTCGCCTCTTTCCAATCATTCTCCAAAGACACAGGGTCCTCTGTTGTACTGACTGGAGTTTGGAGGCAATCAACACTCGAGTCAGATGCAGTACGCGCTGGAGTCTGGAGAAGGTTGATGCTCTGATCAGACCCACAGTGGACAGAAGCAGGGAAGACATCGGGATCCCAGTCAGACCAAGAGTCCACAGAAGCAGGGAAGACATCGGGATCCCAGTCAGACCCGGAGTCCACAGAAGCAGGGAAGACATCGGGATCCCAGTCAGACCAAGAGTCCACAGAAGCAGGAAAGACATTGGGGTTCCAGTCAGACCAAGAGTCCACATAAGCAGGGAAGACATTGGGATTCCAGTCAGACCCGGAGTCCACAGAAGCAGGGAAGACATCGGGATCCCAGTCAGACCAAGAGTCCACAGAAGCAGGGAAGACATTGCGATTCCAGTCAGACCATGAGTCCACAGAAGCGGGGAAGACATCGGGATCCCAGTCAGACCAAGAGTCCACAGAATCAGAGAAGACAGACTCCTAGTGAACAGAAGCAGGGAAAACATCAGTGCTTGAATCAGAGGAAGAGCTGGTAGGAGAGGGAATGTTTCTGACACTCCAATCAGGAGCAGAGCAGACTGGTGTGGGGTCGACGTCGCTGCTCCAGACAGAAGCAGAGCTGACAGGAGTGGGAAAGATTTCAGCTCTTCTATCATGTGCAGACTGAATTACACTGGGATGGATGTCGGCACTCCAATCAGATTCAGAGCAGACTGGAGCGGGAAGGACATCACTGCTCCAGTCAAAAGCAGAGTGGACTGGAGTGGGGAGGACTATATCATCAGCCTCAGGGTGGCCAGTGGGAAGGACTTTAGGGTTACTGATATAAAGATCTTGACAATTATGGATCTCTACAGTTATGATCACATCATGTCGAGAAATTTGATCTAAACAGGAGAATGATAAACATAATATTTATTAAACATTTAAAATATTGGATAATCATCACTACTGATGAAATGAATGAACGGCTTTCATTAAATATTTCAAACATTCAGATTTTCATATTTAAAAAGGTTTTGTACAAATATTTCTATTTGTTAAAATCTTGTCCTGTGTCAAGTAAACGTCATGTATTTAAATTCGGTAGCAATTGTTAATTACGTTGTTTTCATAACAGAGTCATGTTATTCATTTACCATCAGAACTGCTGGCTTCCTCGGCATCTCCAGTCCCACGGTCTTCCTCACTACCCTGATCTGAGCCGGTCTTGAGGTATTTCTTGCCCTTTCTTCGCTGAGACGAGGCCCACCTCCAAAACCTTATCTTCTTTTTAAAAGTATCCTCCTTCCTTCCTCTCTCTTTTTCACCATCCACACCCACCTCTCCAAAACTATCTGGATGTGGATGGGTTTCTTCTTCTTCTGAGGAAGATTGTGCTTGTGTAGAATAATCGAACAAACTGTCAAAATCTGTTTTTGCTGGCTTACAACACGAAGTGAGTTGTCCCATATTCGCTGTTGTGAGTGAGCTGCAGAATGAGCAAAGTGAGAAGAGTTGCACTTGCAAGTTTACACATACATTATGATGTCATTATAGAACTCTGCAACATTCTACTCTTCCAGTTCATGACCTTGTGTTTCTATGGTAATTCATTCGAAATGCCAGTCCCCCATTGGTCCGTTCCACTGCAGAGGCGTGGCTTCAGAGAGCAATTCTTGAAGTTTTGCGAGAAAAACGCGAATAGTTATATGGGAATTCATCATGCCACGCACTGAATGAATTAACGGTTTGAGGTTTTTTTTCTCTCCCTCGCTTCAAAGTTCAGTTACTTGTACGAAGTGTTCTAATACTGCATCTTTCAAACAGTATGATGTCAAAAACACCAAACCTTCATTCAAACCAAAACACCAAACCATTAATTCCTCAACACATGCAATTTAAGCTTTAGTTTTCTAAGAATTTCATCATTTCAAAAGTGTCACAGCCTTGTTTTCGAGCATGATTATACCTAGTTTGTACATAAATTGAGGACTATTCATGGCAAATTTGCAATCTTTTACATTACTTGTACTGTTTCCAGTTACTGTCCATAACAGTTCACACTGTCATTGTAGTTTTGTATAACTTAGTTACTGAGTACAACCAGCACTTCAACACATCTAAATAGAGCCAATAAAGTACTGTAAAACTGGATTAAATTAATGGAGTGTGTGCGATATGATTTGAAATGACATGTTTACTTCTGCATGTCATTACAGTACAACAAATAGCCAAACGTAACAGTTTGTTATTACCAAATAAACATCAATGGTATAATAATATACTACAAACACTGAAAATATAACCTACTGTTCCAAAAGTAGGAAATGTATGTAGACACATTCTGCTTTTCTACATGTTTTTAATGTGGGCTCTTGTTAAAAGATGTAGGAGATGGACAAGATAAGTTCTGAGAAATCGAGCACCTAGTTTTCAAATGGGAATTGGTTTGATATTTTGTATATAATGTAATAACATTCAAACATTTTATGTGACTTGTATACATTGCCGTGCGCTATTTTTTAAGGCTTTAATTTATTTATTTTTTTATATAGATTATATTATATTAAAATACATACTTGACTTAGATGCAAGCAAGTGTCAAAATTATATATACCTCACATAAAAATGATAAATACGCGAAAGAGAGTTGTTTTTTTCCTTTGGTTTCATGGGCTTTAAACTGATATAACCTTGGACTTTGGACTCCGAAAGGTCCAATTTATTTAGAGAGATTACGAATCCAAACAAAAGGTTCATCAGTTTCCTTTAATGTTAGTCTTATTTTCAATACAAATGCATACACATCAATTTCAGCTAAAATCACATAAAATTACTATTGCCATAAACATCACAATACGGGGGAAAAAATGCTGGTCTTCAAGCAGGGAAGAGGTGCATTCGCTCTATACACACACACACACACACACACACACACACACACACACACACATCTCCAGCATCCAAACAGGAATAGATAAAAATGGAAAGTCACGTGACTATACAACACTAATATAATGTGCTTGTGAAAGCTTGCATTCAATGACTGTGATAATGTTTTGGTGACAGGAACATTTTTTATTTTTTTTTTTTACTAAAAGCACAAATGCCTATACAAACAAGCCAGCATTACTCAGTATAAATATTCTTCATCCAAAATCAGTGCAGCACCTTCTTCATCTGTTTTTCAGGCTTTATCCGGTCTATTTAACACCTGGTCGAAATTAAACACGGGCTTCCTGACATAAAGCCCATTCAATCTTCTCAGTATTCAAAGAATGCTCTTTTTTTGTCAATGTTTTATTTTTGCTACCTTGTACTTCAAAGGTCCAGCTGTGAAGTACAGGTCAGTGATTCATTTTTAGATTTCTTTTTTATTTTAGAGATATAAAATGGAGTAAAACATTCTTTGAAAAGTGGTTCAGTTTTCTTTTGAGGTGTTTTACTTTTTGAAAAAGTCTTTCGGTGAACTTGATCTATTGGATTCCCCTGAAAAGACACATGGCAAACACCATGGCAAAAAGCTGTCGAGAAAAGAAAGGAAAATGTGTAAGGAAAGTAAACAAACAATTAAGAATCATTTAAACAGTTTTGCTTGATAGATTAAATCTTAAGGGGCAAAATTACTTTGGGCCCCTCACTTATTAAAAACCATCTCAAGCTTCATTTAGCTTTTCTGCTAAATTAATATTGTGCTTTTAATTTTTTACTGAACACATCATGAGGATTTGCAGTTGCTTCTCTACCTCCAGCACATTACCACACGAGGGCAGCAGCGATTCATTTGTTTTAGACAAATTCTCGTGTTTAATATGAATGAAACAGACATAATGTAATACTGTACCTCAATGGTGAGTACAACAATAGCCAGGGCACCAGCAACATAGATGTACATCTCAAAGTAGTCAACGACCGCTGAATAGCAGCCCTGCAGATCCAAACATAAACATATACAGTTTTGTCAAATGATCTACTCACCTATATAATAATAATAATTCCTTACATTTATATAACGCTTTTTCATACACTTGATGCGCTTTACAAGGAAGGGGGGAATCTATATGCTGTCTCTAAATATAAATTACTATTAATAATAATAATAATAATCCAATAGTATATATGACTTGATCACCGTATTCTGCTGACCGGACCGAGGCATTGAAACCATTCATTTGAAATGGAAATATTTTTTGTAACATAATAACTGTTACATTTAAACAACTTAAAGTAGCCTTGATTTTATATATATATATATATATATATATATATATATATATATATATATATATATATATATATATAAAAATTACCCAAACATTTTTACTGATAGCGGATAACGGATAGGTTACATCCGGGGTTTTCAAAGTGTGGGGCGCGCCTCCCCTGGGGGGCGCAAGAGCATGCCAGGGGAGGCGCGGAGAGTTGTAAAAAAAAGATAGTCTAATAATAACTCGCCGAACTTGTATTAAACCGCCTTCGTTTTACATTTCCCTGTGATGTCATTCTGTCGCGGCTGCAAGCGCGTCGTTCAACCCTCGCCCCCCGTCAACGATCGCGCCTTTTGGAGGGGGGGCGGCATTGGGTGAGTTGTGTCAAAAGGGAGGCCCACTGTCTCAGACTTTGAAAACCTCTGGGTTACATCATATAAAAAAATAAAAACCAAAATTGACAATAATAAATGTTTCTTGAGCATCAAATCATCATAATAGATTGATTGTGAAGGATCATGTGACACTGAAGACTAAAGTCATGAAAATACTGAAAATAAAGCTTTGCATCACATGAATAAATGACACTTTAAAATATATTAAACAGTTTTTTTTTAAATTGTAATACTACTTCAAAATATTACTTATTTTACTGTTTTGGATCAAATAAACGCAGCATTGGTTTGCAGAAGACACTTCTTTCTGCAGTGTATGTGCTAGACAACACCATAAATAGAATAAAGCTCTGGATATAAATATAAATCTGGATGATCACTCATATTATCATCATATTTCAGCATACTATGGCAAAGAACTAAGGCCTTC
The DNA here is from genome assembly GCA_037043235.1 of Rhodeus uyekii. Taxonomy (NCBI): domain Eukaryota; kingdom Metazoa; phylum Chordata; class Actinopteri; order Cypriniformes; family Acheilognathidae; genus Rhodeus; species Rhodeus uyekii. The sequence continues at coordinate 4,551,351 of JAWRVZ010000024.1, read as the reverse complement.
CAGAAATGATAGACTCTGATCTGCTTTGAAATTATGTCTATTGTGATCTATTTAAATGGACTTGAACTAGACTGAATGATTTTATAAAGAATCAACTTGACTCTTGATCTGTGGCCGACTGCATAAACTGCTTATACTGGTGGTACCTTTTTAAAATCTACCATAAAAAGGGTAAGTAAGGCTTGGCTAAGTACCAGTTGGACAAATGAGTTTTTAAGACACAGTCTTAACATAAGCTATGTTTCTCACAAAAGTTATGAACTTAACTAAACATTCACTTTCTGTGAAATTGGCGCAAAATATCTGTAACAAAAATGGAAGCCACTGTGGCTCTTTTTCCTCCATCATAAATGACTTGCGTGTCCGGGCATGCAGACGAAACGCAATAAACGCGGTCATCTTATGTTGTGTTCGGATGCTGCCGTTTGTGAACGCAATCATGTGTGACGAATTAAACCAAACATTTCAGAATAACTAAACCAACATTTGAGATGTTGTGCAACGAAACTGATTTGCTGTTTAATCCGGGAATCCAATCACATCCTCTGTTTGAAGTTTTTTGTTGCGCATTGAGGAATTTATTCGGTAAATGTGTTTATGCACGTCTTATTATCGGATAGAAAAATGATCTAACTCAATTGAAGTTTTTGTAGAATCTTTAGAATTTATGCGCATCTTGGCATTTCCATCTAGCGTTTTTTTTATGATATCCCAAAATGAGCATAAAAATGTGTGGGTGGAAACATAGCTAGTAGAACATCAGATATCATGTTCTAGAAGGTTTCAAACCTCAGCCTGCTCTTCACACAATGAAGATGATTATAGATGACTTGGAATATATGCAGCACACTGGTCATATGGACTATTTTTATAGTATGACTTGATCTTAATTATTTTAAGCTTAACAGTTGTGGTCATTCTGCACTGATGAGTTATTATGAATTACATAATGGGTTTGGAACTACTGTACATGAAGGTGAGTAAATGACCAAATTTGAATGTTTTGAACGTGAAAATGTCCTCTTGTAACTTTTTAATACGTTTTACTGTCCCTGCTCGCTTTCACAGAAGCTTGCTCACACGCTCACATTCCCCAGACACTGAGAACATGGAAACGCACTAGTCAGCATTGAGCGAGCTGAAGCTGAGTGGTAACACTATTCCCCTCTTCCTGTTTTTCTGCTCTAGTTACATCTGAGCTTTAGACCAGTCAGAGGGGATGTGACGCACACGTTAGGATGAGAGCCCACCTTGTTGTTCCGGTACAGCATGTTGCCTGACAGGCATTCCTCCCTGTTACTGAAGCCTACTTCTCCAAGATGATTATTCCTACGGCAGCAGGCCTCGGGCACCACTTCACCGGGGTTTATGAACCTAAAGATGCTTCCCTCGAAGTCTTCTGGACTGTTCACTCCACAGCAGTCAAACTAGAGGGATGCACAGACGGGCAAATGGAAATTACGCTCATTTGTAGCTTGAGGTCCCAGAAACGTATTCATCATTTCCCGCTAGCATGTTGCCAGCCACCGCCAGCATTTTTGATAATTTTCTCAAAATGTTCATGGCCCTCAGAATATTTTGTTGTATGAATATCTGAAAATGCAATATCATCCCTTTTGGTAGGTTTCATTAAAAAAAGCAACATTTTGAGTAAAACGATTTTGTCAAAGACTACATTCAGACTGATGATCAACACACAGATCGCGTCCCCCAAAGCTTCACAGTCATAAAGCTCGTCCTGGGTCGACATTTCATTCCGTAACATTAGACACTTTTGATTTATATGCCTTTTAATGTTTTTGATTGCGTTATTTTACAAGCTTTATCACTTGTTTCTGCTTCTTTTTCCTGAGTTTTTGCACTCTTTCAGAAGATGTCATTGTGCCCACTACCGTATAACAGTGAAAACGCAGAAAGTTGGAAATTTGGCGGGCAAAGAGTTAAAAGTTTAGTAAACAAATTTAAAGAAGACATACGGTGTTCATAATGGCGTTCCACGTTGATGTGAAGACATCGGTGTTATTGTAGCCTTGGTAGTGCCTCTTCAGTTCCTTAGTAAAGTATTCTCTGGTCAGCTGTACACACATGCACAAACAAAAATATTAAAGACATTAGCAGCACATCAACACTGAAAACAGAAATCTGTCTCAACATGACGGACAGGGTCACTCACATGTTCCCGGAAGATGAAGGCGAGAATGGCTGCCGCCAGCTCTGCCAGGAATATAATGAGGATCAGCATGAAGAACTGATGAGAGAGGAAAAGATGTGCTTGGTGTTTGGACAACTGTATTCCCAGCTAACAAAAACACGTTCTAAAAATGTTTTTCTAACATTCTCATTAAGTTATGAAAACATCATTTATGAATGCTCTCTGACCGTTCAAAACTTTTTTATTTTATTATGCAGACACATTTAATTTGATACATTTGCAAACATTACTTTTGAATGTTCTCTGAATGCTCTGAAACAAGTAGTAACATTTAAAATAAAAGAAATGTTTTAGAACAAAAAAAGCATTCCATGAACGATGTACAAGTATCATTTTGATGCTTACATGCTGAGAACTATATTAAAGACCACATACAACCTTCTATTAATGTTTCTGGAAGAATGTTTGTTCATAACTTTGAGAGAATCCTTTATCCAGATGGGTTTTTAAAGTCTGAACAGCAAAAAGAAAACCTACAAGAAATCTGATTTTCTCAAATCTGATTAAAACCAGAACCAGAATGCGATTCCAATTAGATTTTTACAGACGTGTCTCAATCTCGGGTTGTTACTCCTGTATTCAGTCCTTAATATGGTTACATTCACAGATAGTTCAGTTATTTACGGGAGTGACAACCGCATTCTGTAACCGAATTCACATCCGTATATTTCACGAATCCGTATATTTCCGTATATCCGTCTCACAACTGCATTCTGGGAAAACCTGCGCTGTGTGAACAGAAACCAGACTAGATAACGAGTTGTCTGTTAGAGAGCCGCTCTCCGCTGGACAAACGCGTATCTGCAGTGTGTTGTGGGTCTGGTTTCGCTTACAGCGATCTTTGATCATCTTACAGTGGAGGAGACATGAGCTGAGGGTCCGTGCAGAGCAGTTGAGCAGTTTTGTGTTCCTCTCTCTACCCAGATATAAACACTGCTGTTGGTAAACACTGATTTGACAGATGAACTCGCGGCTTGATTGGACTCTTGTCGTATCAAAAGTGATGAACGTCGCCATCTTTGATATTACTTTGGAATATGAGAGGATATGGGCTTGACCCTGCACAGTTCATACAGACAGTATTCGAGTTGCTGTTTGAACGGGACATTGAGACTCACACCTGTAAGTACAGCTGGGTAGTCTGAACGTAACTGAAGATTTATTAGATTCTGGATTTTGGATTGCACCAACTTTATTGGTTAAGTGTTATCGAAACATGTGACTTACAAAAAGCAGCAGACACTTGTTTTCTCGTATGGCTCCGCAGCAGCCCAGGAAGCCCAGCAGGAAAAGCATGCCCCCCATGGCCAGGATGATGTAAACGCCTGTGAAGAGAAGAGGGTTGGCTGCCACTATCTCCCTAAAACCCGTGGGGTCCACCACCACCCACACCCCCACACCAAGGAGGAAGGAGCCGCCCAGCTGAGGGGAAGAAAAAATAGCCATTTAGCCCTACTGTCAAGTTTGTGTCATTTTTTACTTTGCTACATAAATCACACACACACACACACACACAATATTCCATTTTCAATAAACTTATTAAATATATACAGTCAAAAAAGGGAGGTTTAGGATAGATAAAAGGGCAACAGAAATACAACAAATGTCACCATATGCAAATAGTTTGAGCCCTCAAAACATTTAGCATAAAGATTTTTTTTCTGAGGAACATTAAAAGATATTTTGAATGGACGTCAAAAGACCAAAAATGTTTCCAAGTCATACAGGTTTGGAACGAGTAAACGATGACAGAATAAAATTATTTGGATGAAGCATCCCTTTAGCTAAATTTTGTTATTTTTATGCATTTGGCAGACACTTTCTTCAAAAATCGACTTACTTACACTCAAGGAAAACACTGACATTCAAATCAGATCTTGCTTACAGGAAAGCCTTATTAAAACGTATGAACTAGTTCAGTAAATAATGCTACAAATGTTGGTACAGGCAAATTAATCTTGAATGAATCTTTATTGTGATTAAGTTGGCCACTTCCCACACACTTCACACTACAACCAATTCCCTACCAATTATGGAAAAATAAGTTATTACAGTTCAGACATTTTGCATTTTCCCTAACTTTCCAGCCATGTTTTGGTACCGTTTCTGGCCACAGTAGGGATTTTCATGGGGGCTTAAGCCTTTTAAAAAAAGGGACTATTTATGGACTAATATATTTACTTAACTGAAAAAACCTCATATAGGTGCAACATTTTTGAGTGCAATTCCCACTTCACCGACAGACGGCGACCGATGCGGACAATCACAGCTACAGTACGTCAAGACCCAAATATTCCCAGACAAATGCCAACTCAACATGTTCAAGCACCACCAGTGGCAGCAGAAGCCAACACCGGTAACACACCGATCCCACAAAATCTGATGAAGGGTCTGTTGCCATCTGTCGTAGTGCGAACTGGTCTTAAAGTCGTCATGAATTCAAAATACTTTGTGAGTGCGCTTTACTCGCCTTGCGGTGAACAATTCCTCTGTGCACATTGATTCAGAATTTTCTTTTTTGCCTTTGTAATCTCTGATCAATGATGAACAATATGAAAATGTATTTCCCCTCTAGAAGGCCTTCCTTCTCTGATTCCTTCCTTTCTTCTTCTCTGCACTCACTTTTCTAGATCCAATCAATTCTCAGCAGGAAAAAATAAGCCACACCCTCTATTGTTCTCATTCAGTATTCTGTTTCACTTGGAAAATCCATCACTATACCATAGCACAGTTGGTCGACACTTCAGTTTCATGATGACTTTAATGTTTTCTACTGGGAAAACAGTAGAGCATGGAGCTTGCAACACCAAGGTCATGGGTTTGTTTCCCAGAACGGTTTAGAATGTCAATGTGTTTCTTGAATGCAATGCAAGAGGTAATGCGATTTACTCAAAAAATTTTTAAACTGGAAAAACCATTGAAGATTGCTGATTCTTCTGCAGTGCAAGATTAATGATTGTGATAAATATGAACAATTATTGTGCACCACAAATTGCTGAGTTGTTCGCTCATTACTTGTTAAAGTGAACATAAAGGTTAACGCGCCACGGAGCAGAGAAAATGCTAATGGCCTCTACTGCTGAAAATAAATCATTTTTGAGTAAATGGCTACTGAAAGTGAATGCTTCCAGGGAGGAGGGGGAAGGTGAAGGGATGGATGGAGGAGCGTAAGGAGTTTTAACAGGCGAGTCAAAGACAGCCGAGTGGGGGCTGGGAAACGCTGCGGTTTCTTTTGCAGCTTCCCACAATCCTCTACCTGTCAAAGTGATACCCTTCCACCATCCCATCGCTCTCACACACACACACACACACACACACACACACACACACACAAAGGTATGAGCAGACACCAGACTGGTGATTAAACAGCTCATGAAGTGTGTGTGTGTGTGTGTGTGTGTGTGTGTGTGGTGGGTTTTGAGATAAGAGCCTCACACAAAAACATGTTCCTCAGTCTCTCTCTCTCCTGTGAGTTAAACCTGGAATTCTTTTCATGGATGGCATTAGCAATGTGTCTGTCAAGCGGAGTCCTGTCACAGCAGCTATTTTTGTCATAAACAGATTCAATAAACAGCTTGACACTATCACTAAATTGCTGTTTTAATAATTTTTTGCGTTGAATAAATATGAGCAGCTGTTTTTAGCATATTAAATGGATTTCAGAGAATTACATTAGCATGCATTTGAACGAAAACAAGCCATTTTATTGTTAGCTCTGCACTTACGTGTTTGTGTGTGTGTGTGTGTGTGTGTGTGTGTGTGTGTGTGTGTGTGAGTACATCACATTATTCTCACTGTTGGGAGATAATGAATTCAGTCAAACGAAATGAGTCCAAATCTTTCTCTGTCGATGCCAATCCTACGGTAGGCATTGTTGTCAGCCTATACAGATGATCAAAGAAGCACTTTCTGTCTCTTCCCTTTCTCTCTCTGTCCCTTCCTCTATTTTCCTGTCAAATTCATAAGCAAGTAGTTGTTCTGCTATAAACCTGTGAATCATAAACACACCATGGACAAACCAAGCTGAAGTCAAAGAACTAGCAGCAACAAAGCCGACTGTGTTGTCGCCTCTTGTCAGCTGCGTCTCGGACAAAAAGCCGTGCTAAAAGGGACTAAAGACGACTGTCAACTAGCATGTAAATAAGTCTAGGTATCAATAATCATTAAAAAACTAAACTGAAACTAGAACTAGAGAAATACAAACTGTAGTGTGGCGCTTGCAACGCAAAGGTCTTGGGTTCGAATCCCAGGGAAAGCAAGAACTGATTAGAATGTCAATGTGTTTCTTGAATGCAATGCAAGTCGATTTGGATAAAAGCGTCTGCCAAATGCAGAAATGAAAATGTAAAATGTAAATATCAAGCCACAAGCTGAATTTTCAGCATCATTACTCCAATCTTCAGTGCCACTTGATCCTTCAGAAATACTTCAGATATGCAGATTTGCTTCTATTGAAAGCAGTTTTTGTGGAAACTGCGATATTTTTTTCCAGCAACCTTTGATAGATAGAAAGTTCAAAAGAACCGTTTTTTTCTGAAATAGACATATTTTGCGACATCAAAATCTATTTAATGCATCCTTGACTCCAAACCTTTGAACGGTTCTGCATGTGGATTCATCGGGGACAGAGCTCAAACATAAAAACAGTCAATCTTTTCAAGGTTAAACTAATTGAAATCATTTGGTGGTCATCTTGGAAACACTCTCAAACAGTTACTGGTCTAGCTAATAGCTAACGGGCAACAAACACTAGCTAAAAGGTGATTCTCACATTCATTTTTCTGAGTAGTCAGTCTTCTTTGGTAGATCAAACAAGAAGTGCACATTAAAGGCGGAAAGATAAATACTCACAAAGATAAGGAAGTTGAAGACAAACATGAGGTACTTGATGCAGCTGAGGCAGTCTCCTTCCATGCTCGTCCCCCGCGCTGAAGCCTCCCCGAGCCCCTTGGAAGAAACACAAACATAGCGTCATCTCTGAACTTAATCAGAAACATTCACAATCGAGCCTTTCATCTACACACTGACACTCGGCACACAAACAGTCATACAAGCGCTCTCTTAAAACTTAAAAGGTTCACCGTTTTTATTGCACTGAATGCTAAAATACCAGCATCAAAAAGGATTATTATTATTAAATTTTTTTGGTAAGCAAAATCCTGTATTTAAAGTGCATTCAAACAAGTAAAATTCAGGGTTCCCATGTGCATACTAAAATAGTCATTTCCTTTCTTTCTTTCTTTTTGTAAAGGCACAGCCTCCCTTTTAGTGTAATTAATGATGAGAGGCTCTTGTGTTTCAGACCATCCCTCTACCTGAAAAAGCACTCTCTAGGATGAAGGCCTATTACGGCAACACTTTCCTTAAATGAAATGGGGCCTTTTTCATTAGTTCTACGAGAGCGCTAACAGCTAGCACCAGCAAAAAATACCCTGCCATTACTCAGACAGCAAAGAGAGGGTGTATTACACGAGGGTGTCATCCTTAAATATATGTTTGAGTGCAACCTTATCTCACTTATGCACTGCTAATACCACAAGTCCTGTTGCAACCAACATCGCAAGTATTATGAACAGATACAGCAATTATAGCAGTGAGAAATCTGTGGAGGATATAGGCTTGGAAAAATCACTTGTGTGTTGACTTGGAGCCAGAAATAGAACGTGGCTTGATGACAAGTACACTAACCATGACCTTTCTTTTTGTTTCCCCCCCCTTCCATCTTGTTTTCTTTGTATTTTCCTATCTTGTCAGATGCAATCCCATTATGCTCCGGCAGAACTTTCTCAAAAGACTTTGGCTCACCCTGTGTTGTTTTTTGGCTCACCCAGTTTCACTAAAGTGGTTTCCTAGAGCTCTATAGGTCTTCTCTTGAGGAGATTTTGAGAGGAATATGGGGTTTTGTTTGGCTTAGTTGTCTTGTTATTCCTGTGGTCTCCTGAGTATTTTATCTATCTATCTATCTATCTATCTATCTATCTATCTATCTATCTATCTATCTAATGCAAAGCTGAATTTTCATCAGGCTCCAGTTTTCAGTGTCACATGATCCTTCAGAAATCATTCTAATATGCCAGTGTATATACCATATTTTCCCGCATATAACCCGCAGATGCAGATAATCCGCACCATCATATAGCCCGCGGGGTTTGGGCAAAAAATTGTTGGCATAACCCGCACCTTCATATAACCCGCACCCATCGATTTATTAACTTTTTTTGTGTAAGTTCACATTTCGAATTTCGAATGTTGCTCGCATGACGTCAATTATCATAACTGTTCAGGCTCGGTACACAGTGCTTGTGCGCAAAATTGACACAATAAGAAAACAAACACAAGTCAGAATCAGAAGAAAAAGAAAGAGCAGTGTCTCCCGCTTGCAGCAGCTCGTCCCTTAAGAAGCGATTCTACAGGTGTTGATCATCGGATGAGATGAGAAGAGCCCGCCCTCATGCAGCACAGCCAATCACGTCTTCTTGCATGATTGACAGGTCAGACAGCCTATCAGTGCCAGCTGTCAGAGTGATAGTACAAGCGCCAGAGACAACAACCCTCGCAAGAAAGAAAAACAGAAAGAAAATACCGCAAAAAAACCTTACGTCCTTAGGGACATAACAAATATATTAAAATATTATGCCATGTAAAAAACTGTGATATAGCCCGCACCCTTATATAACCCGCACCCCCCCTCCCGGGTTTGTAAAATCTGGTATAACCCGTGGGTTATATGCTGGAAAATTCACCTTTCTTTATAAGGCGCTTTTCACAATAGAGATTGTTTCAAAGCAGCGTTACAGAGATACCAGGAAAACAATGCAACAAAGTATTGGCCAATCAATACTATTGATGAATATTAAGTGTCCCACACATCCCACACATACACACACATCTATACAAATATATATTGGTTTTTATATGAATGTAATAGTAAAGTTTATAAAGGTAAGTAATTCATATCTTTATAATATGGCACTTATTTTTGTTATGCAGTAAAAATAGGTCTTTAAACATTACAATATATACAGCTGTCATTGTGTTTTGGGGTCTTTAGCATCAAATATGAAAAAAAAAACTGATCTAGAGATGATCCTCTTAAATAAAATAATGATTTTTATCATACAGTCCTTCACTGCCCAAAGAAATACACAAAGATGCAGCCTGTGTTTAATGGATCCTTTCAATTAAACTGATGGCCCTAGTTTCAAACGTGTCAGAAAAGTGCTCATAGCACCCTCAGGGCAATTACTGTTTTAATTACCCTCATTCTTAATAAAGGCCAAACCACAGGGTTTTAATTAGGGGGTGCATAGATTAAAGTTTTCATTAGCAGCATATGATGACCCTCTTGCATAATTCGTTATGTTCTTTGCAGGTTGGCACAGCCTTTAGCAGCTGGACGTGGAAGCGTGGGCCGAGGACGGCGTAAAAGGTTTAAAAGTGTGGGCCTGCAAAATTTGGCTTCACATCTGAGAAGGCATTTCTCTGGTTATGTGTAAAATCTTGCTTGCTGAGTGTGAGAGACCAGCACACCCCCAGTTCGAGCAGTTTTACACTGGTGTAAAGCATCTTGGAGGCCAGTATAAATCAAACTGCCTGTGAATCGGGGCTGGCTCTGTAGAAAGTGCAGAATAAACAGGGAATTTTCCCAAGACTCCCACAGCACTGCAGTCATCATCAATCAAACATACATGGCTACATACAACAGAAAGGTCTGCAGTGAAACTACATGCTCGTTGCAGCACATTTACATGCAGTCCAAAGAGCTTTAGTGATACACACACACACAAAACCAACAACATGATCAAGACTGATTTGAGCTCAGCTCATTATTCCAAAGCCTGGGGTCTCTGATTAGGAGACAAAAAGCACAGTGTGGTTGTTTAGGTTCCAAGAATCGTCTTTGTAGTCTCACACACACACACAATGAAAACAGAAACACATCCATCAAATGCGCAGAAATATCTAAAGCAAAGCAAAAGTGCAAGAGGCCAGATCAACAGCATGTGTGTATATGAAAAGAGACAGTTGCTTGTTCTCTCATAGACATTAGTTGACACGTACACAGTCAGCATACACACAAAGAAACACACATACAACATGAACCCATACAACACTCTTCGTGTCATACACTCGGTGCTATACAAGAGCTAACATCACAAACCTTCTATTTTTTATATTATATAGTATAATATAGTCTATATAAGACTATAACTTCTATAGTATAAAGCAAGAATAATTGCTGTTACTAATATTTCCCAATTGCACGACTTTTCAGACAGCAAATACATTGACATACCATCTCAAATTAACAGCAAAAATGTAGATAAGAAGGTTACGTTTGGAAAAAAATTCATAAATGTGTTTCAGATTCAAAACCCCAACAATGATCCCTTCACTGCAGGGTTTCTATCCAGGAAATGTGGTAGTTACTGTAATGATTCAAAAGTAGAGGTCAATTGAAATGCGCTCGTTAGTGCAATTGTTTTCCATCTGTGTAGACTTTGCATTTCTCCAGAATAGAGATTCTTATGCAAATCAGTTTTTAAGCATCAAGAACATTTTTGTTTTCATTCTGTGCAAACTCTGCATTTCTGCAATACAGAGACTGAATATTTATGCAAACCAGTTGTTGTTATGCAAACCTATTTCTGGCTAAGAATATTTTCTGAAATAAAATACTTTAAAGGCATTGTATTTAAATATATATTTAATATAAATGCTTTTCCTGTATCGAGTCAGAAGAAGTGTGCTACGTGCACGTGATAAAATTAAGATGTTTATCCAAAAGCATCAAAAGCTGATTTTAACTACGTTTACAGTTCAACTAAGCTTTCCTGTAGCTCAAACAGTAGAGTGTGGCGCTTGCAACGCCAAGGTATCAATAGTCATTAAAAAACTAAACTGAAACTAGAACTAGAGAAATACAAACTGTAGTGTGGCGCTTGCAACGCAAAGGTCTTGGGTTCGAATCCCAGGGAAAGCAAGAACTGATTAGAATGTCAATGTGTTCCTTGAATGTAATGCAAGTTGCTTCGGATAAAAGAGTCTGCCAAACGCATAAATGTAAACTAATTCAGTTTCGATAAAAACAAACATTTTTTTTTATAATCGACAACCTCACATTTCAGTCTAAAAAATATTTTTAAAGAAAAGGGATTGAGTATTTCATAGATAATTTGTCTCAACAAAAAATGGCAGACCGGCTGATTGAAAATGCTAATTCACTCTCTGACAGTAGGTGGCGCTTTTAGAAAATCGAAAAATGCATTTACTGAGTTACTACGAGTTTGCAGGTTACCAGTAAGTAACCATCAGAAACTAGAGACCACCAAGAACACCTTGGCAACCACACAGCAACACCCACGACATCCTCGCTGAAAGTTATGCAAAGGCAATTCCCACTCACATATCCTTCAGAAAATAAGAGAAAAAATGAATTAAAAGTCACTTATTCTCCACTTTCTTTCTTTTTTACAAATAGGTTGAAGAGACTCTCCTTGAGGTTGACACTTCTATCTTGATTAATCCACTGTCTGCTTTAGTCATTCTTACCCTGCTAACTGGGACAAGATCATTAGCTCAAGGACAAGGACAGTGTGTGCTGGTCAGCATTCCCCCATCGGCCATGAGCTTGCATACATGAAGAGCAATACTGCATGAAACACAGGATTCACAAGAACACTGGACTTCTTCAGTCTCAGTGAATAAAATGAGTCCTAATTGTTCTATTCAACGCACACAGCTGGAATAGCTAATCACAACTATGCAACGTCTATGTGTGTGTGCGCATCAACTGTGCACCATTTGAGGGAATTTAGCAAACCATTAAGGTATTTTTATAATACATGTGGAACTGGAAAACATGCTTGCTGAGACTGAACACAGTGCTGAGGAAGGGGCAAGACAGCATGGTCAACCAGCAGGCATATGCAGTACCTTAATGAACCTCCAATTAGGGCAGGATAAGTCACATGCTTCTCTGCTTTGAAGTCTGGAAAAGCTAATGTAGCTCCAATATGTTCATGAAGACAGCAGTGACTTCACATAGTTATGAATACTGTATGATTAATGAAAACTGCAGTCTATAATGAGCCTAAAGCTTTTAGCGGTTCATCAGTGATCATTTGGATAGAACAAGTGATAAGAACCAATGGATTTCTTGTCCTTTGAGGGAGAATCTAAATGTTGAATTGGACACAAAAGGCCTGCAGTGCCAAAGCTCTTTCAGCAGATCATCTGACTCATAAACAATGACCTGATTTAGATGTAGAGAAAGCCTCTAGTGAAACAGAAATATGACTTCTTGATGAGATTCAGAAAAACAGCACAATCGCCAGTGTAATATAACTCTCATACAAAAATTCAAGAAATAAGAAGTAGTTAATATTGTGTAACTTACATATTAAGCACAATATCGCCAGTTTCTTCGTTTTTTCTCAGTCAACGCAAATCCAAACAAAGCGCATCCAAGTAGTTTCTAAATGATTTGCCGTTTGTGACGAATTGGCTGAAAGATTCAACGATTTACAAATAAAATACAAATAAGTACTCATTTCAAGGCCTGTTTCCTGTCGCTCAACCAGTTAGAGCATTGGTGCTTACAACGCCAAGCTCATGGGTTCGATCCCTGGGAAAGCAAGAGCTGATTCAATGTGTTTCTTGAATGCAATGTAAGTCACTTTGGACAAAAGCATCTGCCAAATGCATAAATGTAAATATTGACAATAATTGTGATATCTAAAAGAAAATAAACATTGTTATTGTGTTAGATTAATTAACTTAGATTAAGATTAGGTTAGATTAATCAGATATTAACTGTAATATTTAAAATGAATTGCTGGTATATGTTTGACATACCCACATACAGTAGAAGGTGGTATTGCACCTTAACTCTGGTTGTCATCAAACACAAACAGACACAGCTGCAACTGCTGCATAAAGCATGTCGTCAGATATGACAGACGAAACCTTCGACCTCTCAAGATTCATTCATACTTGATGCCAGAGGGCGCCCTTGCAGAGAAAGTCCACAAGTGAGACTCATAGGAGTAATAAAGCTTATGACATCCCAGGAAATCCCTAATATGGACAAAAGCTGTCTTGTTTCACAGGTTGCCTCTTCGAGCTCGCAATTGTCAGCTGCTTCATTTCAGTAAACTGATCGCCGTAGTAGCTGAATAAAATGAAGATCGAAATATTTTGACTGATTAAACATGAGAACTACACCATTGCGACAGTATATATGGTTTATCGGAGTTCTTCAAGTCATCTTGGGTATTTTCATAGGTATAATGTATATTTATAATGCAAGGGCAATCGACATAGCCTTTATAACTGTATAGAATACTATAAAATAATATAATTTCAGCCTCATTCTGTGATAAGAAGCCACATCAGTCCATAGTAGGAAGTTATTTCAAATTGGTTGCCATTGAATATAATTGTTCATTTTGTATACAATGGAATGATAATAATAATAAACATATATTTGTATAGCACTTTCATGCATGGAATTCAACTCAAAGTATAAAAACAAATTGACAATACAATTTCACATAAATTAAAAACACTCAAAAAAATTAATTTGAGTGATAGCATTATTTGTTTTGGCCCACGATAATAGTGTCATGAAAAATCTGATATTATGACAATCAATGACTTGCACATTAAGTCCATTGTACTGAATAAATTAGAGTTTATGAACAAACTGGTTGGTTGAATGAACGATACAATGACTCGCTCATAAAGACTTGTTTCATATATTAAATAAATCAGCATTTTTTAACAAACTAGTTAAATGACTGACTAACTCATAAAGATCGCCAAATGCCATTTAAATGCAATGTACAGAAAGTGTCACTGTAAAATCCCCACCACTAATATACAGACTGGCAGTCCGTCTGGAAAACACAAACAAACAAGTGGAGCAACACAAATGTGAAAAGACTTTTGTGTAACAATAATTATCATTCAAGTGAACTACATTTATAATCATACTGGTTATTGAGCATATCATGTGAGATTGCGTGTAATAATCTTTCTGAAATGTTCTGTAGTGAGAAATGGAGTTCATTACAGAGATCATTGTTAAGATGCAGGTGCAGACTCAGATGAATAAAGCCACTTCGTCTTTGTCAGTAGGTCGTTGAATGCTGCATTCACTGTGGAGAGAAACCCAGTGGGCTTGGGAAATGGTCAATGCGGGCCAAGTGAAGAAAATTACAGAGGAAATCTATAGAAAAAAGCCAACCAGAAACTTCCTCTAGGAGTTATGACTGCCAAGCAATTCAATATATTGAATTTACTAGTCAATGCTGAATGAGGTCGATACAAAACTTAATTTCAAATACATACTAAGCAAGAAAAAAATCTTTGTTGTTCAATATAAAACACAGATTAAATGCTTCTGCAATCCATATGCTTATATCTGCTGCTCTGGTGAAGTTATCAATCCCAGAGGGAGAAGATCATTATCTCAGCAAGACCGATAAGACATTGATCGGTTTAAGTCCTCCTTTGTCTTCAGAGCCTCTTTCTGTCTTCCTCAGTGAGTGTGATCACATCAACACTAGTTCTTTAGTACAACAGGGATTTCCCATGGCACTGGACTTTCCCCTTTTTATTAAATTAAACCTTAAGTCACTAGTACCAAGTAATTGAATATTTAGATCACACTTTCTTATTCTTGCCGTTTATTTTGAGTTGTTACATGTGTTACCCTTCCAAGTATAACGTCATATTTTTGGTCTTAAAAAAGAGAAGTTGCACAATAATTTGCTTGGTAAATCGAAAACATCACACAATGCATATAATCCGATATGAATGATTTTCCATTTAGAGTTCCCAGGAACTTTAAACCTCAAAACCTCATATAAAAATAGAAGAAAACATTTTACAGAGCTAAAAATCACATTACAATGGATCTCTGTCTTCATCAACTAGCTTTCAACGATATGCAAATGAGCAGCAACGTGTGGGAATGCAGAGAGTGATTCGCCGCATTATACCACAACCGATTAGAAACAACAGTAAAGACTTGGAGACTTTCAGCTTTAAATCACTGTGAGTGCAGTGATTTAGTGCAGGTCAGTTTTCTTCCTACAAACATTAACGGTCAAGCTGACCTGACCTAGAGACTTGGTATTAGTATAATTGTTATGTGAAGGGAGAAACACACATGGACAGTTTGACCACAAACACAGCATGTCAACACCAAATAATCAAAAGTCCGCAAGATTTCCTACAGAGCAAACATCTTCTCACCTCCTCACCTCTTTCAAATGTCACACAAACTCAAGAACGTAAAGTTCAAACAGTCCACTCCCCCACACATAAGCTCTGAACTTCATGTCTTATATCTTGGCTGATTTTGGAAGTAGGAAAAATGTGTAAAGAGACACCACAACTAACAAAAATATGTTCTAGGAACATTTCGTTAACGTTACCATTAAGTTGCAAAAACATTATTTGTACTGTTTCTATGAATGTTAATGTAATACGACTTTTTAACTTTTTGCAAACATTATGGGAATGTTACTATTGAATGTTGCCTAAACATTCTAAAACTACAGTTATCTCGAACCCACTTATCTCGAGCTCGGTTAACTCGCCAACCCTGTTATGTCGACATTTTTGAAGTGGAACCGCCAAACTCCCTCATTGTCTAAGCATTTTCTTATCGGTTATGTCGATTCTTTTATGTCGCCGAACCCTGATATCTCGAGCACAAAAGAGGGACAAATTCGCCACTTAACATGGGTCATCTGGATCCCCGTGTCTAATGATAGTACCGAGTTCACTGCGCATGCACTGAGTTCGAGTTGCGCGTGCATCAGTCCGTATGGTCGAAGAAGAACTCGCGCAAAAATCAAGTCTTACAGATGCCATCTTGGAAGAGGCACAGAAGTTTGCCATCACTGTCCAAGAATTCCCAGATTACATTGACATTGACAAAGACGTTGTTACTGATAGAAGCATTTGTTTTCAAGTAGATTGTTAAAGGCAAAAAGCAACAACGTTTTAGACTTTGTAAAGAAACCATAGTAACCGCGTGTGCAATACTTTCAGAAGCGAAAGAGCGAAGAGCGTCAGAGCGAAATGACTGTGTTATGAGCGAATGTGTTTATGTTGTGACTGTGTTTAGCGAAATTGTGTTTGCAATGTTGGAGAATATGATTAAAGGTTTGTATCGAGAATCGAAGGTGGTTTTTATCGTATACTGGTACATCTTGTAACGGCTGTCAGAGTGGTTGACGACTGGCCAAATGTTTAATGGAAATTAAAGAAAATTCGAGGCGATTAAACTGTTATCTCAACGCTATTTTGCAACCCCCGAGGCCGTCGGCATAACCGGGTTCCACTGTACTAACACGTAGTAACTGTAAAACAATATTCCATGAACGATGCATGAATAACGTTTTCGCCATTAAAGACCTGATAACATTGAATGAACACTTAATTAACGTTACTAGTGGAATGTTTGTTGATAACATTGAAAGAACCTTGCCAGAATGTTCGCCAAAGTTCTGAGAACATTCCCTGTTGGCTGGGATATAAATATGAATAAACCTGACTTCAAACAAGGAGGGATTTCAGCATATTTTGATGACAGATTCCCCAGTCTAAGTGAAAACAGCGGGGGTTGGGACGGGTGGACAGCCTTTTGTTTCTAGACGGGTGTCTGGCATACCCACTTAACACCAGTTCCTGTCAGAGCAAACACGGAAAGCAGCAGCTTTCTGCAGATGGAGCACAGCTTGGTCTAGCATTCGTCTAATGAGTGATCACTCACAGGCCTGTCAAACATGCCATCTGGAGGAGGACCTCTGGTCTGCCGTGAAATATGGAGTTTGTTGACGCTTCGTGTTGAATCAGTCCCTTAGTGCATATGTTTGGTGATGACAACCATAAACATAATTGCAGCCAGAAGATGACAGTGATATAGTTATTAGATAATACAGGGGGATTTAGTCTTGGTATGCATTATGGTATGGAGTATGGCAACGTACAATTACTCTATTAGGAGGAAGCATTCCTTTAAAGAATTATAAAAAATTAAGCTTTTGTGCCACAATAAACATGAACTCAAATCACGTGCTTCTCCATTCACATTTCTGCATTTGGCAGACGCTTTTATCCAAAGTGACTTACATTGCATTCAAGTTACACATTTGAATCAGTTCTTGCTTTCCCTGGGAATTGAACCCATGGCCTTGATGTTGCAAGCACCAATGCCCTACTGCTTAAGCTACAGGAAAGTGACAAAGAGCTCACTTCATTTTCAGGCTTACTGTACGATGAAAGATATCCTAAATAGGAAAAAGCTCCAGGAATCTCCAGGGTAAACCCATTACACAACAAAAAGGGTAAAAATGTCTAACCTCACCCAAGCAATGCGGGTTGAGATGGGACAGGACGCATCTCAGAGAATCGTAAATGAACTGTAAATGAACAGAATGAGTGAATGAGTCCCACGTGATTAATGTGAAAATATTGATGTGTAAACTCCGAAATTACAGGCGACATCACACAGCATCAGACTCTGTGTTTGAAGTGGCCACTTGAGAGCTCCAGTCTCCAGTAATGATTGTTATAGATGGATGGTGTGCGGATGATTATTATGGAGAGTTACCATCTGTTATAAAGCACCATCCATTTCACTTGAGAAACTGTGGCATCGACAAATGACAGTAACCACAGGATGGCTGATTTTCATTTCCACCTTTCCAGATTGCCTTCTTTAACAAAGCAACTTAAAAGGCACAAAGGGCAAGAATAAAAGTCAATCCACAAATCTTCATCAACATTTTGTTTATTTGGCATTTGAGGGTCGATTTTCACGGGTTGAAGGAAGTGCTAGATGCATCTCTGTCAGCGGGACCTTTAACTTTGAGCGCCGCGTATGTGTATTGCTGGCATGTGTGTGGAATGTTAATGCACTGAATTTTAATGCAAATCAGTTCTCCACAAAGACCGGCTCCCAGCCATGACAGAGAAATAATAGATGCTGCTTCAGTATAAGACAATCACCTCCCTGCTGTTGACAGTGTCACAATGGCTTTGTGCACCCACAGTCCTCCACCAGCCAAACAACGCTGTCAACAAGATGATTTCACTGCACTTCCACTCGCAAAGCATTTCTTTTTTAATGAAGCTATCTGCTGGATATGCTCAAATAAAAGTGTACGGTGCAGAAGAGGCTGCAAAATGACTTGCATGTGCATGGACTGGATTCATATTGTATTGACTGATGAATTTACAAAGCAATTAATATGCATGCAAAAATCTCATCTACAAAAAGTAAAATGCCAGAGGTATCTGTTGTGATTATTATTGCTGTGAAAAGAAAGACATTCTTAAGCACAAAGAATGAATGTGCGTACTGCAGAATACACAAGCTAAATTTGCATAAGGATGGCATGGTTAAAAGGGAAAAAAATGAACATTCTGAAGAACCATTAATTGCAATGTTTTTCTATACAATTTGGCCATATCATTCAGAATCCAAAACAACATAACTGAAAATATTTTCAGTGAATCATAAGCTAAACTTCAGTCTTTTCTTCACACAGAGCTATGGAATGATTTCAGATGAAATGCCACTTGGTGCGCAAGTGGACAGCATGTGTGTGTGTGTGTGTTCTTGTATAGTTTGAGGACACAAATGTGTATAATGACATGGGAATTACAAAGTAAACATGGTTTTTGAGGAAACTTCCTGTTCTTGTAAACCAAATGGCTTTAAAAACATAATAAATGCAATTTTTAAATGCAGAAGGTTTTTTGTGATGTTTGTGTGTTTGTTTGTTTGTGTGTGTGTTTGACACCAATTGGCAAAGAGCAGGGTAAAGATTCTTCAAAATGTACCTTTCAATTTCAAATGTATCATTGTTTGACCATTTTTTGTAGGTGAAATCCAGTTATTTCATTAGGAATCCACATGATCAGAAATTTTGCATGAGGGAAAGAATTCCATACACAGATTTTGCATTGGTTAGATCAAGTTGGTCATAAAGCTGCTTGGTTTGAAAGTGACATTGTTACACTACTGACAATAGGCAATGGCCAACAACAATTTTTAAAATATGAGCACACTTTACACTGAAAAATAACAGGAAACAGCTGCTTAAACAAGAGCAAAAAGCAGCAGAAGCTGTTAACATAAAAATAGTAACTGTATTTACATTAAGTCCAAATGTTGTTCTAAATGCAATTCACACAAATTGTAATTATAAATAATATTATAAATGTAAAACTTAAGTGAAATGTGAACAAAGATGGCAATTTATATATAGTGACAAAAAAAAACGTAAGTAATGACAGGATTTTCATTTTTGTCGCACTATCCCTTTAAGAACACACAGACTGTTATTATTAATAAGCACAAGCACCTACCATGAGTTCTGTGATGTAGTTCAGGATTCAGGTCAAAAGATGCTCTCTGCTCTCTCTTTCCGTCTGTTATTATTAGCTGTGAAAAGAAACACAACCAGAGGTCACGGCACATATTTAAACGCACCAAACAAACAGCTAAGTAAATTAATATCCACAAAAGCACAATAAAACACGTGGAGGAAAAGCCGCCCTCCTCCACACCGAAGACTCAGAGGAGAGCTTGGCACAGGGCATGTTGTAAGTACGACTCTTGGAGTGCGACGAGATTGCGAATTCATTATTGATGACGTTCCCTGTGGTGCACTACTCTGAAACAGCATGTGCGTGAATTTTTCACTTTGCAGCTTGAGTAAAGAAATGAACGTCGCACTAGCTTTAATCAAACTAAATCCACTACTGAAAAAGGTGAAATATTAATGGCTGCCGTAACATATCAGATTCGTTGCTTGGTTAATTGCTCTTTATTGTTCAACGCCAAACTGATTGCATTTTGTCTGTTATGCTTGGTGCTACTAATCTTGATTAGTGTCGGAGGTCGTGAATAATTTATTCAAACAGCATTCCTGGCTAATTACCTGTAGCTGACTCTCACTGTCAGAGACGATCAACAACTGTGTGCATCAAACAAGCCTAAATGCTTTAACTTTCTGCGATTCATTGTGTTTTACCGCAAGTGTCTCCCAGTTGCAAAAGCTACTAGCCTATTAAAGTTGTGATGTTCTTGGCATAGCCACAGAATTATTCATGGTAGCACTGACAAAAACTGCAGAAGATTTTTCCTAAATAAAAATAGATGAATGTAGGGAGACGGATATTATAAAAGAGGCACAGTAAAACCCAGGATGTTCATGTTTTATCTCATTTTTCAAGTTTTGTAGACAAAATCGTTGTGGTTCTACTATAATTTCCTTGTTCTCCAACCACCACTAACAGCCTCCCTTAAGAAAAATGTCTTGGAATATCTTTATTTTGTTGCGGTGAGGACATTCATTATTGTTTGGTTTCTATAGACACACAGAAGAGAAAGTAAAGCCATAAAACAACACGACAGCTAGCGTTTCACATTAATTCCCCAGACTGTGGCGGCCAGTCATAATTTAATCTGTAGAGCCACAGTTTCACAATGAACCAAAACTTCTCATGATAAAAGATGTCTAACCATCGCCTTGGCAGAGTATCTGTCAAACGAACAAGATATGGCTTTGTGCCCTTATCGAATCGCAAAATATTGAATTAACTAAGTATCGGGTGAATGGAGATAAAGGTAAAGATGGCCGTTTACGCTTGATTAACCAGTGTTTTTCCGCATGTCTACAGTGAATGAATGCAGTGAACTCTGTGCATTTGGGAATATAGCGGGAACCAGTTATACATGACATAATTTCACAAAATATTGTGGGAAGATGATTACATCATTTCACGTTTGTAAACCCTTTTTCACAGAAACGGTAGATTTCATGCAAATAAAAGGGTTTATCTCTTTAAAGTGTAGAAATTGCAGCAAACGTATTCTAATTTTCCTACTGTATTTTTTATTTTACAGTGCATTTGTAGTACAAGGGCTATTACTATCATGTAAAATATTATTAATATTACAACAATAAAATGATTATGATTATTATTATTATTATATCCTAATTATTTGGAAGACACTAAAGTTCAGGTGCAATTGAATTCACTTTTTTCTTTGTGCAATTTGCACACTGAAAATAGGTTGGAGCAATTAAAGTTGAACTCTCAGAATGCACAAGATTGATGAACTTAACTATAAAATGTACAAAATGTTAAATATTTGACCAACGGAAAAAATAAAACCTTAATATAACCTAATAATAACCGTAATCAGTTCTTTTAAACGAAAAATAATATTTTACAGTATTACAGTATCAAAAAAAAAGCAGCCTTGTTGAGTACAGAAGACATCTTTTCAAAATATTAGTCGCTAATCACTCTCAATCAACTTTAATATTGGTATATTGTTCTGTAACACACTTCCAATACATCATCTTTGATTTATACTTAATATTTTTAGATTCTCTTGTCGTGGCTTCTTTATCATATTCAATGCTTCATGAGACGAGTAGTGTTTCCTCTTGCAAATGTCTAGTCTTAAACAGCCTGAGAAATGATCTCTAAGCTGTTTAATTTTTTAAACAATGCATTTCATTTGCATCCCTAGAGGTTTCCTTTAAACAAACCTCTTTTACTCCCAAATCAATGGCATTTAATATCGACCAGAGTACTTCGATTGGCCATTCCCTGGTAAATTGATTTGTTTCCTCTGACCTTAATGTCTGCGGGGACTGTTGGCTCTTTAATTGCGTTCTCTACACTTGCAAGCATTGTTTCCTCCATCTAGAATCAACAAGGGGTTTAAACAATAGATCTCAAAGGGCATCTGCATTATTCTTATCTGCTTTCAAGCTAAAGGTCCCTTTTCAGTCAGCAGTGCATTTGAACAATGCAGTCAGTTAAAGTTCAATGCTAATCGATGATCATTGAGGGGTGGGCAATAAAGGATGTGCTTGTTGTTATTTGGCATTATACACTCTCGCTGCCCTACTTCTTCCCCTCTCGGTTCATGATCATGCTACGTTATTCACAAACACGATGAGTGAAACATCCTACAGGACGTCTGTCCCTTTGGAAAGATGGGATGTCCAGGCTCATCAACTGTCAGTCATTGGAGTAATATGCTTTTTCTGTAGTCCTCTCTCTAATTGTGGTGTGTCCAGCTCATCAAAATTAAAGTGTTTATGTCAGTTAGCGGGCTATTAAATTCATATTAAACTGTAATTATGTCTAATGATTCAAATAAGCAGTAACCAAAACACAACCTTTCAAAAGTTTGAGGTCAGTAAGATTTTTAAGGGGGGAAAAAAAGTCTTATGCTCACCAAAGCTGAATTTACACAGTAATATTGTCTATATTATCATTTAAAATAACCAATTTCTATTGTAGAGCAATTTAAAATATTTATTCATGTGATGTAAAGCTGAATTTTCAGCATCAAGAAACAATTATGATTATTATTAATGTTGAAAACATTGATATTATTATTTCAACATTGATACATATTTTGTTTTGTGTAAATGTCTCTATGTTTTGAAATATCTGTCAATTTTGGTCAATTTAATGCATCCTTGTTGAATTAAAGTATTAATTTCTTTAAACAAAATCTTACTGATCCCAAACTTTCCGATCCCAAATCTTATTCACCATAATCATTTGCCATAAACTTGACTGATGTTTGTCAGAAGCACTCATTGTACAAACTTAAACACTTGTGGAGTCAATTCCAAAACTGTTATGAGTGTAAACTGCATATTGGACTACATGAAAAAAAGTTTTTTTTGTCAATGCCTGAGGCTGAGACTGAGGTTAGTGGGGTCTTTTTAGGTTCAGCCCCAGTAATATTGAGAAATTTACTTCATAAGCAATGACATACCACAGATATAATGCTTCAACAGTTATTCAAAGTGTATTCTAATATTTGATCAAACAACAGCCATTCACAGATGTCTGGACTGAGCCCCTAATACTCTGAATTATACTGATCCAACACAATCAGATATCAACTCAACACAGATGTAACCCATGTCTTTGCTTTATCTGATTAAAACGTTGCAGCATTGCGACAGGTGTCTGACAAGTGTGATCGCTCTAGAAAAAGGTGGCTGTCAAAATGTTGAGAGAGTCATATGGTACAACACTCGGTGCTGTGATAATGACCAGCTCTGTACACACTTTCCTAGTGTTTTCTCAACGCAGTCTGTTCTTGTCTTTCATTCAAACGTCCCTCTCCCTTTCCAGGCCCCAAGGCCAAGCAGACCTCAGTCTCTGGGGAGAGACGAGGTTCAGGGCATCAAAACAAGCCTTTGAAGCAGAGCAATTAAGAAGGGGGGGGGGGGGGGGGGCGACCTGTTGGAATGGGCAAAAAGAGCTTAAAGGTGTGGTGGAGTCGGGTTCTCCAATTAGGCACAAGAACGGTTGTCAACATGCAAGCCAAATGGTCCATGGACCTCTTTTTTCACTCAGAAAGGGTTATGAAAACAGCATGCAAACATGATAAATGATCTGATCATGTCAATAAAGAGTTATTGATTGATGGCATTGACTTAGATGACCATAAAAACAATTGCTGTGCTGTTACAAATTCAGCTATAAAACCCATTTCCTGCATCAATTATAATAAAAATGAATGAATTGCACACTGGTTTGTTATTGTGGAGACATCGATATTGGACTTTCACGGCCCTAAACATCAACAATTGGTTGCTTTACATGTCCGTCGGACGGCTAATGAGTCCAGCCCTTCTGCCGTCAGTTTGAAGGTCTGGCCAAGTGAGACTAGTCCTCATCAATACAGTACAACCAAGAAATAATCCAATATCAATCACCGTATTTTCCAGCATATAACCCGCAAACGCAGATAATCCGCACCCTCATATAGCCCGCAGGTTTTGGGGTTTTGTGTAAAAAAATCATCGGTTTGAATCATCGGATGAGAAGAGAAGAGCCCGCCCTCATGCAGCACAGCCAATCACGTCTTCTTGCATGATTGACAGGTCAGACAGCCTATCAGCGCCAGCTGTCAGAGTGACAGTATAAGGGCCAGACACAACAACCCTCGCAAGAAAGAAAATACTGCAAAAAAAAATAAAACTTACATCATTAGTGACGTAACAAATATATTGAAATATTATTACGTGTAAAAAATGTGTTATATAGCCCATACCCTTATATAACCCGCACCCCCTGTGGGGTTTGTAAAATCTGGTATAACCCGCGGGTTATATGCAGGAAAATACGTTACTTATTGATTACCTATTACCTTTTAACATCAAATAATCTCCTTCCTCATATGGAACAGCTTTGGTGAGTGATAGAATTAATTTATTAATTCGATCCTGAACTGCCTCTTGTTTTGAAGCTACTAAATATTTGAATCACTGTCCGACACATTTATTCAGTTCTGCGTCAGACAAGCTTAAGCTTAAGTATGTGCATACATCTGTTGTCAACTTCAGGACCTCGTTAAAAGATGTGCCAAACATTATAGTGTTTGCTATATGCTTCCACCTTCTTTCATTAGAAGTTAAGAGAATTCATGTTAATAGTCAAACCCGTAAAAGTATTAACCCGTCTGTTGTTTTATCCTTACATTGGATTTTTCGTTGTGCTGACAAAACCTGTCATAAAAATTCAAAGCACAATCTGTCAGACTGGAAGCACTTGGTTCCCTGAGTCTTTCTTAATTAAAACCAGAGGAAGAACTATCCGTTCCTTACATAAATACAGGACTTTCCTCTAGCCAGTTCATATTCCCAGAGCAATTGGTTTGAAAAACGAGCAGATTTTGCTGTTTGGTCTCAGGAACAGCAGGGGATTTGGAGGACTAACCAAGCTGCATGCTGTGTCAACACCAAACATTCTCTGCTGTCAGTGTAATCCCATTCACCATGGGAAAACAGCACGGCAGTTCCCAACAACAGAATGAGAGCAGGATATGGCCAAAATGGGCAACAAGATATCAATCAAATGAATCAAGATATCAATCAATTTAAAGGGTGAATTTAGGCATCAAACATTCTAATGTACAGAATGAAAAATGGTTATTCAGGTTGAGATTGGCTAAAGATTGCATTTAACTTGGATAAACATTTAAAAGTCTTATTGTTTTTGCTTTAACATAAGGTAGCACCCATTGTAACCATATATAGTGTTACTTATAGTGTGTCTTTATCTTACAACAATTGGAGGGTACCTTTTGCACCCGAGTTCTCCACCAGGGTGGTTCCCATTTTATTGGTTGTATTCGCACCGCCAGTAGGAACTTTGAAGTGACGTAATATGTTCTTATTATTGTGACTTTTATTTTGAAAGCGTGGTGAACCTTTATTTTGACGACGCTAAGAACGCCAGAGCCTGAGCGCACAGCGCTCCCATTTTCATTACTTTATGATCCGTTTAACTGTCCTATCTAATATGTTATTGACAGAACTGTTATACAAAGAAAGTATACAGTACAGTAATGCCTTGAGATACGAGCATAATCCGTTCCAGGACTGAGCTGTAACTCAAATTGCTCGTATCTCAAAGAATTTTTTCCCATAAGAAATAACAGAAAAAATGTATTATTAGTGCTAATAACAATTGAAAAAAGGGAAAACGTAGATTACGTAAATTATGTAGATAATGCAAAAACAATACGGAAGTGTAGTGTTTCTTCCCGTGTAGTGTTTTGGATAGCCTCAGAACCTCATATTTATTATTATTGAACACACATAACTCGTGCTGCTCCCAGCTTAATACTCCTGAATCACTCGTCGCCCCCG
The DNA here is from genome assembly GCA_037043235.1 of Rhodeus uyekii. Taxonomy (NCBI): domain Eukaryota; kingdom Metazoa; phylum Chordata; class Actinopteri; order Cypriniformes; family Acheilognathidae; genus Rhodeus; species Rhodeus uyekii. The sequence goes on along the minus strand of JAWRVZ010000024.1, from coordinate 4,525,407 downwards.
GTAACCCACCGCTGTAAAATAAAGGTGCCTCTAGTGGAGATCATATGCAATTACCCCATAAATGAGGCGGCTTGGGCTTCTTCGAGTGCTCGACTACCTAGTGTCGGTGTCTGTAAGCTGCTCGTATCGCAAATATTTACACGTATCTCAAAGCAAAACATTTGCTCGAAGGTTGTATCTCAAATACTCGTATGTCTGGACGCTCGTATCTCAAGGTATTACTGCATATGAAAAAAGGTATTGCCGTTTGCCTTGTGGTTGACGCAATCATATTCCGTTTGGTCCCCTCAAAGTTGTGTTGGATTTACTCCTTAGCGTAAAAGGTTGAAAGGTCCATCTATCATTGTTTTCCATGTTCATAGAGTTAGTTTGTGGAGTAAATATATAGGCTATAATCTGTGTGTACACATGGGTACTAGTTCAGCCAATCAGAGTACACTTATATCACTAGTAGTTCTTTTTGTGCTGGGTTAGACCCTTCTCCAAAAAGGTGTTTCTAGAGCGAAAATCATTCCCAGTTCCTGCTGTGTGAACACGCCAAACAGTGGGTACTTCCGCCATTAGTTCTAGAAACTATTAAAAGTTTCCTCTAGTGCGTTTTAAGTTACAATAACATTATTCAAAACATCACACAATCCTTGTTATTTCTTATTATTATCAATGTTGAAAAAACAGTTGTGCTGCTTAATATTTTTTTAAGAAACATGACTATTTTTTAGGATTCTTTGATGAAAAGAAAGCTCAAAAGAACAGCATATTGTTATTATATAAAAATATAAAAGTCTTTCCTGTCACTTTTGATCAACTAAATGCATCTTTTCTGATTAGCATTCATTTCTTTCTTCAAAAAAATAAACATCTTACAGACCCAAACATTTTAATCTCATTTAATAGTAGAGTATCTGTTTTTATCCCCAGTATCTATTGATTCACCTCAACATACCCAAACAATGACAAAAAACACCAGACCATAATCCCCTCTCCACCCACATTCTCCTCTCAAGACACCTAATCAGTGGATTTCACGTGTATGAATATGAGATTTTGATACATGAAAATAAAACCGCAGCATCTGTCAGACAGAGATTTGGAAAAGAAGCTGAATGTTAGAACTGATCTAGACTGAGATTTGACACAGCTGGAGGCTTGAATAATAATGCTGCTCCGCACCGATTTCACGGGCACGACCGGAGGAGCGAAGAGAGCAGAAGCCATCAACCCTTAGAACAGGATCATTTGCCTCATCAGGCAGAAGCTCAACAGTGGGACCTCCTCGTAAACAGACACATTTTGCTTAACCTCTACAGCTCGGTGTGGTTTTCTAAAGTTACGGCTGCATCCGAAAGCTGAAAAAACTTTTCTATCTTTATAATAAATCTGGTGTTTCAAAATTCATTAATTAATTAAACTTAATTTCTCAGAAAATGACATACTTAGCAGTTCAAAGCAAAGCCTTTAAAACGAGATGATGAATTAAGGGCTAAATAGAATTCACTGGGGTCCTTTAAACATCAATAAGACTTGAATTTCTTCTATAATATGTCCCTAAAATGTTTCTGCTTTGCAGTTTCCCAAAATCCCATTACCCTCTGGATGTAAAGAACAAGACATCCTAGGGTAGATATCCTGCTTTTTACAGGATCTCAGGAGGAGATCATCCGGGAGGAGTAGGTGGCAAAACGACCAGACATTTTTCCACAGTAAGGTCTCGTAAAAAAAGAAGAAAAAAAATCTCTCTCTCTCTTTTTTTAGCAACATTCCTCCTCCTGGCCATAAGAACACAAGCGCAGAGATGCCAGGAGAGATCACACTCAATTCACACACAAATACTCTCAGAAAATCAGATGAATCTTCAGGCCCAAATGCAAATATCAGACATAAACACTCAGAGAGATTTTAAGATTCTCAAAATGTGATCAGTCTTTTTCGCCTGGATAAACACTGCAAAAACAGTCCGTAACCTTAAAACCCGTGTGGAATAAATTGAGATTTCAGAAATAAAGATCCGAGGAATATGCGGTCATTTCTGCTCAGGGATGTAAAACCTGAGGTTAACTGGTCACTGCGCAACACTCGCTCTGAGATCAAGCACTTCAGCTCACCAGCTGTGGGAACGGCAGTGTGAAAGATTACATCATGATGATTTATGGCACATGAGGAAGAGCCAGATAAACTATGGAACATGAGATCATTTGGAGGGTATCCAATAAGAGGTCTTAACAGGAACACAAGTCAATTGGTTTCCACCACAAGAGATGATGGATCAGCAGTGAGACAACAAATTAATATGCTGAGAAAGTTAAGAGAACACATCCCAGATTCACACATACTGTATCCCAACACACATATCTCAAAAAATGGCATCCGTAAATCCAAATCAGTGTCTGTATTTGGAAGGGTATCAAATTAATGAAACAAACTTTATATAAAGTTGAAAAAGGATTCTAGAATTGTACCTTGGAACCATCAGGCAAGTATGATACAGTCAACTAGATGAGTAAAGTTCGTCAACGAACTTTAAAGCTGGCTTGAGAAAGCCAGGCCAGAAAGTTTGAAGCAGTTTTAACAGCTTTTAGTTAGGGTTAGTTTGAATTAGCATGAAAAAGCATGATGCTAACAACATTTAGCATGAATTAGCATGTTTCTAGCAAGGTTTAACATTAATTAGCAAGTTGCTAGCAAGATTTATGTTAGTTAGTCGCTAGCGTGATTTTGTATGAATTAGCAAGTCGCTAGCAAGATTTAGCTTTGACTAGCATGTAGCATGATTTAGTAAGTTTGCTAGCATGTCTCAAGTTCGTTGCTAGGGTTTGTCAGTGACGGATACATAGTGGATGAAGCTGAAATACTCAATTAGAGTTAATGTAACAAGTGTTCACCCCCTCATTGAAAGCATAAGAAAATCTTTGTCTTTAAACGTAATTTTTCGGAATATCATAAGTCGAATCAGTTCGAAAAGATATAGCAACCCAAGTCAGAATAGTTCGGAGGTCTGGGGCAAGTTTGGTGTTTGTAGCTTGAAAGCCCTAGGAGGAAATAGTGTTTAAAATTTTGCTAAGAATAATAATAAGAATCTTAAAGAGTAGATCAGTAAGTTGGCTCTCTCAAGCCAACTTAATCTTATTTTTGTCTGCATTTAATATACAGTTATAATACACAAAAATTGAATACGTTAAGGGCCAGTCACACAGCGAAAATGCATGAATCACGCACAAATTACGCACAGATTTTCGTTTCTGCGCGGAGCGTGCGTCGTATGCGTAATTCGTCGGTGGAACGAACGTGGACCATCAGTGATTGTAAGTGGATGTGCGTCGAAGGCGGTTTGTGCGTGATTTTGAGTTTTGAATGGTTCAAAATTGTACGTCGCTGTGCGTTATTCATGAGTCGGTGTGCGTAGTTTATGCGTCGAGTATGCGTGACTATGTACGGGACACGCGTCGGCAGTCAGTGCTTATGCGTCTGAACTGGTTCGAAACCGCGCACGTCTATGTCCGTCCACTGACGCCCCACCTTCATATCACGCATGAACCGCGCACGTATCATGTTCATTCCACCGACATCCACTGACAATGTGGATTTTGAAAGTGCTTGTTCGCGGAACGTTCGCGAAGCGTGCGTGTTTGGACGCGCTCCGTCAGTGATTCGTGCGTCGAATGTTCGTACTTTGTACTTAGGTCAATTTCTTGACGCACAAGCACGCACAAACCCAATCTGTGCGTGATTTGTGAGTGATTCGTGCGTGATCGGCTCTGTGACTGGCCCTTAACACTGCTGCAGTTACTAATTAAATTAAAGGTTCAGAAATGCTGTTTACAACCAATGTTATAGGCCGATGCTTGTTCCATATGTCTTCAATTGACTATGCAAGCCTTTAGCCAATTCTTGATATTCAGTTTCTGTTCTCCAAAAGCATCAATAGGGCCACACAGATTATCTGACTCATTTTGACTCCTTCCAAAAATCTTTTTGGACTGTATTCTGCTGACTGAGACTTCTCATAGAGCTCAATGATCTGCTTGGTGGGAAAAAGAAAAGAACAACCAATCTTTCTTCTTTCCTACTCTCCAAATGTCCCATAATTATGCAAGATACATAAAAACATGATTAATGCTCACACATTACATTTTAAAAAGGTAGTTACTCTATAAATTAAAGACCTGTCATCATTTCCTCACCTGCATAGGTTTTTTATTTCCCAAAGCCTTGGAATGTGGACAAAAGACAATGACATTTAAGGAGGATTAGTAGTTGACATGTATTTGCAATGTTAATTATAGTTAGTAGAATGTTTAAAGTGGACCATCATAATAAAATGTTACTGAATATTCTTCAAAATAAGCTTGAGCAGGCATAAAAGATGACAGGATTTTCATGTTTGGGTTAACTGCGCTTTTAAATGCTGCAAATCACATTTCATAAGGTATTTTATAAGACACTGAATCTATTTAATCTTCAAAGGCCAAGTAAGTTATTCAGGGAAAATATTTGAGGGCTTATGGGAAAGACCTGAAAAGGGTCTTTATCATTCCATCAACTTCAAACTATAAAATGTAGCTTAGATCAGTGTGGTGCGACAAAGATATGAGAATAATAAGATATGAGTGAACCGTTTTATGCATGTGCTAAGTAGTACAGCGTTTATCACACAAAATTATTGATGGATGTGTTTGATCATTAGAGTTAAACAAGGATAGGTAATAATATGGAAGTGAACAGTGTATAAAGAAAGAATAAAATGTCATATGACATTTGGCTAGAAGGGCCAAAAGCCCCATAAACATATTCTAGGTTTAGGCCCATCATGTCTTGACCTGCATTGAAAAAGAAAGACAATATTTGAATGTGAAAATGTATTAAATTATTTTCCGTTAAATAAAGAAAAGTTTCCACAGCTAAACAAGCAAACAATTCTTGTAGACTAATAAGGGATGCATTTTTCCACAAAGAAATCAACTATTTAGCAAACAGAAAGAGTTTACTTTCACAATTATTAATTACAACTCTGTTTATTTCATCTTAATGTTTGCAAATAGCAGACAAACAATGAAGCCACTGAGTTTCAGTTCTATTGTTCCATGTTAATGGAGATTATTTGAGGCCTGTGTATTTCTGAGGGCATATCTCATATTCAACTTTAATGCCTGCTACAGACTTCCTATAAGATTATTACAAATCACGTTGTACAACTTGGGAACGGCAAGTACGATGATGACATATATTGAATCGTAGGCTAAGTTAGCATAAAAGAATAAACTCTCATTGTGTTAAAAACAATAGAGCAAGATCAATCCCACATTGGCAATTGTGTTTTTTATGTGTGCTGGAAAAAAGAATACAAAGTAAATGATGAGAATATGGACAGTCATTGCTAGAGAAAAGAGACCAATTTGGCATGCATTGTGCAAATAGAGCTTGAGGCAAGACATTAAAATTTTAGCGCCATGTTGCATTGATCAATACGCCATTTCATGTTGCGTTTTTATTGGATAGTCAGTAAACTGTGAGATGATCGTGATACATTTCCAAATTTTACAAATCTCCACCATTGGTCATCTTTCGTCTGGTACAACCCAAAATCGTACAATGTATACCGGGCACGTTGGCAGGCAAGTCTCTATAAGCACAGCACTGAAATATCCTTTTTCGGTTGGTTTACACCATCTCAGATGCCATGGTCTCGCAGGACCCAAGAAAAACATTACAACTTGCCAATCAAAAGATTATCCCGAAAGCGCAAACAGCTGGAGGCTTTGCCTCAACTGCTGGGTCTGATGTTTTCAGTCTTACCGTCTCAAGCAGGTGGTTGTAATTAAGTCAGTGTAATGTGGCCACTAGCTGGCAGAAGAACATGTGACTAATTATTGGGACACAAGCCCAGGTTTATAATTTCCTGAAGCTCCCCGTCTTTGACCTGCATGAGGATTTAATTTGTCAATCACAGCACCAATTCAAAATAAGCACCTTCTAACCCTCAGTCTCGAACAATCCTGTTCTCTCCATTATCAAAAACGCAAGCTGGCACGTTCAATTTGGGTTAAAATAATCAGTAACATGCAAATGATGCTCACACAAAGCATTTACTACCTTTGAAGAGTGCTCAGTCATTTCCTCCGGCAGTTTCCAAATACGAGGAGAGATTAGGAAAGGAAGAGATTAGACTTCATGGTCCATTTCATCCATTCTCTAGCCTAATCAGTGGGGAATGATATCATTGCCCTAAATATTTCCGCAGCTGCTTGAATGTCGAAACGGGCAGTTTCCTCATTATTGACCACACAATGTGGCAATGCACCACCTTACTGTGATCACGTTATCTCATGATTAAAGAGGATAGTTTTCTTCATGAGGAAACTGACTGACAACTGCAGGATGATGCCTGGGGCTTCACAACGTGGCCCTAAAAGCCACAAAACTTTAATGTTAGTGACCCACCAAATCTGTTGAAAGCCACTTATGAGTAAAGAAGCCCGTCTGAAAAATGTATAACAGCTCATAAAAAATTCATGAGGAGTAAAAGTAAAAAGAACAGAACATGTCACCTTAATCTGCTGTTAAACAGATTGTGGCATCTGATGTGGTAGACGTGTAGGAGGAAGTTGTCAAATACATTATGAGGAGACTGGGGAAATGTTCTTTTGTATTCTGTAATTGACAAACACTGACATAAAAATGTTCTTGTCCATTTGACTGTGGTTCTTAGTCTGGCTGACAGGAATGCATATCCACCGCATTTTAACGCATATAACCCGCAGGCGCAGATAATCCGCACCCGCATATAGCCCGTGCCCACAGATTGACGAACTTTTCGAAAAGTTCACATTTCGAATTTCGAATGTTGCTCACATGACGTCAATTATCATAACTGTTCAGGCTCGGTACACAGTGCTTGTGCGCGAAATTCACACAATAAGAAAACAAACACAAGCCAGAATCAGAAGAAAAAGAAAGAGCAGTGTCTCCCGCTGTGCAGCAGCTCGTCCCTTAAGAAGCGATTCTACAGGCGTTGATCATCGGATGAGATGAGAAGACCCCGCCCTCATGCAGCACAGCCAATCACGTCTTCTTGCATGATTGACAGGTCAGACAGCCTATCAGCGCCAGCTGTCAGAGTGACAGTACAAGCGCCAGAGACAACAAACCTCGCAAGAAAGAAACACAGAAAGAAAATACCGCAAAAAAACCTTACGTCCTCAGGGACGTGACAAATATATAGAAATATTATTGCGCGCAAAAAATTGTGATCTAGCCCGCACCCTTATATGACCCGCACCCCTGCAGGGCTTGTAAAATCTGGTATAACCCGCGGGTTATATGCGGGAAAATATACACAACCAGTCACATGTTCGGACGCAATTTCAGCTGCTGATTTCCGGTGGCAGGAGCGACAGTGACCGTTGGAGGCAGGATGTAGATGTGTCCAGCAACGTGACAAAGATGAGATATGTTTAACTTTATGCAAATGATGAGCAACTTTTGGGAGCGACAACCAATAGGAGTGGAGTCAGCGAGTGTCGGCGGCAACATGAAGAAGTTTATTAAAGAGGGATTAGCAGTTCCTGATAATTCGCTAGCGATGCACGCTATATCGGCACCCATATGTTCATTTTTAATATTATCCCTTTTGGCCCGATGTCCAAATGTATAGAATATAAATAAAATATAAATGATGGATTATTTCCTTCACTGTTCACTATTACGGTTGATTTGAAATGCTTGGATTGTAAATGGAATCACTTAAGCTAATGAAAAATACTGTTAAGTGCGACATGTGCAGTGCTAGTCTGTCATATAAACTACATTAAAACTATAATGAGAACATTATAATTGTGTGCTTTTGTGCTTTTAATTGAGAGACTTTTGTTTTTGTAATCAGGCTCTCAAATTATATGAAAATTGGCCAATATATTGGTTATTTTTAATATGCTATATAAATATGCGAACTAAACAAGAAAGAATGAGTTTGAGTGTCCAAATATTTGATACACGTAGCAAGTCTGTTTTACCCTTTCTATTAGGCTTGTATTGTTAGCTGTTGTTTTGCATCAACCTAATATTTTGTGAAATTACATGAGGTTATTTACATGAGATGAGAAACATTTAAGTTATGCAGAAGCATATTAATATGGTGCACTGATGCATAATGCATAAAGGTGATAAAATCTAGGGGAAAAACAACATTTATGTCTAAATGGTTCATATTGAGCACTCATCATCATGTTTGTATTGTAAGAACAGCTTATCTCAGCATATTGAGGAGGGAAAACTTTAGTGCTTAGCACAAAATATCATGCAAGTTCTTGCGTTAAACCACCGTCTCCAAATACAGAAACACTTTATACCTGTAAGCGTCATTCAGCTCGAGGTATATAAATCACAGGTCATTAGAACAATGTCCAGAATTCAAGCCAATCCTAAACAGAACAGCCCTTTAATTAAAATTGTAATACAGAGCAAAGACCTTAAACACTGAGCTAATGGACTTGATCCAGCTGTGCTCATTCCACTCTGATGTGAGTGTATGTTTGTGTGAACAGAAGCTAATGTACATGTATGTGTGGGTGGCATTTAAAGACCAACGCGTTTCTTGATCATCTCAAAAGAGGATAAAAACTGCAGTGAGCCTCTAAACACCACTGAACACCGAGACACACTAAATCCTACCAAACCCTTTCACTAAAGAATGTCTGTCTGTAGAGTAATGGTTTCTGAGTTTGCTATGTGCACTTGAATACACAGGAGCGACCGCAGAACTGTTACCAAAACCAAAAACCCAGAGGAGGGGACTACAGGGAAAAACTTCTACTGGAATGAGAAAGAAAAAAAAAGAGTGAGATCAGAAGCACAGCAAATATGCCTGAGTCAGGAGTAGTGAGGAGCTTAACTGTGTCAAAGGGAGAAACAATTGCCTCCGTTTAAGACACAAAAAATGTCATAAAAAGAGCAATAGTTAGTATTAACGGTCCATGGTTTTTGAGTAATTAAACCAAAATATTAATTACCACAAAAAATGCCTTGTTACAAGCACAGTATTTTTTTTTTAAATGCTAAAAACTGGTGATCAATTAACTGTAAATTCCCTTACAATAAAACAGTATTACAGTCAACAGAGCCATACATGTCATTTTACTGTAGCATACTGTAAAAAATATTTTTGCAAGAATGAAAAACCATGGCATTTATAGTAAAAATCAATTTTATATTCAACAAAACAATACAGTACAGTGCTTTTGTAGTTTTTTTTTTAAGTTGTAAGAATAAGTGGTAAGTCTATTTGTCTGCATTTACACTCCAAGTGTTAGCTAGCGTGGCGCGTGCGAACGTCGGATCCAAACTGAAAACACTCTATATTGAAAACTCGGAAACAAAAGACTTTTAACAAACTGAAAACGGCACTTAGGAAGCTAGGGAACACGGAAAATGACATTCACACACAAGCAACTTCCACGACGTAACGTTAACAAGAGACAAAGACATGGAAACACAGGAGGGCATTTATAGACAAACATGGGATTATGAACAGCTGACGAGACTTGGGCAGTGATTAGACAAAGACTGGAGCGTGCAGGACCTGGAAGATACATAAAGGAACCCGTATGTGACAGACGCGACGAGACTGTGACACCAAGATTAATACAAAGATTTTATTTTGACATGAATTTTGTTGTGCAAAAAAAAATTATAGCAACTTCAGACTCAATTATCACTCCTGAAAAAGTATGAAAAATGAAGAGTAAATAAATACCCTTTTAATATATATATATATATATATATATATATATATATATATAGAGAGAGAGAGAGAGAGAGAGAGAGAGAGAGAGAGAACATTCCCAGTTAATATCATATTTGTGTGCTGTAATGTGTATGTGTATATATCTATTTTTTGTGCATTTCATTTTGACTTTAAAACATTATTGATTTAATCACTTAATAGCTTTTCATTAAACTCCATCATAACGTAATGCAATATTTAATGCGCTTTATGTTGTTAATAAAGAATGGAACATTTTCTTTCTCTTTATATTTTTATATCACTAGAGCACAAGATTATCATATTCAAATCTAAAGTAGTCTGATTACATTACTTTAAATGTGTAATGTAATGGATTCTGCTACAAACTACAATTTTTGTCATTTAATTTGTAATCAGTAACTGACTTTGCAAGTCCACCCAGCACTTATACAGTATTTTGTACAATTTCTGCTTTGGGCTACAAGTTTTTACAGTAAATTTAAAAGGATTTCGGCTGAATTATCAGCAAGCATTAACAGCAAGTAGGCAAGATGTTCTTTGCAAGTTAAAGACAAAAATAAATCCCTCTACCAGCGTCAACTGCTTAAACTACATTATACAGACTCTCTCAATGAAAGTAAGCCACATTAATAACTAAATTTAATAAGCAGCTTAAGGAGGTTTCATCTCCAAACTTTCCTATTCCTATTATTAACGTCCTGCTTAATCATTGTACCTTTATCAAGTTTTATATCCGTAACTAAAATTCAGATATTTAGTGATATTACATTTTAAGACACACCACACTTCTATAAACCCTACACAACAAGAAACTCATTATACATCCAAAGTCTATTCAAGATTAAAGATTAAATAATGACTGTGAGACCCTCAGCTATCTGTACGAACCAGCTTTTTATATGCATACTTTCACCTCATTATTTCTCTGGCACACTAATATTGAAGGAAATTGCCTGAATAATAGATAAGCATTAGTCCTTCTTACGCCAAGCACAAACAAGCACTCTGTTTCCTCTTGATAAAGAGCTCCTGTTATTTACCAGGGTCGCTGGACATCCCTGTCTTGAGTGAACTTTGGAGCCCTCAGCTGCATCCTTTAGTTTCTCAAAGCCATCTAGGACAAAAAGCATCTATGCATTCATAATTGTTCTGCAGTGTGCAGGTCTTACCTCAGATGCTTTGAAGAATCTACACCCATTCTATCTTCATGGTAATTAATCTACACAGCTCCTTTGCAAATTTCATGTGTCTCAGAGGCAACAAGGCCCCAAAACCCATTACCGGGTGAAGCGCCCCATGTCACACGCATTAGATGAGAGTCCTCCAGCAAATGATGAGGAAAAGCAATTTTCTTTTTAAGGCAATAGATACTCTATCTCATTCCAAATCCTCTGCAGACTACAAACTGCCAGCTCGTGTAGCTCTGATGCCTGAAACTTGGAAGAAAGTGATGACTTGACCTCCTTTTCTCCCAGGGCCTTAGCTCTGCTGTCAATAAGGGCATTTCACTGGAGGCTGGATGAGAGCTCGGGGTGGAATGAATCACCTGCACAGATTAGAGATCGAGCAACTACGGATGAGATCAAACCAGCCCTGACGACAAGTTCATTTGCCGCCATGTCAACTGATATTAATATTACAGCCTGGAGACAGGCCTCTCGCTCTCAGCAGGGACTTCCAACCACGAAGAAGCAAAGATTCATTTCCAGTAGCTTAAAGCTTTAGTAACTGAACGATTCTGCGTCTGCTCAAGCAGAACGAAACAGACACCCTCTTCCATATCTGCATCTGTCAACCACTTTAGTTCTTTAGTACACAATTCGGTTTTATTATTGGAGATTGTTTTGCAATAAAATACTTTTGCAGACTTTCTACTTCAAATGTTCCCATTTAAATCAATGTGTAACTTGCCGTTTCTTTGTGGTTGTTTGTGAAATGTAGCAATAATTCATTTTCATTGCATAATCACCAAACACCACAATATTGAATATTAATGATTTATTCAAAAGTAAATAACTGCTATTCCTTTCTTTATCAATACATCATGAAAATGTAAGAAGTGGGTCACATTGATCTGTCAGTTTTCCATAGGACAAAACTTATACTTTCATTTCTAGGTCTCTCGTGTCCACGATTTAAAGGTTTTTCTCAAAAACCTTGCAATGGCTCGGAGGAATGTAAAGGTTAAGGCTCTAGTTTTACCTCTGAGTCTGTGTTGAGTTGTGTGAGTGAAGTCTTGGAGATCATTTAGCTAGACTACAAAGCCACAACTACGAGGCCAGCATTAATGGATCCCTCAGAGCCAATATCTTCACGCACAAGTGCTTGACTAATTGAAAACTGGCCTGAGTCTGCGTTGTGGAACAAGTGCAGCAAACCTGTATGTCAGACTACAAAAGTAGGGTCCAGAAATAGGTGGAGAAATTCACTGAAAACACTCTAATGGATATAAAGTTACAGTGCACGTGAAGTTTGACAGTTGGAATGTAAGATTTAAGGCATGTGTGGTTGCAAATCTTTCAATAACTTCTTGTGATATACGGCAGGGCTTTGTTTGAAATAATATCCGTGAAAGAATATCTCAAAGGCATCATGAATTCCTGCATCAAGAACGTATTCAAAAGGTTTTCAAGTTCTTCTCAATGACTCGTGATTAGATCAGATTTGATTGCATGACATATCACCATATTTGATGTACATGACAGGCTGCGAATTATTTTTTTCTTCTTTTTTTTTTTTAAATAGTACGGGGGCTGAAAAAAAAACAATCCTCTGAAGGTAGGCTACAACAAAAATTAACATTGGTGGTTAAAGAGCATTTAAAGATTAAAAGAATTCAGCTATATATTGCACACTAATCTAACCCGGCAATGTTTTTGTTACTTCTGGAAAATAGCCAAAGATAACACTCATACATGGTTTTATTTTTCAGGAAAATCCCCATAATTCATGTCTAACGTGCAGCATTGTTTCTAAGCCTGGGGAATTTTGTAAAAAGAAATGACAAGGGTTAAACCATTATATATTAGCTGTTGAGCTGAATAGATGGATGGATGGATGGATGGATGGATGATAGATAGACAGACGGATGGATGGATGGATGGATGGATAGAGAGATGGATGGATGTGTAAAGACAGACAGACAGACAGACAGACAGACAGATAGATAGATAGATAGATAGATAGATAGATAGATAGATAGATAGATGTGTGGACACAGACGGACGGACGGATGAATGGATGTGCAGACACAGACAGACATATGGATAGATAGATGAATGAATAGAAGGATGGATGCGCGGTTGATGGATGTAATGTGGCACTGAACTCATGCCCGTCGGCGGGATTGTCTCCATCTGCTGACCGGCGCGTCTGAGTGGGATAAACTACAGTTCTGCGGGACCTCCTGGACGCACCGCTGTCACAGCCCGTGGGAAAGCCGCCAGCTTCATCCCTCATCCCACCCAGACTTTCCCCGAGCTTTACTCGAATCACTACATTTAACAGAAACCATCGGATGGTGACACGCGCCTACTGGTGAAACTGTTAGTTTGCAGTGAAAGAGAAGCACTATTTTAGAATTAAATTTAGATTTAAATGTACACCGCTTAAAAAGCGAGAAACCCCTCTCGTCTCAATAAGGAGTCTCATCGCTGTCAAATCAAACCATACATTTGAGTGTTGATCTGTTCGTGAGAGGTGACCACACATGCCACCGTTTCCAAATAAAACACGCTGTTTTCGAGTTGAATTCAATGAAACGAATCGATAAAAAGAGCGTCGTATCTCAATGACCAGCCATGAGAAGTTGCATGCATTCATGTAAACACCAGAGGAGTTCAGCTGACCGAGAACCTCACCTCAAAACCCCAAACAACACGCGTGCTCTTCGCTGTCCTGAGCTCCGGAGATTTAATGGCTGGACCTGTAGATCTGCTCCGAATCCAGAAGGGAAAACAACGAGCTTTAAGCGTCAGCTAATAAATTCCAGAGACCCCCAAACTGCTGCCCTAATCTCTCGCGCACAGCAGACCCTCTCCACCGCTCAGCTTTGAGGGAGAAACACTCTCTGCTACAACTTCAACGCCCAGTTTCCTGACTTCACCCGCTTCGCGTCCTGCTGCTGCTGTTCATCAATAGATACGCTATTAGAAATGAAATATTGCGTTGGTGCATTCAAGGATTCTCTCTAACTCCTCCCTGAACACCCATTTAGCGCTTTGCTCTTTCAACTCGTGGGCGGAGATTTAATGGTCAAACTGTTTTCACTCCCCGGCCCCCCTCAACACCACCGCAGATGGCGAGTCAGATAAGAAAAGTATCACGAGCCCTTTGTCTACATGCCCTCAAAGGTCATGACACTGGCATTCCCTGTGGCATACACGATATCCCACCGCAGTTCACGTCTACACCTCAACCTCTGTCATAACAAAATCCCATCTAAAACACACATGCCATGAGGGAAGCCTCATAGGAATAAGGTATTTATATACATAGATAGATATATCTCTTTAAACATAGAGAGAGAGAGAGAGAGAGATACACACACACACACACACACACACATATATATATATAAACACATGTTTTGCCCCTGTACCTCTCATTGGTTTCATATGGAATAAATAATTTTGGTTAATTTAAATGCCACATTTCAAGCTTTCTATAAATATAATTCTTATTGGGAAGTTTCAGTTTCATAGTTTATAGAAAATAATCCCAAAACGCAATAGCACAAGGTACTGTAAGCTTAAAAAAAAATGCTGTTTTCAGTTTTAATATTTCTATTTTTTTTTTTTTTTTTTTTGACGGTCTGGTTGTCATGCTGCTCTGAATCATTTTCACTTTTCTTTAATTTGGCTTGCTGCAGTTTTTATGTTGAATTCGACTACCGGTATTATGTGACTGTTGTGCTTTGTGACATTATGAAAAGGCCGTGGATCCAGGATGGCATCTTAAACGCTCAGTGTCATCACACGAGCGGGAGAGCCGACAGGGCAAGTTCATTTCTGAATTTATAGTTTAAACTTGCATGTTTTGACTTTTTATACATTTTCAAGAATTTTTAAGAATTTGAGGGTGGAAAATATGATCCTCTACTGGGATAAAAAAATATTTCAGTAGAGGCAAATCACACCCTGTATGTATAAAAAAACTGCAAAACCCATTTTTGCTAGTCTCTATAATGAATAGATGTTTTGTTTGATAACTGTAAATTTTGCTTGTTTCAGGAAGTGCTCCAACTTGCCCCACTATTGGGTCATGTTGTCACAAAAGGTCAGTATATGTTAACTTACCTGGATTTTTTCTCCAAGAACAATAATGTTGGAAATATGCAATAGCTTTTTCAACTTTAAGGAATGTGCACTTAAAAATAAAGGTGTCCCACTCGTAAACAGACAGAACCCAAATGAAGAGTGCGATTAAAGAGTTTATTTAGCTTTCCTTAAGCTAAAACAGTAGAGCGTGGCACTTGCAACACCAAGCTCATGGGTTCAATTCCCAGGGAAAGCAAGAACTGATTAAAATGTCTGTGTGTTCCTTGAATGCTTTGGATAAAAGCGTCTGCCAAATGCATAAATGTAAATGTTCACAGAGAAATAATCCAGGTAGGTACAGTGAATGACAGGAATTCCAACAGGGAATTAATTAAACCACAAAGAGCCGAGAAGAACGAATATAAACTCTAGATGAGGGGAAACCAGCACAGTGAGACGAGAACAACAAGCTGACAGGGAATGAGCTCAAACACTGAGATATATAGCGGAACCAAGTCATCAACAGGTGAGCACAGGTGTGATTAACGTCATCAGCTGATAAATTCCTACGAAAAGAAAGAAAGTCACGCCCACAAACAGAAATTAAAATACAGACCTGAACAGAAAGGTTTCCAATTATACAGAAGGTTCTTTATAGTGGAAAAAGGTTCTTTAGCTTTAGATGTTATTCACGCACACAAAAAAGGTTACTTTAAAACTGCAATAATAATAATAATACATTTTATTTGTAATGCACTTTATATTTCTGTAATCTCAAAGTGCTACAGAGCATCTAGGATACACTTAAATAAATCAAAGTAATTTTATAGAAAAAGAAAACAAAATAATAAAAACCTCTAAAACACATTCAATTGCTTTTTTTAAAAGAAATGTTTTTAGGTTGCACTAAGGGGAGCAGAACATTTTCCAAAGGGGAAACCAAAGCAATGAAACCAAAAGGGCAGCAGAACATTTTCGCTGGAAGATTCGGTTATGAAATTTTGATAAATTTTAGATTAAGAGGTAAGAACATCAAACTGTTGGATGGATGAATTGTCCACAGTAAGACCTATCACATGCATTTAGAAAATAAACTTCCATTCTCACTTCTCAAAAAGTTTTTTTTTATGGCATCACTTCGGAAAGCCCCTTTTGGAGGTATTATTTTTAAGAAATTGACTAAACCTCCCCTCAGTGTTGCCAGATTGGACTGAAGATTTCCAGTCAATAGCTATACACTATAGAAAAGTTTGTAAAGTTTGTTTTAATAAAATTTGTATGCATTTATATGAAATTTGGGCAGGTTTTTATGCAACCTGCCCAAAGGGGGGGGGTTAGTGGAATTTCTATGCATTTATAGGCTTGTTTTAATGAAATTTATATGCATTTATATATGAAATTTGGGCGGGTTTGTCATAAAAAAAACCCCCCAATTTTTATCGACCAGCCCAATGAATTTTTTTCCGGTCGGACGCGACCAAAAGGAGCACAATTGGTTGGGAATTCGCCCAATATGGCAACACTGGTCGGACGTGACCAAAAGGAGCAACACTGCCTCCCCTATGTGTAATCACAATTTATTTAAAGTGACGAAGCCTCTCAAAGTCTGTGTTGTCTAACTATATTGGTCCTGTGACATGTCTGAGCATGAGGAAGGGCCTCTTTTTGTGTGTGTGTGTGTGTGTGTGTCGTCTGCATGTAATTGAAATGTCAGCCCTCTAGTCCTGGTGTCATGATTTGAGCAGCTCAAGTAGGGGGTCTAGCATGGCTGGTGGGGGTGGGCAATAAGGGTACTTCAGGGTCATTTGTGCTTTCTTAAGAACTCCACACTCCACCACACATGCGTCCCTGAGGACTAATTCACCTTAACATGAAGTTAAATAAATGTAGACAGAACCTCAAGTGGTTCCAAACCTGATTGACTTTCTTCTGTGGAACAGAATTTTGAATATCCTCGTTTCAGAGAGCGGGACAGGGGCTGTCAAGCTCTAGAACAAGCCCTAAACAAATCCCTGAAGTGGTCCATATGACTCATATTCCATCATTCAAGTCTTCTGGACCCACACGATAGTGACTGTGTGAGGAACAAATGAAAATAAAAACATTATAGTTGGAAATTTTGATACAGTAATACCTCGATTTATGAGCGACTTGGTATACGAGCAAATCGGTGTACGAGCATGGAGGGTCAAATCGGTGTAAAATTTTTCCCTCTCCCACGTGCATTTTTGTGTGGAAAAAGTCCTAATGCTCAGCATCCTAAACACTGCCTCTCATAAAACAGTCACAGGCTTCCAACCCCTTTATCACCCCTTAACTCCTTTATTCTCTCAGCATAGCTTGGTTTGGTTGCATCATTCACCACAGTGCATACTTTTATAAGTGATTTACAGAGGTTTTTACCTCCTGTTCTTAACATTAATTATTTGTGATCGCTATTGTTCATGTAGTGAAATATACACATACAGTACCTCTAAGTAGAAACCGTCACAGTTCATGAATTCATTGTCTCCTAGTTCTGCCTGAGTGTGTTTGTGTGTGTGGTCACTGAACACCTGATTCTCATATCATCTGCCTATTTCCCTGCTTTCGTTCGCGGCTCCCGTGAGTTCGTTCATTCGCGGCTCCCGTGCGTTCGTTCGTTCGCGGCTCCCGTGCGTTCGTTCGTTCGCGGCTCCCATGTTCCACGACTTTCACTCTGGATTATAACTTTGTTTGTTTTTTGCACTGTTATAATAAATTCACTCATTTGCTCTTGAATCCTTGCTTTCCCCGCTCCCCCCTCCTCCCTTCTCTCCTCTCCTCTCCTCCCCTCCAGGCACTGCTCAAACCGGACTCGGGAGTTCATGAGAGAAGAACGAATAGAATCTTTGAGTTAGTTATTTGCAGTGAATCAAGTTCACAAACTCTGAATGATTCATTCACTATGATGGATTACGTCATACTGGATTTAATGTCTGAAAGCTCTGAAAACTTCTTGTTTTGTTTTCCATAGAAGAAAGAAAGTTAAATTGAACAAACTAAGAGCAGAAGCCTTTTTTGTACTTTGTTTATTGTAAAATTATTATTCACAGCTAAAAGATCCCATCTGTCACCCCACTAAATTGCACGCTAACACAAAACAATGTCTAACATGGTCACGACATGTAGAAACTGACAGGAAACTAGACCCCCTCCCTATAGCCCACTCCATACTTCATACTCTCCACTCACTCCAGGCAGCCTCATTCTGTCAGGGGCCATCAGACACTGTACAAGGACAAGCACCATGCATTGTGCTTTGTTGTCCCAAACTGCCTAGCAATGGATGTACAATACAAAAATACATTTTTTTTACACAACAACTAAGAGTTTGCAAAGTGTTCATGAATGTTTTTTCGAAGAGCTGTTTCCCTTTCCGCTGGCATTTCCAACAATGAGACAAAACATTTGTAACAAATGTATCTTTTTATTTTCTTAACACATGCTTTTGAACTATTCTGTGATGCAAGGTATTCTAAATGAAAGAAATTTGTTCTTTATTCAAAATGTAAAACCCCTCTCTTCCTCTGAAAGAACAAGAGCATGCAAGTTCCTCTTACATTCCTTTTCCTTTGAATTCTCGCACTTTGAAGAGAGAAGAATGTTGGAGAGGTTGCAGTTGACTTTAAGGAATTTTAGTCTTGAACGTTTCCAAAACATGAGATTCGTTGCATTTGTCCATTAAGATATTTTAGTAGAAACTACATGAAAACAAAAGTTCCAAAAGGGGGTTACAACAACGATTTCTAACCAGAAGAATCTTTCATTGTTCCTATAGCTATTGTCGTGTTTGCGCCTCATGGGAACAATTTTAGTTATAGGAAGGATCTTTGGGAGGACTGTGTTCAAACCTGTAGTTTACATTTATGCATTTGGTAGATGCTTTTATCTAAAGTGACTTACATTGCATTCAAGGCACACGTTGAATCAGTTCTTGCTTTCCCTGGAATTGAACCCATGACCTTGGCGTTATAAACACCAATGCTTTACTGATTGAGCTACTAGTTCAGTTCACTTGGTCTGGACCAACAAAAAAATCTCCCAAACATTTAGTCCCGGTACGCTGAGTGCTCACATTGGCATTTTAACACCAAACCCAAAGGCATAGGGCTGTTCACAACCTCATAGGTCGACTTTTATTACATATATTTAGCAACGGAACTCATCAAACATCCAAAACAATGGCGTGTGCTGGTCTAAATGCACTCATTTGTGTGTAGCTACATGTGATGGTATTTTCACCAGCTGAGAACTTGTGAAGAGCTTATAAATGTGTAAAGGAGTCAAAACAGGATCAGGAACCCCTCTGTCAAACACACAAAACATGCAACTGTGACTATGTGAAGAAAAAACTGTATTCTTGAGCATTCTGTCCTTTTAGGGTCGCATCTTGTGACATCATGTCCCATTTCTTGATAGTTTGTCCTGTGTAGTGAGCAGTTTTTTAAAAGAGCCATTTTTTTCTTTTAGTGTAAAGAACATTTGAGTAATTTAAAGAGCCCATTTTTCAATGAACGTTGAGGGTTCTCCGTGCAACTATCGATGCCAAAAAAGAAACTTAAGTCTTAAGTGTAATCATAGTTCAATATTTCTGTTTATCACTGTTACATTTTTCACAATCAATTCCAGATGGATAAAAAGTCACACTACATTTATTCTAGGTGCATATGAATTTTCACTCTGTGTTTCACTTTTGGAAGATTTCACATCAACTGTAAAACAAACTTATTACAGAACTGTTTTTTAAAATGATGCATAGCCATGTTATGGCATCGAAATAATGTTAAAGGCAGCTAGAGTGTGTGAATTAATCAATTAACAAATATACAAGAATCAGGTAATAGACACTATATAATGGCATATACAGATTATTTTATTATCTATTACTTGAAGATAATTATTATGAAACAACCTAAATGTACCTCTCACAGAATAACCACTAATGCTCTCAAACACCTGTGTCCTACATATTGTTTCACAGGAGAGCTAGCTTTGGCCGTCTGATTGAGATGGATGTGCCCGCTGTTGATGATTGCTGCTTGAAGAGCACTACAAATAACGAGAGTGCTTATGTTTACCTGTTTCTTAGCAACCGTGTTCAGAACAGGGAATGAGAGGGAATGTTTCTGAAAGAATCATATTTCAGTTATTGTTAATAAAAAAAATTGGTTTACAGTTGGAGTGTTTATATTTACTATAGCCTATTATTTTGTCACAGGCATGATGAGTGTAGTTGTGTATAGATAGCAAATGGCTGCTTTGAAAAAAAATACTTGATCAATTAGAATAACGACATGCCTACAAGTGGTGTCCATCTAAAAATGAAAACTCTATCATAATTTATTCCATTTATTTTATACCTCAGAAACGTATGGCTTACTTTCTTCTGTGGAACATATTTTGAAGAATGTTGGAAATCAGTTTGGGTTCCCATTAACTTCCATTGTATATTTTGTGAATACAATTCACAAGTCAATAAGGACCAAATTTGTTTTACCAATATTCTTCAAAATATCTTCTTTTATGTTTTGCAGAAATAAATGAACACAGGTTTGGAACGACATAAGTACATTTTGACAGAAAATTGGTAGACTATTCATTTAAATCAAGCTTTCTTTTATCAGTGCTTTTGTCTTTGGGTCATTTTATTTCTTACAGATTTCTGCTCATTCTAAATCAGATACAGATAAAGTAGCGCAGTAATGCATTGGTGAGAGACCGATTGTGTAACGGATGGTGGTCATAGGCAGAAATCCAAATGCGTGTCTTCAATAAGAATGGTCGTACAGGCAGATAATCAGGACAGGCAGAGAGCATACACAAACGATAATCCAGGCAAGGGTCAAAAAGGCAAGCAAACAGAATTAACAGTCATTGTACAGGCGAGGAAGTCAGGGCAGGCGGAGAACAATCACAAGCAAAATACCAGGCAGAGATCAGGACAGGAAGACAAAATCAAACACGAGAAAACAACAGGGTCGGTAACGGGAAGATCAGACACGGTATAAACACTCAGTAATGTTCACAGCAGCAAAACAAGACTTCGCGATCACAGTGCATTTGACAGAGTCTTTTGTAGTTTGTGTAATGGGTCGCAGCTGGTGCGATAATCAGTCCAATGAACGGCATCATTGGAAATGTAGTGTGTGTGTGTCAATAAATGTGTGAGAGTTCCCTCCGGTGGCCAGAGTCGGGAAGCGTGGTGCTCGTAATCATAACAGATCGCTTGTGTGAATTAAATGATGTTTTATTAACAAAGTTCGGGAGGAGCACGTTCAAATGATTAATACAATCAACACGTCATCAGCAATTACTCCTCATCCTATCAGCAGGAGAGGAAGTACGTATATATAGACACGTTTGACTCACCTACAGCTCTTTGACATTTTTCGGCATCCCTCCACCACCCCAACTCCTCACACTTAATTGTTCCTATCAAAGTCAGGATACGGGGGGAGTGCTCCAGGTTCGGGCTAATACCGAGCTCGGAGCCCTCTCCTCGGACAGCTCGCCAAATACGCTTACCATCCATTGCTCCTGAATCATTCGTAAGTGTGAACTCGTGAATCCTACCCGTGCAGGGTCTCAGTTGCGAAGCTGTGGGTTTTAGTTACTTCAAAACAAAGAAATATATGCTAAAACCTAAAAACTAAGCTATATTATTGATAAAAAACAGGACAGCTTTGACAGTAAGGTTCTGTTTAAACCTGGTATTAAAATGCATTCTTGTCGATCGAATGACAAGTGGACGACGTGTAAACGGTGTCAAAAATATTTTGAGCTCGTCCACTTTTGACCACTTCCAGAGGCAGTTGAAAATGCATTAATCCGGTTTGCTTTTGTAGAGTAGACGCTTGTGTGGTCGAATGTGTTCGAACAACCACAAAAGACCACCTACTTTCCACCCACATTCTGGGAAGAGCGCAAGATAGAAAAGATTTAAACTTTGTCAGATGAAGACCCAAGTTTGGTTTGAAGATGAAAACGTACCAAGCACAATGCTCTCTCGCCATTCCTAATTTCTAACACACGCTCACAGCGTTCGGTGTGGTGTTGCGACTATCAGAGCAGAAATGAAAGATGCTGCTCTCTGTACGTTTCTCCGTTGTCTCAGGTTCATATGTAAATTGCGCAAGCATATTCAAAGACCTGAAAAAACATACATTTAGCCTCCCATGAACCCTTACCTCAAAGACAATAGGACAAAAGAGACGTATTAAAACGCCAGGTGTAATAATAATCTACTAATCGACCAAAATTTGATCGTAGTTTACACAAAAACCGCAAGTCCGATCAGTTAGAATAGATATAGCACACTAAGTCAGAACAATTTGAAGGTCTTCTGCGAGGCGGCTGGCCATGTGTTAGCATCAAAATCACAAGGTTAAGCATCATTAACATCGACTAGTCTGTGCAACCCCTATTATTTTTTAATTTGGAGAATAAAAAGCAATAAAAGGAAAAACATGCATTCATTTAAATTGCTTTAATAATTATTAATAACTTGTGAATGCTGTCAGCGCTTCCACATATAGTGCAGTGAGTTTGGGCTCAAAATCCATTTCCGACCCTGCTTTTTACAGCACAATCACAAAAAGATGTGAGTAATGGCATGCAATGGTCTAATAACAAAAATTATACAAAATCAGAGCCATCGGTATAGAATGCATGATGCCATTTAACAGGAAATCTCTCCTGAATGCGTTTTTAATAGAAACAAATCTCTGTAGTGTATGGAGGAAGAACACCACCTACACCTCTCAGTCTAACTTTACCCTGCAGTTGCTTCATCCTCCATTTTTAACCTGTGATTCATCAGCTTATTAGCACTGATGGATAAGATTGATTTGACAATAAAGCTTCTAACATGTCTCATGCTATTAATTTCATCTGTTCTCACTGTCTACCAGCCCACAGTTTGGGTGAGTAATGGCAGTTTGAGACAAAGTGGGACTGAATGAGCCAGGCTGCATATCAGTTGGATGCAGACCAGAGCCTGCGGACACATCATAATTGACTGCACTGGGATCTGAGAGTCCCAGAGGGAATAGAGAGCAGAATACCCACAGGACAATAGACTTCAGCATACTGTAACTTATGACAAATGCTGCCTGCTAACAGCTTGCACCAAGATGAACATACAGTATTTCCATCGCAGCGATAACAGCATCTTCTAAGAGTTAAGAGGAATAAAGAGATAAGCACTGATTTGCATTTTATATGATCTTTTTGTACTAAATATGGGAAGAGCGATTATCAATTACGGCTTTTAAAGTGTTTTAAGCTTCCTTTCGTCTGTGGAACACAAGAGAAGATATTTTGAAGATTATGAAGATTGTTTTAAGTTCAGTTAAATATCTGATTATGATTATGAGCGGTGTCAAACTAAACATAATTGGATTAAATGGAGTCCACCAAAATTCACACTTCAAAAACAATCAAACCAACAACAAAATTTTGGTAAAAATTATTTGTTCTCATACATTACAAAAAATAGCACATAAAACAACCAAAAACAAACATGTAAATATAAAAAGTGTGGAAAATGCTTTCATATAACCTCAACAAAACTGTGTCACGCCAGTAACGCCAAGATTATGGGTCCAGTTCCCAGCAACATGCATGAACTGATTAAAATGCATGCCTTCAATGTAATGTATGTTTATTTGGATAAATGCTTCTGCCAAATATATAAATGTAAATACTCTCAGAGTGTAGTTGAGAGACTTACAAAAAATACATAAAAGAACAAATATATTTGGGGTCGATGCAGCTATATTTAACAATGCAATATGTGGGATTGACAATGCCAATTGCTTATCATAATAGTAATGTTGTATGCACTTTCAAAAACACATTATATCAACTCTTAGCAGGCATTTTCTAAATTAGAAATCAGAAAATGTCAAGAAAAACATCATAGTGCAATACTGTCACGGACTCAGCCACGCCCCCTGCACCAGGCTCCCACGCTCCGCCCACTCGTTCCCAGTCACCTGAATACTAAGCACCTGCACCTGTTCCCAATCACAGAAGCCCTATATCACCAGCCCTCACCCTGCACTCAGTGTCTGGTCACAGCTCACACTATTCAGACTGCCTTGCTACTCCTGGCTTTCCATAGACCTGCTTCCAAGTGATACCAAGACTCCAAGATTCTCCGTATTCACCATTCAAGTTAAGCCTCTCACTATTCCCTGTGTGTTCACCTGTTCACAGGTTCACTGTTTCGTGTCCTGACTCCAATAAACCTGTTTCCAATTACTAACCTCTGTGTCCTCGAGTCTATCATGACAGATGACCAGACCAGCAGTCAGGCCAAAGCAGTGGCTGGTGATCCACCATCACCGGCATCGCTTTCGCTCACCGATCTCCCCCAAGCCTTCCTGCACTCCATGCATCTGGGATCTTCCTCGTTGTCTGCCTCAGCCAGTCCCGTGTCCCGACCAGCGCCCTATGCTGGTGAGGCGGCGGAATGCAACGGTTTTCTCTTACAATGTTCACTCTACTTTGAAATGCAGGCACATAAATTCCTCACAGATCGATCCAAAATCGCCTTCATTGTTACCCACCTCTCTGGAAGAGCGCTCCAATGGGCCCAAGCTATCATGGACTCCAACAGCCCGGTAACTCAGTCTATTGAAGCTTTTACCCGCCACTTCCGTAAAGCATTCAGCAGGACTTCTGGACCCACTACCATACACGATCAACTGTTAAAGCTCCAACAAGGTACTCAATCACTCCACGATTATAATATCTACTTTCGCACCCTAGCCGCCACAAGCGGATGGAACGAGACTGCATTACTTTCTGTCTACCGTGCTGGTTTAAACCCTCAACTCAGAGTTCCCCTAGCTATCTACGACAACCACACTGGACTAGAAAACTTTATACATCAAGCCACACTCGTTTCTCAAAACCTTGCTGCCAGCTTCAACCCGGCTCATCCGTTGCATTCCCCGCCTCCACCGTGGGAGTCTACCCCTCCAGCACCAGAATCCATGCAAATCAATCATCACCGTCTAACTCCCACGGAAAGAGACCGACGTATGCGTTTGCACCTCTGTCTCTACTGCGGGGTGTCGGGTCATTACCGAGCCATTTGCCCGACCCGACCCCCGCACCCAGCGGTGAGTACTATTCACACTGATCCTGTTATGCTGTCCCTTCCTGAAACCACTGTTCTGTTAACTACCCCGTTTGGTTCTGTTTCAGCAAAAGCCCTCATAGACTCCGGCTCAGCAGGAAACTTCATTTCCTCAGAACTGCTACTCAAGATCCACGTCAAGACATCCCCCCCCTAGCAAGTCCGTACCGAGCCCATTCCATCTTGGGAAAACCGCTGGGTCGGAGGTGCATTCGCTACGTCACTGATCCGCTCACTGTACAGATTGGCTGTCTCCACCAGGAGCAGCTTCCCCTACTGGTGCTGGAGGGATCTACCACCGACCTTGTCCTGGGACGCCCGTGGCTTGCTGCACACTCTCCCACCATGAACTGGTCAACTGGGGAGGTCTTGGGATCGAGTGATATCTGCAAGCAGAATTGCCTACTCCCCATCAAGAGGAGCCGCACCGCTGCTTCACCACCGCAAGAATCCACCTCTACTCCTGTGGCCACCACATCCCTGGACAAACCGGCTTCTACTCCTGTGCAAGCCATTCCTGTCGAGTACCGGGCGTTCCAGGACGTGTTCAGTAAACAACGAGCCCCTGAACTCCCCCCACATCGGCCATGGGACTGTGCTATTGACCTGCTGCCTGGGGCGTCGCTTCCACACGGACGTATCTACCCCCTGTCCATCCCGGAGCAACAGGCCATGGAGTACATCCGGGAGGCTCTCAATCAAGGGTTCATCCAGCCATCCAACTCCCCTGCCGCTTCTAGTTTTTTCTTTGTGGGCAAAAAGGACGGGGGCCTGAGGCCGTGCATCGACTATTGGAAGCTCAATGCCCAAACCATCAAGATCAGGTACCCCCTTCCCCTGGTTCCTGCCGCTCTGGAGCAGCTGCGGGGAGCTCGCTGTTTCACCAAGTTGGACCTGCGCAGTGCCTATAATTTGATCAGAATCAGAGAAGGAGATGAATGGAAAACTGCCATTATCACACCCTCCGGACATTATGAGTACAAAGTCATGCCATTCGGATTATCCAACGCCCCGGCCATCTTCCAAGGGTTCATGAACGAGATTCTATGAGATTTCCTCAACAGATTTGTAATCGTCTATATTGACGACATCCTGGTTTACTCCCATAACACGAATGAACACCATCACGTTGCGCAGGTGCTCCAACGACTCAGAGAACACCATCTGTACCTGCAGCTGGAAAAATGCGAGTTCCACCGCAGCTCCACTCAATTCCTTGGCTACATCGTGGATCAGAGCGGAGTCAAGATGGACCAGGGGAAGGTACGAGCAGTGCGGAGCTGGCCCCAACCAAACACGGTCAAGGATCTTCAGCGCTTCCTGTTGTTTGCTAATTTCTACCGTTGATTTATTCATCCACGCAGCACCCCTCTTCTCACTGCTCCGAGGTGGGCCCAAGTCCCTGTCCTGGACAACTGAAGCTCAACAAGCCTTCCACGACCTCAAGATGGCCTTCAGTACGGCTCCTGCCCTCGTTCATCCCAACCCTGAAATCCCATTCATCGTGGAAGTGGATGCTTCGAGTGTGGGGGTAGGAGCCGTACTGTCCCAGCGGCAGGGGGAGCCTCCACGACTCCATCCATGTGCCTACTTCTCCAAGAAGCTGTCCCTGGCGGAACGCAACTACGACATCGGGAATCGTGAGTTGCTGGCCATCAAGTTGGCATTGGAGGAGTGGCGACACTGGCTGGAGGGAGCCAAGCATCCGTTTCAGGTCATCACCGACCATCGCAACCTCGAGTACTTGCGAGATGCCAAGAGACTCAACCCCCGACAAGCCCGGTGGGCGTTGTTCTTCACCCGTTTTGATTTTTCAGTAACCTACCATCCCGAGGAGGAAAACGTCAAAGCAGACGCCCTCTCTCGTCAGTTCCTGCCCGGCAATCCCTCGTCACATCCAGAACCCATCCTCCCTCCAGCCGCCATTGTCAGTCCCATTCAGTGGTCCTTAGATCGACGAATCGCCGACGCAATTCACGATGACCCTGTCCCGCCGGGGTGTCCTGAGGGACGGACATATGTTCCAGCAAGTCTCCGACCGTCCCTCATGGACCAAGCTCACTTCTCTCCTGGCTCTGGACACCCAGGCAGCCAGCATACCCTCTCGCTCATTCAAGGACACTACTGGTGGCCCAGTATGGCTCAGGACATCCCCTGCTTCGTTCGAGGATGCTCAGTCTGTGCCACCACCAACACACCCCGTTACCTCCCTGAAGGCAAACTGGTTCCCTTAGCCATCCCACGCCGCCCCTGGTCACATCTCGGTAACGACTTCCTCACAGATCTCCCTCCCTCCGATGGTCACACTTGTATCCTTGTTGTCATCGACCGGTTTTCAAAGGGGTGCAAGCTTATTCCCCTGCCAGGACTACCCACAGCGCTGGAAACGGTGGAGGCCTTGTTCCATCATGTCTTCCGACACTACGGCCTCCCCGAAGACATAGTCTCTGACAGGGGTCCACAATTCATCTCACGAGTTTGGAAAGCCTTCTTTTCACTTCTGGGTGTCACCGTCAGTCTCAGCTCCGGATATCACCCACAAACCAACGGCCAGACTGAGCAGAAGATTCAGGAGATTGGGAGATACCTTCGATCCTACTATGGTTGTCACCAGGACAGCTGGAACCGCTTCATTCTGTGGGCTGAGTATGCACAGAACTCACTTCGGCAAGACTCCACTCACCTCACCCCCTTTCAATGTATCCTAGGTTTCCAACCCCCACTGATTCCCTGGTCTGGAGATCCCACGGATGTTCCAGCTGTCCATCACTGGTTTCAAGAGAGCGAGAGGGTGTGGGACTCAGCGCACATCCACCTGCAACGGGCAGTCCGTAGGCAGAAGCTTCAAGCCGACCGTTGTCGCGGGCCAACCCCCAGGTATCACCCCGGCCAGTTGGTTTGGCTTTTAGTCCCCGCTATATTGGTCCCTTCAAGGTTCTGAGGCAGATCAACGAGGTCACCTACAGGTTACAATTACCAGCACAGTATCGCATCTCACCCTCCTTTCATGTGTCCCTACTCAAGCCTTACACTGACCCTGTTCTCCACAGAGTCTGGTGCAGACGCGGTACCTCCCCCTCCGGTGGACCCGGCGGACCAAAACTTCTACCGCGTCACCACCATCCTCGACTCCCGACGACTAGGTGGCTCTTTACAGTATCTCGTGGATTGGGAAGGATTCGGCCCCGAGGAACGCTTGTGGGTGGTACGGGATGACATTCTGGATCCCTCGCTCTTGGACGATTTCTACGCTGCCCACCCAGACCGTCCAGCACCTCGGGGCCGAGGCCGTCCTCGTCATCGTCCGCCGCGGTCCTCTGGAGCTGCCCGTGAGGAGGGGGGTACTGTCATGGACTCAGCCACGCCCCCTGCACCAGGCTCCCACGCTCCGCCCACTCGTTCCTGAATACTAAGCACCTGCACCTGTTCCCAATCACAGGAACCTTATATCACCAGCCCTCACCCTGCACTCAGTGTCTGGTCACAGCTCACGCTATTCAGACTGCCTTGCTACTCCTGGCTTTCCATAGACCTGCTTCCAAGTGATACCAAGACTCCAAGATTCTCCGTATTCACCATTCAAGTTAAGCCTCTCACTATTCCCTGTGTGTTCACTGTTTCGTATCCTGACTCCAATAAACCTGTTTCCAATTACTAACCTCTGTGTCCTCGAGTCTATCATGACAAATACATTATAAGTCATATCGAAATAGGTCAAACTGACCCACCACAAGTGCTGATGTTCATATAAGGAAAGTCAATGGGATCCAAAATAACACAACCTCACTGACTTCCACTGTATGGACAAAAAACAAAACACTGAGACATTTATGGAAATATCATTATTTAATCATTTTAAAAAAGCAGCGTAGACGACAGGAAAAGTTTCGATTGCATAATGCTGTCATATTTCTTTTGAAAAACTTTTAAAGTCACGATGTGTGCTCTATCATTTACTACAGCACCCCTCTGTGAGCAGACGCCTCATCTCTGCACTCATGTGCTTGCCTTTGGCTCCCCATCCGAATTGTCACACTGTGCAGTCAGTTGCTGACAAAGGCACTTTCAGACGGACAAGTGATAGACATGCAGTCATGATGGGCGCAGTGAGGGACAGTGTAAAGCATCTCATTTTTACAATGCCACCACCACCCTTCCCTTTTCGGATGTCTGCATTGTGCTTCACCCTCTGTGCCAGAAAGGCTCTACATACCTCCAGTGTTCAGTTCAAAAGGGCTGCCTGGATGGTGATTGGAGAAAAGTAGGGCACGACTAGCATGGCTCGTTCCATTCTTAAGGGCAAGTCCGCTGATTCACTTCAAGGCAACTATCAATTATTTCTGTCAGAGCGATTTCATATTGCTTGCTTCGTCTCCATGCTTGCATTGCATTTCTATTTTTAATCCATTCGTCATAGATTTCAAGTTCAATTAAATGAACTTTCCAGACTTTTATGTGTGGTTTACTGCTCGATGTTGCCAGATGTAATGAGAATATGAGCAACCGACCACTTTAACCCAGATTTACACCCTGCAGTTTGCATTTAGGACAAGTTCTTTTCTGCATTTGTCTAATCAGCAACATAGTTTTTGTCAATGTCATGATTTTCGGGAGTATGAAGTAATTATTTTATGTGATTTCAGAAGACTTTAATAATTTTTTGACAGAAATCATTCTAATATGCTGATTTGGTGCTCAAGAAACATTTATTACAATTAACATTAACATATTGTTATTATTATTGTTTTGTGGAAACTGTGATGCAATACCATTTAAATTTCATGTTTAAATGTCTAATCATTGCGTTCTTTTAAGCTTTCTATTCATCAAAGAATCCTGATTAAAAGACAAAAATATCAAGCAGCAAAAACCATTTTCAACATTGATAGTATTAAGAACCATTACTAATAGCTGAGCACCAACAATTATTGATAATAAATGAGCAGAAAATCATCATATTAGAATGATTTGTGAAGGATCATGTGACACTGTCATGAGTCATGAGGCTGAAAATACAGCTTTAATCATATAAATAAATTACATTAAAATTATAATCATGTAAGCATGAATAGACCCTGTCTTGAAAGACTTCTTTCAAAAACAGTATTAATGTACCTATAAGCAATATATGTAAAATATTATATATTAGAAACATTATATCATTTATTCATTACAGAATTTTTACTTATTAATTTTATTATGATTTAATCTACGAATTTATTCATTTAGAGTTGAAGGTTTTAAAAAAGCAGATGCACATGCTCCTTCTCATCACTTTTTACTGTCAACGCATAAGGAGAATACCTGATTATGTCTTTACTCACACCTTGTTCATGGAGCAAAATATGTTGAGGATGTTACCTTGGTATTTAATGCTTAGATACGAGCTCTGCCTTAGCAACAACATCGCCGACGGCCACATCTGGTGGAGGTGTGCACAGTTGGTTATACAGCTGTCAGTGGAGGAGTGGTGTCTCACTTTCATTACAACTCTGCACTCCTGAGCTCATCTCTGCACGGCCCGTCTGCGCCTTCAGTCAATCAAGCATAAAGAAATCACATGCAGCCATATGGCCAAAATATACAGTACGTGGACATCTCATTTTAACTGATAGTTTCAGATACACCTTTAATTAAAATCAAGCATAAGGCCATGCAATCTCATTAAACAAACATTTTCAGTATTATGGGATTTACCAAAGAGCTTGTAACATGCCATTATCATGGTTTATAGGGTCTGCTGTGAACCCAGTCCTGAATCCCACTGTAACTTCAGGATTGAGAGTTGGTGCTTGATCTCACTGATGCTTTTGTGGTTGAATGGGATCAAATCCAACGCAGTCATGCTACAACATCTACTATGTAAAGTTATATTCTGTAACAGCAAAGAGAACAAACTCTTATTCTTTTCATGGTTGTGTTTTTCTATTAGTGGATCTCACGTGATTAACAGGTTGCCAGTAAACACGTCATCAAAGAAGAGTAGTATTCAATAGAGAAAATGAGGAATTGTCCATTTTGATTTCATGTTGATTTTAAATGAAAACAACATACAGTATTAGTATAAAAAATTGGTGTAGGATTTACTTTAGAAACTAGAAATCATTAGTAAATGTTTACAGATAATTACAAAGAAATGGCAAGTAACACTTAAAAAAAAGATTTCAGCATTTTAATTAATATTTAAATTGAACTGAATAATCCTTATATGCTATGAATTAAGAATCTCAAATGAATGAAAAAATAAGAGCTGGATAAAACATTTTGTATAAACCTTAAACATTTTCATTTATGACCCTATGATCCATTCCCATGTTCTATTAAGATTTATACAAAATGTTTTATTAAGCTCTATTTTTTTACTCTTAATTTAAAATTCTTAATTCATAGTATGGATGATATCTAAGGATTGTACAATTCATTTTTATAGATTTTTACTATTGAAATGTGTAAATCTTAGAAAGTAGAAAGACTGAAATAGTATTTTCTTGTAAAAAAAACAACAAAAAAAACACTAAAAGTGGTTCTATTTACAACCTCGAAAAATGATTTTTTTACACTTTACCTTTGGCCATGTAGTGCAATACTGTTTCGCCTCTGGGAATGTTTTTGGCGACAGCCATGTGGATGGTAGTATAAGCAACCTGGAAAAGACAACATCAGCAAAAGACAATGTGACATAAAAGCACATAAACACATGTTCGTTCTTTTGAGATAATTCTTGCACTTGGACATGTCTTTTCTTTCCTGTTCAGACTCAGCTCCAGCATTGTTGGACTGGGTTTGAGTTCAACCCCTCTCTGGCAGGCTGAAACTGATGCGAGTCATTATAATAATAACAGCCTCTAAGGGGAATGCCCAAACAACATTTGTCATGCACCGAGCCAAAATAAAATTGCGAAATTCTGTAATAGGATTCATTATGGCAGCTCCTGTGTGTGGGGGATGTATCTGTGAGTGAGAGACAGACATTTCAGCTCTCCACAGACTCCTGCTTATCTACATAGACGACTCCGGCTTACGGTAAATTGCAAAGAGAGCAATCAATAGTTTGGAGCCGAAAAAATCATTTTTTTCAAGACAAGAGATTTTATTGACTTTTGAAATAAGTAGGTGGGTGTTTTAGGAGCTGCCTTTCTTTCTCACCGTTCAACTGTAAAAAATTCAGCAGCCATTGTAATCTTCAAGATCACACAATCCCTCAGAATTCATTCTAATATGCTGATTTGCTACTCAAGAAACATTTCTTATTATATTCAATGATGAAACATGTATTTTTGTGGAAATCATACTCTTTTTCAAGATTCTTTGATAAATGAATATCAAAAGAACAGTATTATTTGAAATTGAAATCTTTTGCGCATATATATATATATATATATATATATATATATATATATTGCGCATATTTACATCAGGAGGCACTTCCATTTTTGGTGTGTGTGTGTAGAGTAAGTATATACATATATACTTACTCTACACACACACACACCAAAAATGGAAGTGCCTCCTGATCTAAATAGCATCACAACATTTATTTCCATATGCATATGGAATTTGTTCATATATTATATATAGTGCATAGATTTTGGTTCATGATCCTATATTGTAAATGCAAGAGTCCAGCGCTCTGTAAAGTCTCCTCCAGCACATCCCAAACACTTTCAGTGAATTCAAGCTCTGGATTCTTCATGCTTCCTCCCATCACCATTTGAGCTGATTAATCTTGACATTATCATCCTGGAATCTAGCCATAATGTGTCTTCCTACATGATTGTTTAAAAAAGCTACACACTCCATTAATCAGGGTTAGAAGAACAAACATATTTTAGTCTCCAAACATATAACATGATAGAAACGCAATAATCACTGCAATAATGATCCAATCAATAATGATCCAATCATCCACTCTTAAGCATTTGCCTATTTAAATCTAAAAAGCGACTTCTTCTGGCTGCATATGTATAATTTATATCGATGCTGTCTTAGAATCCAGCTCCCTTTGTAGTAAGTAGGCAGCATAGCAGCTAATACATAGAGTTAATAAGAGAACTGCAGTCAACAGATCTCTGAAAGGCTTGTGTTTGTCAGGAGCTCATTTTAACAGCTTTATAAGATGGCATCTGTAAATCGCACCTCACACCTCTAATTTGCCGCTCCTGTTGAGACTTCCTTCCTCTTATTAAGCTGTTTACACTGAAGAAAACACATTGCTAATTACTGCTAGCCCTAACGGACGTTACTGCCACAGGGCAGTGTTTAATAATTGAGGAACATTCCTGCTCTCTTGGTGATTGTGTGACAATCCAGACAAGGCTGAAAACAGGAACGAATCACGGTACAACTCTGACAGCAGGTGAGCATCAGGGTGGAAGGAGCAGGGTTGATTGACGTGTTTTATTTGATTTTTGTTCAGATAGTTAAATGTTCTTCTTCCATTGAAGCTTAAGATGCTTTTTGGACCATCTCAAATCAGGGTTTGTCAAACTTGTGAAGTTCAGTGCAGTTCGGGTGTTGCTGCCATTCATGCAAAGGGGAGACAAACCAAATGTAATTAATGCATGACATCTTATTACAATTTAAAACAACTGTTTCAATATACTTAAAAATGTCATTTATTCCTGTGATCAAAGCTGTATTTTCAGCATCATTTCTCTAGTCTTCAGTGTCACATGATCCTTCACAAATCATTCTGATATGCAGATTTACTGTTCAAGAAAACAGTTCTGTTTAATATTTTTGTGGAAGCCGTGATACATTTTTTTGCATCAGCGTTTCACTCTGAAATTTCTAATGAAATATTTCATCATAAGCATTTTCACTTGTGTTCTCATACTTCTTTATCCCACTGTACTAAACATTTGTGAACATACTTCCTTTCGAAATAATTACAGATTCTACTGCCTGCTGTGAAAAGCTTGTGATCACATGACAATGTAACTACTTTAATTCATGACAGTTATAGATGATCAAGTCCACTTAAAATAGCAATTACTTTAAATGTTAAGACACGCTGCTTAACTCCTCAAAGAAAAATCTTCTTCTATTCAATTTCATGAGTCCATTTAAAAGTTCTCCAGATGACGAAGAGCCTTTTTTTTTACTATCCTATTAAATAATGTGACACGGAGAAAGGAGCAGAACAGGCGAAGATGAAGTGGAAATACTACATTCTGAGAATAAGGCTAAATGTAGAAGTGTTTATGCATGCAGGACAGAAACGTGCCTGGAAACATTTGATATTTGTACAGGATTGTTGAATCAAAATATCAAGACGTTTACTTGGTGCTCTGCAGCGAGTAGATAAAGACAGAACCCAGAAACAGAAAGGTTAAAGAGGTTTCAGTGTAATCATGTGTTCTGGATTGCAGAGTAGCGACTCAATGTGCAGAATATCATCAGCGCATTCAAAGTGACAAAGGCTTCACTAGAGTGGGTGTTTCTGGAAGACTGGATTTAAATAAAAGGGGTTAACAAGCTGTTTAAAATATCCACACACGCTTCATCTTTCATGCATCCATACATGTTAAAAATACTTTAAAAATGCAGATCGAAATGAAATATCACCTACAAAAACCATTTTAATATTTATAGTCACGGTTTCTATACTCATAAAAATACTGTGAGCTTATACTTAAGTGCCTATACATCTATACATGTTACTGTGTCTTTGTTGCCATGACAACGGTGTTCAGTCAGAATGGGGCTATATGGCCCCTGACGCAGTGTGTTCTGCTATCAAAAGAAGCAAAAATCCCATACCAGGAACGAGTGTATCTGACCAAACATATGCAAGGCATGCACATTGATGATGAAAAATAAACATTTGCAAAGATTTATTTCAGTATATTACTTCTTATCAATGATGTTGTCAAATAATAATGTTTGTGTGTGAATATGAGTATATACATGTGTCTATTGTTGAGTTTAGACAAGTGGAGCTGGGGGAGGTGGAGAGTTTCAGCTTAACGCAAACAATGGAGCAGCATTCAATATGTATATGCATATATACTCACCTTAAGGTTTTATTAGGAACAGCATACTAATACTGTGTTTGACCCCCTTTCGCCTTCAGAACTGCCTTAATTCTGCGTGGCATTGATTCAACAAGGTGCTGAAAGCATTCTTTAGAAATGTTGGCTATTGATAGGAGCATCTTGCAGTTGATGGAGATTTGTGGGATGCACATCCACATTCCACCACATCCCAAAGATGCTCTATTGGGTTGAGATCTGGTGACTGTGGGGCCATTTTATTACAGTGAACTCATTGTCATGTTCAAGAAACCAATTTGAAATGATTCAAGCTTTTTTGACATGGTGCATTATCCTGCTGGAAGCAGCATCAGAGGATGGGCACATGGTGGTCATAAAGGGATGGACATGGTCAGAAACGATGCTCAATTGGCACTCAGGGGCCTAAAGTGTGCCAAGAAAACATCCCCCACACCATTACACCAACACCACCAGCCTGCACAGTGGTAACAAGGCATGATGAATCCATGTTCTCATTCTCTACCATCTGAATGTCTCGACAGAAATTGAGACTCATCAGACCAGGCAACATTTTTCCAATCTTCAACTGTCCAATTTTGTTGAGCTCGTGCAAAATGTAGCAAATTGTTTTTCCTATTTGTAGTTGAGATGAGTGGTACCCGGTGGGGTCTTCTGCTGTTGTAGCCCATCCGCCTCAAGGTTGTGCGTGTTGTGGCTTCACAAATGCTTTGCTGCAAACCTCGGTTGTAACGAGTGGTTATTTCAGTCTAAGTTGCTCTTCTATCAGCTTGAATCACTCGGCCCATTCTCCTCTGACCTCTAGCATCAACAAGGCATTTTCTCCCACAGGACTGCCGCATACTGGATGTTTTTCCCTTTTCACACCATTCTTTGTAAACCCTAGAAATGGTTGTGCGTGAAAATCCCAGTAACTGAGCAGATTGTGAAATACTCAGACCGGCCCGTCTGGTACCAAAAACCATGCGACGCTCAAAATTGCTTAAATCACCTTTCTTTCCCATTCTGACATTCAGTTTGGAGTTCAGGAGATTGTCTTGACCATATATATATATATGCAAACTGTACACAGAAAGGTTAAAAAATATTAGGCTGTTGCTGGCGATGGATTCTTAAAAGCAATATGTGGCATATTTACTTTTGTCAAACATGTGGAAATGAAAAGATTTTGACAAGGAGACATGTAAACACGCACACATATACACACAGAGCGATTGCATACTGGGATAAGGCTGCCAGGACTGACATTTTTGAGCAGAAACATGATTTCTCTTTGCTTTTGACATTTCCCAAGGGGAGACGGTAAAAGCAAGGAAAAAGGAAAAGAGCAAAGGCAAAACAGAGTGGGGGAAGACAAGATGCCCAAGGACAAGCGTTGAGTATTATTAATGACTGGTAGCACAGCAGAGCACAGCTCTGCTCAGGAGAAGTCACTTGAGTTACGCTAGACAGTGACAATTACGAAACCCGCTCCGATAGAAATTCATTTCTCATACACCACACAGCAGACCTGCAGGAGAAAGATAACCTCTTTAAAGCTGGGGAAGACAGAGGAGACCAATTAAAAAGTGAAGAATATTTCATATTTTCACGCACAATCTTTAATCAAGCAAAATGTGTTTGTTTATTTTCTACTAAGTGAAGACTTCCAGACCAGCAGTCCCTTTCATGCGCACGACTCTCCTCTAATTAAAAGGTTTTTCTGTCTTTTTCACACACTTCTTACTGAGTGACTGTGAAAAGGAAATCGGCACAGAGAGCACAATAATGAGAGGATTTAAAAGGCTTGCTGTTTTTACACACATTCAGACTCTGCAAGGCTTAAAGAGCTTCATTAATCTTATTTAATTAAATAGGAAGGGATGTCAACCTATAAGAAAAGTGGAATAAAATAGGAAAATTAGTGATGAGTATTAGTTAAACATGCAGTCATGGATGCTTCAACCAACGGATATTTTTTATGATCCAAGATTGAAAAGAGAAAACATTCAAAATTGTATTTGTGTTTATTTGATACATAAATTGATAGCTCTTACAATTAGCCTTAGTGAGACAAATACGAAAGACATCCCAAACATTTTTAAATGCTATTTCCACTATTGTCATTTCTACCACAGAATGCCAATAAACACAAATCCTATTCTGCTTTTTTTACTTCATCATTTTTAGTGTATAATGTTGCTGTTTAAGCATAAAAAAGATCTGCAAGATTACAAGTCAGGGACATATTCTCTTCAACAGAAAACAAGAAGTACAACAAACGGCTAGTTGAGTCTACAACATTCCTTCCAAATCTTGGGAAAGTCACAATGCCGCTTATTTAAATAATTCCCACCCACGAAAATACAAAAAAACGGGGCGAGGCCTGGTTGAGCTGCACTAGAGAAGATGAAGAGATGTTGCCAAGGTGAAGAGATGCTTCCACCACGGTTCCACGGTGGTTAAACTAGATTTTTAACACTGTTCCTTAACACCATAACCCCAACTGCACATTTTACAGAGCACAGCTTCCAGAGCCTAAGAGAGTACAATGTTGTCTGCGCACAAAAGCTTCTCCTGAAAGATGGAGCGGTTACCACTTTGTCAGGACATTGTTTATGGATTACAATCTTTATGTGTGCATCATTATTTGATGTGTTTTCTATTAACAGTTCCAATTGTTCGACGTAAAAAAAGGCCAAAGCTGTTTGGCTCTGCTAGCCTGCTAGCTAACGCTACAGTGTTGATGTAGTGTTTAGCTATGGGGCTCTTGCTTGTGTAAGACTGCTCACCGATACTTAGGAACTTACCACTCTAAAATATAATGTATAATCCATGCTTGCACAGGTTCTGCACGATCCTCTTGTTCCTAAAAGTTCTCAGGGTCTGAATCAGGCTTGAATTGGTATGGCAAAATTGACATCATCATTAATATTTACATCTGAACCGTTGAAAGTAGTCGATGTGATAAGGGGCGTGACATTTCCGGAACACACTCTGTGTGCTCACCAATCACAGCCCACTGGGCCAGCTAACCAATCACAGCACATTTCACATTTTGGAAGGAGGGGCTTCAACGAGTTTTTGAGACAGACTGACAAGACAGGTGATGCAATGTAAAATATGTGAAACATAATGCGTTTTTTAAACAATCAAGCATGAAAACCTATTCTAGTACACCCCAAAAACCAAAATGAAGACTTTCGTAAAAGGGCATAACATGATGTGGTGGAAATGCTCATCAAGCCTATCAGAATTTCTTTTTAAATTGGATATAGCAGGTACAGGCTAAACAGTAGTTTAAGAAACACCTCCATTCACTGCAAAACAAACAAAAGATTAGAGCTCAGAGAGAGATGCGGGAACTTAAAAGCATAGGCTTGAAATTGATTTATTATTAAACCTGACACTTCAAGCAAAGAGAGTTGTGGAAAAGCTGTTCAAATGTATTTCTCACGCTGAAACCACTTTCAGACAGGACCAAAAGTGGAATATCTGGACAGGCTGTTCATGAAGACTGTGAAAACGCACACATGTGCTGCTGAGAGACGCATATAGCATTTGGAGTTCAGTAAAAATCAGGGCAAGGATTAAAAAGTCTTTTTCACACGCACACTCAGACATCACTCAACTCATCCAGTCTTGCTCGTCTAGGTCACCAATTAAGCCTGACCCACAAAAGCTGTTGGCTTGGCAACAGTGCTGCATAAAAAACCCGTCTAACCAAAATTGGCTTGAGTTTAACTGTCACTCATCTGTGACACATGTACACTCTGAGAGCTATAAAAGAGCCGGGGGCCTTGCAGCCACATTTACATTACTAATGGCTGGAATGAATTTCAGAAAGTGCTGAACGTGGAACCAGTTTGATTCATTTCATTTGAAATATTTTTACTAACAGCATAATATTAAAAAAAATTTGCATGGCTATTCATAAAACAATAAATATGAGTCCTTATTAGTTTGAATAGATTTTTTTTTATAATCGTAGCTACCCTGCCTATAGTAACAGGATATAAAAGCATCCATATTACATTAGGCTTAATACTGAAGTTGTCTGAGATCATATTTATTACAATCGATAACTGAGAAATAGTTTTAGAGACATAAAAGTTTCACCATTTTCAGTATCTAGGTTATGTCGAACTGCCAAAGAGGATGTCAAAATTTTGACATAAATAGTTTTTATTTAAAAATATCGACTTTTCACAAAATATTTAAAAAATTGAGATTTAAAGAATTATAAAAGGTTTGAATTTTGTCATAATTATTAGTTTGTCAATTAATACTTTTGATCTCATTATTTTGAAATAAAAATAGAAATTTAAAGTCACAATTATAAAGTTTCAAATTTTGTCATTATTAATGCTCATGTCATTTGTTATGTCGAAATTATTAGATTGTATCCATTTTCAACTCATGATCGATATCTCCTAATTTAGACTTTTTGTCATAATTTTGACTCGTATCTCCTAATTTAGTATTTTATTTTAAATCTGATAAACATGATTTATCATAGCATGTTTTTTTTCTTATGTGAAGTTAATGGGCTTCCATACGCAAACATGTTCAAGTTTATGAAAAATATGAGAGCTCTTGGAACACGGCTCAGACAAACCAATTTAAAGATGTGGTCCAAATAATTTAAAGGTATAATAAAGTAAAAACAGATCAGTTCAAAGAATGAGTTGGAATTATTAACTGAGAATTAGGTTCTTCTTAAACTCAGAATGAAGTGGCAATAAGAGCAGAAACCCTAACATCCTGAACCGTCTGTAAAATGCTGCTCTGTTTCTATCTCTCTTTCACTGTCCTCTTCTCCTCATTCTGTCTATAATCTCTGAAGCATCCATCTTGAAATGATTTGTGGGGAGTGTGCAGATTTGGATGAGCTGAGAGAAATTTCCACTCACTCTGATGCCATGGCATGAGTGCCGAGTTACTGTGCCAAGAGGAGCCAATGCCTGGCAGACGCTCTCTGTGGAGGAGAGCACCAGCTTTCTCTGTCTGCTTTCATCACAGTGTGATCCTTCAGATCAGAAGCATTAAGAAAAGATTTGAACAGCTTTATTTCTGGTCTTTTAGTGTAAAGTCATTATAAGCAGATTTTCTGTCACTTTGCCCCTAGCAGCGCTTTCTGGAAGACCTCTTTCCCTAAATATTCTCTGTAATCATGTTCTTTGGTGATCTTTCCTTGTCTGTTTATTTCTGTTTTCCGTTATCACCCTTTCTCCTTTCTCTTTCAGCCTATCCTTTCACTTGCTTCCATTCATTTTTCCTCCTTTCTCTCTGACAGCAGCGGTCAGACAGCCTCTCTTTAATAGAATCCAGATGAGCTAGAAAAACAGACTTAG
This sequence comes from Rhodeus uyekii, assembly GCA_037043235.1. Lineage (NCBI taxonomy): Eukaryota > Metazoa > Chordata > Actinopteri > Cypriniformes > Acheilognathidae > Rhodeus > Rhodeus uyekii. Next base: position 4,484,878 of record JAWRVZ010000024.1, on the reverse strand, counting down.
GATAGGGGGCCATTAAAGTGCGGACCCTGTCATCATTCCTCACGTGCTTCTACAGTCCATCGGCATGAGCTTTACCCAGCACAGAGAGAGTGTGTGTGTGTGTGTGTGTGTGTCTTAAAGCAGACTGTAAAATTATGTCATGATTGATTTACAGTCACTCTGACGCAAATGAAATCTGCTTGGTTTTCTGTCAAGCCCCTCTGGAGTTATGCAAGACCTGCAGATTGACATTTAGTCAATTATCTGAATCATTCCGGAAATGCAGAAAATGCATAAGACAGACAAAGAACAAGAACCCACTTTATTAAAAGGGTAAGAAGGAATGTTCTTTTTGTCTGTTTCTCTCTTAAATGTCTGATTTATTTTGAATGTAAAGCACTTTTGGTTCAACTACGGTTGTGTTAAACTTGTGCTATATTAAAAAGAGTTGACTTAACTTGAATACAACAGTACTTTCTCGCTAGAAAGGAAATCAAAAGAGGTAAAAGTAGTGGTAAAATACTTTTTTTTCCTTCTACATTTACACAAAATGACCACCAACAACAACTTTCAGATGCCATTTTTTTAGGGTAAATTTTCATGGAATGGAACACACAGGATTGTGGGGTACCGTAGACAGTGAAGGACACATTTACATTTATTAATTTAGGTTTGGTTACACTTTATTTTATGGTGACGTAGTTACTGTTACATGTCAGTCGTATCCTTGTCTACTTCCTGTTTCCTCGTGCAATTTTCCCAATGTATTTCCACTCACCTGCCACATCATCAGTCACCTTGTTAGTCTTGTCAGCGGTGTCTAATTCCCTCATTCCTTCCTTGTGTATTTAAATCTTGTGTTGTCGCTATATGGTTGTGTTTCCCTGTCCGTGTTTTTCATGTTTTTTCCCCAAGGTTTTTGCTCTAAGTAGTGCCGTTTTGTTTTATAGTTTTGAAAGTGTTTCCGTTCCCCACATGATGTGCCATTTTGTTTTGTATGCTTGAGTACTTTTTTTAACGTTTGTTTAATAAATATATTTCCTGGATTTCCTGTGCCTCCTCGTCTCCTCATCCCCCCCTGCATCCGAAACAGTTACATTGTACTTACTCAAATAGATTATTGATTAGTTATTATTGATTGTTACAAGGTTAGGGTTACTTGTAATTGTGCATCATTTACTGTTATTACTATATTAAGTACAAATAGAGAAGTGCTTGTAATACAAAGTTTCAGACACCATTTAGAAAAGTACGGAATAGTGAAATGATTTTTTTTTTTCAGCAGGATGCAATTAAGTGCTGAAAGAAGAGAGTTGTTAAGTTGTTTGTTGAATATTTTCAGGAATTCTATGTTCCAGATTTGGTTTGTTAAGATCATTCCACCAGCAAGTAACAGTAAATGAAAAAATTCTGGTTTTAAGTACTTTTGTGTCTCTCAGTGAAGGGACCAGGAGACGTCTCTCACTTAACCTCAGGCTTCTGTAATGGATGTAGAGTCGTAAGAGCAGGTGGAGGTAGGAGGGTGCAGAGCCCGTGGCTGTTCTATGTGCAAGCATCAATGTCTTGGTTTGATTGCACATGATGGAAGTCAAGCCAGAAGAGCATTGCATTAATTCAGCCTTTACAAGAAGTTGTGTTGCTTGCTCAGTTAGGAAGGGTCGGATCTTCCTGATGTCGTGCAGTGCAAACCTGCATGATTGTGCTTCCTTGCAATGTGGTATTTGAAGGTCAGCTGGTCATCAAAAAATTACTCCAAGAATCTTGGCCAAACTTGATGGGGTTATTGTTGATAAACCTAGCTGGATAGTGAAATTGTGCAGTACAGTCGCCAGGAAAGCTTTGTCTTTTATTTGTAGGTGATGTTCCCTCATCCATGCTGAGATGTCCATCAGGCAGCCTGAGATCCATGCAGCTACTGTTGAATCATCAGCATAGAAATTATAGGACAAACCATGTGCCTGTATAATAGGTCCCAGTGATGTAGCGTATATGGAGAAGGGGAAAGGTCCAAGAACTGATCCCTGAGGAACTCCATGACCAGTTGATATGCTTTGGATACCTAAACCTTCAGGCCTCCTTGAAAGATCTACCTCTGTGGTAATAATCAAACCAGAGAGGGTGGACAGAAGGATCTGATGATTAACAGTGTTAAATGCTGAGGGTATATATATATATATATATATATATATATATATATATATATATATATATATATATATATATATATATATATATATATATATATAAAGAATATATATATAGATATGTATAAAGCAGAATCAAAGCTGATCATTTGGAATATATCTTTTTTTAAATAAGTAGAGTGCAAGAAAGTGCACAAGTCTGTCATGAGGATAATGACTTGCCACTGAAAAACTGTCACATTTTCACACGAATATTAGAGGAAGTAACAGATTGAGAAAAAGATAAGTGCGAAAGTGAGAGAGTGAGCAGTGGACGTCCCAGTAAATGGGGCGTTGAATAAGAAATGACCTATTCATCATACACTACAAATTACTGACTGAATGTGAAAGAATAAAAGATGACCCTTTCGTGTTAGAAAGACTAATTTAGTTTAATTGCCATAGAAGATTTATTGTATTCTACTGTAATTCTTACTGGTTTATAGAGGGGATATGATGTAAACAGGTTTGGTCTACAAATGAGTGACAGATAAAGGCCTAGCAGCAGTTGGTGTAATGTCTTTATTGCATTTCTATTCCTCGCAAAGTCCACAAACAAGGCCTAGCAGCTTGACAGGCGCTGTCAGACACTTGGGCCACTGTGGCAATGCAGCCTCACTAGCGTCTGTTCATGCCAGAGTGCCACAATCAGTTTGGTTTATTTTGGACATCATTACTCACGATGATGAGGCAAAGGGACAGATGTGGGAGTTCAGGTTGTCTGCTCCCTGTCACTTTTCCTCTCATTTCTACAGGACAGCCTCTACATGGCATGAGAGAAGGAGAGAGAAAGACAGGTGATGAGGGAGTTTTACCAGGCGCATTTTCAATAAAAACATTATCCTGCGAGTGGACGCCGCAACCATAAAAGAAAACACAACAGCAATAAAAAGCTGACATTTCAATTAATGGCCAACTGCTTCTGCTGAGAATTAAAAGGGAATAGTCACAATCTATCTTCTTCCAAGCCCACCTGTGTCACAAGGCTTTTATAGCAGACCACAGAATGTTTCCTTAATCACATCCATAGGGAGAGACACATCGACTGGTGGCTCATACATGCATCATGCTGTCAGATGCAGTCAAGCTACGTGCGCGCTCGTGAACAGTGTGTTTCATAGTCACATTTCAATTGAAAAATATACCAAGTAAATCATTTGGAAAAATTATGAATACAAATATAAAAAATATATATATACAGTAATACCTCGATTTACAAGTGACTTTGTATACGAGCAAACTGGTGTACGAGCATGGAAAGTCAAATCGGTGTACGAGCATTGTATCAAAGTGCGAGAAATTTTTTCCCTAACCCACGCGCATTTTTGTGTGGAAAAGCCCTAACGATCAGCATCTTCACACGCATTTGTACTGGAAATATTCCAACTACAGCCTCTCATAAAACAGTCACAGTCACAGTTCATGAATTCATTGTCTCCTAGTACTGCCTGTGTGTGTGTGTGTGTGTGTGTGTGTGTGTGTGTGTGTGTGTGTGTGTGTGTGTGTGTGTGTGTGTGTGTGTGTGTGTGTGTGTGTGTGTGTGTGTGTGTGTGTGTGTGTGTGTGTGTGTGTGTGGTCACTGAGCACTGACACACCTGATTCTCATATCATCTGCCTATTTAGTTCACCACTCTTGTGTTGTCAAGTTGTTGTCTCTGTTATGTCCGCGCTGTTTTTGGCTCTCTCGTTCGTGTCTCCCGCGTTCGTTCCTGGCTCCCCGTCTCCCGTGTCCCATGTTCCATGATCTTCACTCTGGATTATCACTTTGTTTGTTTTCTGCACTATTCTAATAAAATCACTCATTTGCACTTGAATCCTTGCTTTCCCCGCTTCCCCTCCTCCCTCCTCTCTCTCCTCCACTGCTGAAACCTGAAGTGCATTACAGTAAATTGTCAAGTATTTTTAGAGTTTAATTGTCCATTTTTAATCAGTATTTATATGAGATCTTAATGGTAATAATTTTTATCTGCAATTAATAGGGTTAAGTTTTTATACATATGTATTATAACAATTGTTAAATATCTTTCATTATATGCACATTTGATCAAAATTACAAGTAAAAAAAACCTGTTAACATTAACACTATACCTTGTTGATGGTAAAAACACATCATGGTTTTCTCTCAGCGTTGGCCAGAGACTCAATCCACATCCTCTCAATAGATGGACACCAGCTGCTAAAAAACATGAGAATCTTTTAAAAATAAACTGTTTTTGTGGAACTGCAGCTTTAATATGGTCGTAATGGAAGAGTTCAGTCCCATAAAGTGCATAAAACTACAAGCCCTCTGCTCTGTGTTGTCTTGCTAGTTGAGGGCAGCTTGTAAAAATCCCCTGAGAGATTTCATTGGACGATCACTAGGATGCCATAGTCATCTGGTTAATGCCTGGGTGGCTTCAGTTTACAGGTTCAACAATGTGTTCAGTCATGCAAACATGGATTTTAAGAGCAATCGGGAAAGTTATTTGGAGGCTGCAGTGGTTATTTCTGTGGTCTTTATGCCTTTTAATGTAATTGCATAGAGCCATGGGTAACTAACTGTAAGTCATTAAAACGACAGCAAAGCAATCAGTGCATCAGGTTTTGCCCTGAATCTTAATGAATTCAAATTGTTTAGTAACTTGCAAACCTATTTAAATCTTCATTTCTGCTTCAGTATCAAAAGAGATCCATTGAGAGAAAATGAGAAATGGCACTGCAACTTTAGCCAAAAAGACACATGAGAGGTGGCGCTAAGATCGAGGAGACATCTGTTTGTAGGGGAAAAGATTTAAAGAGCCACACGAGTCTGCTGTTGTTAACATTAAGTCAATGGAAAGTAAATCAGAGCTCTGAATTCCTGTGACTTAAGCACATCCAAATATAGGAATGAGCTGTTCATTCATTTTCTTGCATCACGTCTCTCTTTAGTTAATTCAGTTGAATGGTGACCCACTTTGGTTTATTTTTCATGCACACTCTACTTTGAAAAATTCCATTTGTGTTCACTGTATCGTATTTATAGTGTAACGTTTTCCATTCACAGTTTAATGTGAGAGACAACCAAATAAGCCATTTGTAGGTTGTAAATACTGTAGCATGATGGGCATCCCAACACAGCAAAATGGGTGCAACTATTGGTGAGCTTGTCCAACCAAGAACAGATGACAGAAATACACACTTTAGCTTTAAGAGTGGATCCGTATACACTAAAGGAATGAAGGGATTTAATTGAATAAGAAAATGATTTGTTTCACCATCGAATGTAATTTAATCTTAACAGGAGGCTTTAAATGTGAATCTCTGTCCTTAGAGGCACATGTCCAGAGTTGCTTACAATGCATTAAATTGACATAATGGTATCCACTCCTCCAACCTTAGTGTGTGTAAACTATGCCCTTGGGTCTTTTCCTAGTCTCCTCCTCTCATCCTCAAGACTTTGCTTTCTGCTGCTCGCTTCTTTGACTACAGACCTTGAATAAACCATTTAGTGTGTCCAAGAAAATCATTACCATGCTGCTTTCTTTCCACACAGAAACTTATGATGTAACCACAATCAGCCTCACACCTACTAAATATGCAATACACACACACACACACACATATAGGTACATAGCACAGGTTGAAAACAAATCTTTTCAGATATAATTTGTGATTGATTGATGTGTTCAGTATTGATCTAATCACTGAAATCAGCAGAATGTTCATTGATGAGGTAACTAACTAAACACCGAAGCCATAAAAAAACAATACTGTTGAGGTATTCAGTGAGATCACAGGTCACTGATGATTTGATCAATGTGGATTCTGAGCTTAAATAACCAGTTCATATATGATGTCACTAATGTTCTCAGGCTCATTCACGTCATGATTAATTCACTTGATTTATTTTTTTAACAGGTAGATATCAATTCACAGCCAAAATACATTGCTGGGAGAATACATTTATCATGTTACAATTTTCAAAGCCTCTTTTATAACTCCCCCCCATCTCATCTCATTAACAATTGTCCCCAAAAGGAGTTAGACTATTGGAATATTCATTGTACGTCACAGACCATGAGCCCCCTGGTGAATTCAGGTAAATTGGGCCACATTTTGTCATTGAAATGAATGGCACAAAGTGGCCCAATTTTTTCCAATTCAGCCCTATATATAACTATTCAGAGAGACAAAGGTGTCATGTATCAGAAAGGATGCAGGGATCAAGGATGCAGGAAAAGGAACATTTATTAAGTTACAAATAAAACAAACATAAACCAAAACCACCCTCAAGGGAAAACATAACTAGAAAACTGAACATAAAGCATAACACAGGGAACTAGGAGACCGGGTACAGAGCAGATGAGGGAACAGCAGGAACAACCATGAATGACAACGACACGACAAAGGAAAGCAAACACATCGGGATTAAATAGGGAACACATGAAGAAGGTAACGAGTAGAAATAGCTGAGATCAATCAAGAGAAACAAGGGAACAAGGTGGGCAGGGTTACACAATAACAAGACACAACAAAGGGGCAGTGTCAGAGCTCTGTCAACCAACACACTAGAAACCCAAACCGAAGTGACAGAACCCTCACTATTTGATAAAAGGAAAACAGGCAGTATTTAGCATCATGTGCATCCACTCACATGTGCAATGTGCATAGCATAATTTTTTTTTTAAAGAAGAAAACACCCCATTCAACAGGCTATTATCACGGTGCTGTAGGGTCAGGCAACGCATGAAGACAAAGGAATATTTATTATACAAAAACAGGATATAACAATCCACATAGATGAGATCGGACCAGAAGCAAGATATGCATGAAAGAGGGAACAAGACACAGCTGACAAGACTAACGAGGTGATGATTATAAGACAGGTGGCTGGAATGACATTGGGAGAGCACATGGGGAAGCAACGACAAGTCAGACACGAAACAGCTATAATTAACAAAAATTAAATGAATAAAGAAATATTTTGCTATTTCAATAACACTGTTGTATAACAACAACAAATCACTATTCAATAGCGATAACAATATTACGTTTAGTATCCACTAAATAAATGTCAGAATCCATCAAAAAAAATCTTACATGTACAGTAATACCTTGAGATACGAGCACAATCCATTCCAGGACTGAGCTCGTAACTCGAATTGCTCATATCTCAAATCACATCTAGTGTCAACATCTAGTGTCCGCGTCTCTAAGCTGCTCGTATCTCAAAAAATTACTCGTATGTCAAAGCAAAAAAAATGCTTGAAGACTTGCTCGTATCTCGGAATACTCGTATGTCGGGATGCTCGTATCTCAAGGTATTGCTGTATTTGAAACTGCACGAATTCCCCCCCTGTTATTTATGCAATTTACGTGGCTCAGAAAATACAGATCCCTATGTATATGTATACACACGCACACACACGCAAACACACACACAGCACAGCTGATTAATTGCTGTGGCATTTATTGATTTTTACATTAATGGCTGTCTGCAGTTTTCAGAAACCTTCCACCTTCCCCAGCTCCACCTGTATGGATCTGCTACGGGGAAAAGGTTCATGTATGTATCAGCAGCAGAAGCAGCAGTCGCTAACAGCAATGCCTGTGCATGTATTGACAGTTGCAAGTCTCAGTACTTGCTTTGCATCTATTCTGCCAAGACCAAATACACTAACATTGCCAGAATTACATAAATATACTGCACAGTATTCAGTAAACTATTATTCTATTCCAAACACAGCCATGGATGTTTTTAAGCCAAAACACGTACTTGATTGTTATTTGAGTTCTCTGATGATCAATATCAGTTTGTGGTTTGCTGCAGTAATGAGCATCTTCTAAGAGCGGACACATCTGTAAGCACTAAAACACAGAGGGGCCCCAACAGTAGTGACACGTTCATCACCAGCCAACTTGACATACCACAGCTGCTGCTCGATCAGATCCCAGGGTGCCTTGCCTGTCTCTTCATTCCTACAATGGGCACACGCTCGTTTCTTGGCACCACTGAACGTACAACATCAACGTGGTTATCAGAAGAAACGATCCCCTCATGAATGAGCTTGCTCTGAACAAAATATTTTTGCCAGTTCGTAAAGAGTCTGAAGAGTAAGATGTGGGACAAGAAGAGACGTGGCGCGCCAAGGGCTTCATTTTTGTGCCAATGAATATCATTAGCTATCACTGCTTCTGTAATCAGTCTCCAGGAAAATTCTCCACAAGCCCCATGCCGAGCTTCCTCTCCGCCCCTTGTCATCCCTCATTTTCATTTAGACCGTGCCAGCTCTAATGCATAAATTTTGAATTCCTTTTATTAAGAGGCTTGATTAAATCACCCAGGGAAAGTGGCTGTTTTGCATGCAGGCTGTTGCACTTGATACTGAGTCTTAACCTTTGTCTGGGTTCTTTTTTGGGGACGTAATCAATCTACATCAGCTCAAGGCTCAAGTGCACTTCATGACTTTTACAGTCGGAACAGATTTTAAAACATTAGACGATGCATTTGCTGACTGGGCATTGTATACTAAACTAGAGGGAATTATTTATTTAACCAAATACTGAATTATTAAAAAAGAAATAAACATTAAGATTTCACATTTTATATAAATAAATTAATAATTTTAAAAATTGAGAATAAAATAAAAATATGATCTTAAACCAATAAAGTAAACTATAAATAAAAATTAAATAAACCAATAAAGTAAACTATAAAAATAATTGATAAGTTACATAACAAAAAAATAATACACAATATAGTCCTATAGTGACTAGAAAAAATAGACAACAATAAGCCAAAAGTAAGTTAGCGTATATCAAAGATGAACAAAATCTAACAAAATCTTTACCAAAGCACATCTTTCCTCATTAGCAACTAAAATACACTGAAAGTGATACATAAAATCACCCTAAAGAGGCATGGAACTAGCATTGTCAATCATTATCATTAGTCATCTGCTCAAATATCAGAAAACAGCAACAAAATAAGAGACATAGGGACATAATGAGATGTCTCAAAAGCAAAACAGAGCTCAGTTGTGACACTAAAAATGGATTCCACACAATTGTTTGCATCATTAGCATGTAATCGCTTTACATCTGCACACAAAGCAAAGTTTCCCCATTGACATTTTGCTATTGTTGGCCATTGAAGCAAAAATGATAAGAGAAAGGCCACAGCACCATTGTTCATGACAGAAGCAAGAAAATGTTGTTTTGCGCAACACTGAGGAACAGTGGAGCTCTGCGATGAAGAGATAAGTGCAACATGATCGCAAAAATACAATGTTAATGTTTTAGGTGTGATGAAACTGACACAAAGTCATTTTATTATACAGCAAGAACATCCTTCTTTATCCAACATTAATGTTCATCTTTTTTTTACTCCATAACTTTCTTCTGCATTTTTTTCCTCATGTCTCAGACTAAAACAATGGGCTGATGGGTAATCATATTACTCTAAAGACTTTGGATTGAAAAATGTTGTTACTGTGGGTAGTGTGTATTGTGAACTAATGACAGCAAAACTGCCAAGAGGGAGCATACAATATGCATACATTAGATAACAAATGAGTCTGCTGTGAATAAACAGAGAGAGATGACATCTGCTTAGCATAGGGAGAAAAATGATTTCAAATCACTTTCAGACACTGAAACTACTTTATCGCCGCAAATACGTTTATAAATTTAAATTTAATAGGCTTGGACCAAAACCAGCAAGGTTCTGAATGACAGCTTTAGGTGGATTAATTTGATAATTTGCAGCTGTGTGTGAATAAGACAATTGTGTTTAAATGGCAAAAAAAGGAAGGTGAGAATAAGGATCAGATTACATATTACATTGAATAAAGGTTTAGCCTCAATCAACATCCTGTTTTTTTTTAACTCATTTTCATGTTGCTCCAAACACTCGTAAAAAATTTTTTTCAATTGTTTTCACATTGATGCAATATAGGGGGAGCATCTCCAAAGAGCCTTTCAGTGAACGGTTCTTAAAAGAAATATTTTCTCTTAGTGTGAAGAACATTTTAATAATCTGAAGAACCCCTATAAAGATGCTTTGGTGTAAAGGTAAGGTTCCATAGACGTTGAAGGCGCTTCATTGAACCATGAACGGCAATAAAGAACTTTTATTTTTAAGAGAGAATCTGTGACTTTTGTTCTACTGTGAAGCACAAAAGATTTTTTTTTGAAGAAGAAAATTCACACTGCTTTCTTTTATGCAATGAGAAGTGGGTGGCGACAAGGAACTCTCAAAAACATTACATAAAGACATATATCATAATAATTATGTGCTATATCCCAACCCATCTGAAGTCATGCCTGGCACGATGCGCCTGTCTCCCGATTCATGATACTTTAGTGCCGATATTGCAATGTATTGCGATTTTTTAATCTGGGTTATAAATTGATTCATACACTTATACAGACTGTACATGATGTATAAGATGAGTCATATTTACAACAACAATCCATAACAACATCTTTTTTTATTTCAGAAGCATCATACATTACAGAGCTAGATTCTCTTGAATAAATTATTCAGTGACAAACACATTTTTAACTGTTATTTGTGAAAGAAAATTTTACTTTACAATCTGAACTTTTTTCAAAAGTGATGCATATTTTTTCAAGTGTTTTTACATCTTTTACCCTAGTACTTCTATGATAATTCAAACTATTGCATCATAGAAATAATGATTAGATACGTCAGATATGACAATTTATGTGTGTAATAAAATACCTTACTCACCTGTTGAGTAATGAAACACCAACTTCCTGTTGCTTTTACGACATTTCAAATCCCTCAGTTCTCACCATCTCAGGAAAGCCAATGTTGATTCTTGTTTTATTACAAGCTCTGTCTTGTTCTCTTTCCTCAAGCACTCTCCTCTGTTCTGAGTTTAAGTATAGACACATATAACAGGCTTACCATAATGCATCAGGGTAAGAGAAAAACATGATTTAGAAGGATAGATGATGCATTTTAACCAAAAAAGTTACGTTGAACACATTTTTCTGTATTAGTTATCTCAGGCCATTAACCTTAGATAACAAGCTCGTTTCTGGATTTAATAAGCACCTTAACGGTCTCCTAGGACACACACACACACACACACACACACACATGCACAGAGAGCAAGTAAACACTTTTTCACACTCTCCCTCTCTCCTCCCCCACACGTCAATCAACAAAATGAGTTCAGACAGGCAGATGACAGATGAGACTCGGAAAAAGAGGAAGATATTAGGAGTAACCGTTAAATGGATTGGGGGGTGGGGGGACCCAGAAAGCACAGAGCACAGGACCGGATGCACACAACGCATTTGTCACTAGTGATAATGTGCAGGTATGCAAAAGTAATGCTAATCGTGTTAGCTGCTGCACAGTGGAGAAATTGTTATGTGGATGAACAGTGATAAAGTAGCAGTACAGACTCTGCATTTACATTCAAACCACAGAGGTACAAATATGAGGAAAAAATCCTGATTCAACAAATTCTTTCACCTGCTTTACAACGGAAACGTGGACATTCGTTTCAGAGTTATCAGCAGACTCAGCTCATTTAATCCCTGACTCAAAAACCTTCAGCCGCAAAATAAACCTTGTTGCCTTGCCCATCACTTCACACCGAACTATGATACACTAGTGCCTAGTAGAAGGTCTTCGTAATTGATCAATAATACAGTGTTATTGTGAAATATTATTACAATTTAAAATACCCGTTTTCCATTTGGATATATTTTAAAATGTAATTTATTGCTGTGATGCAAAGCTTTATTTTGAGCATCAGTACTGCATTAATGATCCTTCACAAATCAATCTAATGTATTTGACCAATATAAAGATAATTTAGATATTTTGTAACAACATAAAAGTCTTCATTTTATTAAAGAAAACTGAATTCCCAAATTGCAGATTGTTTTTGAATTTACCTCCAACTCTTCAAACAACACGTATTATTGATGTATTGTTTGTTTGAAGTTTTGTGATAATGAATTGAATGAATATTTAATCATCTTGTCAATTCAATATACTGAATTATATATTCAATGAGTGAAAGTCAACATCTTTGTTGATCCTGGAACAACACTGCAATCAACCAATCAGATTTGAGAGACAAGTCTACAGTTTATAGCAAGTTTAGGCTTGATGCTATTCACATATCAATTCTCTTGTAACTTATGAGGATTATAAATTATGGATATGACTACATTTTCAGACAGGAACGTTGTTCCAGGATTAACAAAATATGTCCATGGAACATGTTACTTGGGAAAATCACTATGACCATAAGTTATAGTGACCTAATGTTAGAAGTATGACCTAATGTTATTTTAAAATAAAGTGGACAAGAAAGGAACTCACAAAGGGCAAATGTATAAATATATATACAGTAATACCTCGGTTTACGAGCGACTTGGTATACGAGCAAATCGGTGTACGAGCAAGGAGGGTCGAATCGGTGTACGAGCATTGTATCGGTGTACGAGAAAAAAATTCCCTCACCCATGCGCAGTTCTGTGTGGAAAAAGTCCTAATGCTCAGCATCCTTGTGCGCATTTTTACTGGAAATATCCTAATGACAGCCTCTCATAACACAGTCAGGAGGTTCCAACCCCTTTTATAACTCATTCATTGGCTCCATCATTCACCACAGTGATATTTTTAAGTGATTTACAAAAGTTTTTACCTCATATTCTAAACATTAATTAATTGTGATCACTATTGTTCATGTAGGGAAATATACACGGTTTTAGCCAAATAATAAACAAAGTAATAGGGTTAGACAAACCATATTTTTATACAAACAACATATAAGCCTCTCCTACAAATGAACACTGTTTTCATGTTCGTCGGACCTGCTGTTTCTCTGCAGTATCGGCAAAAGCGCAAGGAGTAAAATGTGACTTCTTACCCCGTGAGCGGGGCTCGTTTTAACAGACAGCGGGTTAGTTGTAACACCATGTTATCCAATGCAAGTTCATTCACGTATTTTTATTTGTTTAAAAAAGTTGCGTCTTGATGATTATAAGCATAACTTTTTTCCTTTTACATTTGTTGTGTTTTGAACAATGTAATGACATGAAAAACGTTTTAATAGGTTAATACAATGCAAAATTTATGATTATTGATGCAACTTGTTCAATGCGGCTTAGTGTTACAACTAACCCCGCGCTGTCTTGTTTACTTCAGGACCGGATAGCAGCCACTATGTGTTTTTCACGTCTTTCAAAATGGTACCATCTTTTAGCCAAGAAGATGGTAATCATAACAATATAAGATTAGACTAACAATCTTTCACACATTCTTTGAAAATCGAAAAACAACTACTATAACAAAAAATATTTACATGCTGCCAAAAGAGTTTTTCCTGTGGTTCTCATCCAAACTTCTATGAAATTTCTCGAAAAATGGCCAGAAGACGTGTGCAAACAGTGTGATGAAAAGCCCTTTAGCACGTCACATTTATGCCCCTGCAACTATCTAAAAAAATCGCTGTTACTATTTACCCCGTGCTCCCCTAGTTCTCTCGCGGCTCCCGCAAATTCGTTCGTTCGTGGCTCCCGCGAATTCGTTCGTTCGAAGCTCCCGCGAATTCGTTCGTTCGCGGCTCCCAGGAATTCGTTCGTTCGCGGCTCCCGCAAATTCGTTCGTTCGCGGCTCCCGCGAATTCGTTTCTTTCGCGGCTCCCGCTAATTCGTTCTCTCGCGGCTCCCGCAAATTCGTTCGTTTGCGACTCCCATGTTCCACGACTTTAACTCTGGATTATCACTCTTTTGTTTTCTGCACTATTATAAGAAATTCACTCATTTGCTTTCATCCTTGCTTTCCCCGCTCCCCTCTCCTCCCTCCTCTCTCTCCTCCAAGCAGGCTGCTCAAACCTGACGTGCATTACAGTAAATTGTCAAGTATTTCTAGAGTTTAATTGTCAATTATTAATTAGTATTTATATGAGATCTTAATGGTTACAATTTTAACTGCAATTAATAGGGTAAAACCAAAATAATATTTAAAATGGGCATTTGTGGTCATGTGGAACGAATTAATTGAATTTTAGTGCATTCTTATGGGGAAATTTGTTTTGGTGTACGAGCATTTTGGTTTACGAGCTTGCTCTTGGAACGAATTAAACTCGTAAACCGAGGTATTACTGTATATATCACAAAGTACAATGCAAGTACAGTGCAAGCTTTAAAGTTCACTTACGGTCAAGTAGGTTATGAGAATGTCATTGACCAGAGCTGGACATACAGTATGAGTCACTGAATACGCCAGGCAACGAACAAGTGAAAACAGGAAGTCCAGCAGGGGCGTTCCGGCAGGATGAGGAAGAGGCCGTCAGGTGGATGAGTAAAACCATTTCCAGGAAAGTCTGCGATTGAGGAAAAAAGCACACAAAGGATGCAGAGCCAACTTCCATATTCTGTTGCATTTACTTTCAGACCTCGATTCATGTGAGATATGAGTGTTACATAACTAATATATGTGGGTGGACAAATCAATCATTTGAAAAGCAATGCAGATTTGCAAAATGTAGAGGAAGACACAAATGATAAAATAAATGCAGCATTTACATAATTTATTGGATATGGAACTGAATAGCTGAATTTGGGTCATGGATTTAGATCATATGCAAAAGCAAACCACCAGTGTAACGACAGACCCAGAATTCCTGACTGCGGTTCTGGGGTCACTCGTCAGCCAAGAGGTTTCTGCATTTCTCGCACTGGGACCGCAGAGGTTCGTCGTCGTTTCAAACCACATGCTTCTTCTCCCATTAGAACAGACTGCTGGACTTCAGATGAGAATAACAACTGATCTCTTCAAGGAATCTGAGAATATATTATCAACCACAAATAACACGCATACCCCTTCAATTATAAATCCATCAGACGGAACTGAAAATTATTCTAGGTATTGTAGAATCATTCATATATCTTTGAGAGACAAAAGCAGGATTAAAAATGCCATGCTGAACAGTTTGACGTGAAATAAATGGTCAATCAAGTGTGTAAAGTTCAATATTTACATAAGTACTATCCTAAAAGCCTGTGTCATCTTTGCCAATCCTGGATAAACTTACCAAATAACCAATCAGATTTGAGGGTTTACAGTTAATGTGAAGTTTAGGGTTAGCTGCTCATCAGTGTTATTCACATATTATTTCCTTCTGATTGTAGGGATAACGTATGAGTAAGGTTAGGTTTAGGGGTTGGTACAAAATATGTTAACCAGGAATGATGTGTAACTGGAGTTTCTTTTAGATTTACAAAATCTCGTTTTCCAATAGCGCCATCTGCTGGTTACAGCGGTCAATGCAGCTTTCAGCATAAACCTTTATGGACATGAACGTTCTCAGATAAATTAATCATTTTAATTGCTAATACTTTAGATTTTAATATTTGAATTATTTTGGTAACATTGTGTAGCCTTTTTACAACGTTACCAAAAGATTTAACCCTTAAAATAAATATTAGACTGATTTGTGAAGGATCATGTGACATTGAAGACTGGAGTAATGATGCTGAAAATTCAGCTTTTTTTAAATCATTGTAATATTTTATATTTTAAAATATAATGAAATAGAAAACTGATACTTTAAAGTATATTCATATTTCACAACGTTGCTGTTTTTACAGTCATTTTGAACAAATAAATGCAGTCTTGGTAAGCAAAAGAGACTTAATTTAAAGAACAAAACCCTGATGGTACGGTACAACGTACTTTAATGCGCTATTTAATGAAATTAAGGTAGGGTCTATGAGAAATGAAAGTTACATTCAAACTGAAATAAATAAAGATTAAAAAAAGACAATGGAAAGCATATTGTGTCAAAGTTTTATTTTAATCCAACTCTTAACTATTGCATAGACATGTTTTGTACTACTGAAGCAGCTGGTAAAACTCACACCATAAACGTGGTTTCCAAGTTAAACAAAATGTGTATAATAAAGCAGAAAAAAGCCCTTCACTTTACCTCGGAAATACGTGATTCTCCCAATGTTATGGAAACTCGTTTCCACCATAGAATACAAAAAATAAAATAAATACAAAACAATTCTTTTACTTTTTAAAAATCTCATAATTCGGACTTACAAGAAAAAAGTCAGAACTTTGACATAAACTCGCAATTGCGAGATATAAAGTCCAATTCTGAGGGAAAAAATAAGTCATCTCATAATTTTCTCACAATATTACAGTTCTGTAACAAACTTGCAATTGCGAATTACAAGTGACTCTCAGAATTGCGAGTTAAAAGTCACAATTACCTTTATTGTTTTTTCAGAGGCGGAAACAAGCTTCCGTGCAACGTTGGTGTTTTTAGACAACATACAAAAAGTATTAATAGATATTGAATGTTTAAAATCAAAGATAAAGGTCTACAGGTCTATCACATTACGATACAGACTCATCTAGGAAACAAGAAGAGCAACAAAGTGTTCTGGAAAGAAGCGGCCGGGTCATTCCTTTCTCTTATCTTCTCAGAGGAAGCTTTGGTTGCTTTTGTTCTGGACTAACACTACTGACAGCACTAAAACTATTCCTCACAAATGCCTCTGAATCAAGCAAGCCTGGTCTTGACAGAGACAAAACCAGCCTTACTTCATTCATCAGCTTCACACAAAGTAATAAAACCACAGACACAAAAACATTAGGAAGAAGAAACACAAAGACATTAAAAAGCCTCACACAGTTTTGGTTCAGCTCAAATGGGTCACATCTGTGGATTTCGCTGTGAAAGCTGAAGGGTCTCTATCGAATACTCGCACAGCTGTTTTACCCACACCAGCACAGCGCAAGGAATTGTGGGATACGCTCACAACCGAAATCCACAAACACACCCTGATCCACCGGCCGACTCACATGTAAACCACAGGGAACGCTACACTACCCCCCTTCTAGCCTTGAGTCTTCTCATCTTCCCTGAAAGTCCTCAACCGCAGCCATCTTTACCCGAACCGCACCTGCCTCCACCCTGAGTGACCCAACCCCCATAATAACACGCACTAGGATGTAGTTATTCACTCACTGACCTACGTCCAGTATTGATATATACACAACTGAACTGAAAGTACATAATTCTCATACAAAAAAAATATATATATAATAATAATAAAAGGTGTAGATTTTCCCCTCTATTTTATAGAAATATTAGCCAATAATACCCATATCAAACTCTCTCTATTCACTAAAGTGCTCAGATTCAACTAACGATGAAAACCATAAACGTAACAGTCAGCGTACAGTATAGCTATGTAAGAGTGAGATACCGAATATAAAGCCATTTAGACTCTGCAGAGCACTAACAAGAAAAAGAGTCATCCATGTATCACTAGTTTCTTTAAAAGAAAAAGGGTGATGCTTCAATGTTTAAAGGTCTGGTCTGCTTCGTTCCAGTTGTTCTGCTGGTGTGCCGAGGCTGTAACACGGAGACACTGAAGGGGGGGTTGCTCTCAGTATTTAGCCGGTACTTTGGTGTAATCCATCTGTTGGAGAGTCTTGCACAGGCACATGGATAGGATCATCCCTAAAAGCTGGAGTAAGCAGAATAGACACAAGATCACAATCTGTTCCCCCACCTCTCTCAACACACAGAGAAACCCACGTTTACAAGTTACCAAGCTAAAAGAGGATTTAGGCTGCATTCACACTGCTAGCCTCAATGCTCAATTCTGATTTATTGCTCAGATCAGACTTTTTTGTACAGCTGTTCCCATTTTTGTTTAAATGCGAGTAGTATCAGATTCCAGTGTGAACAGATCATGGTCTGTTGCAATAGAACGATAAAAAGACATCACGGAGAACGCTGTCATATAGACGTAAACACAGAGGACATTAAAATAAGTGATAACGCGTTGATTTATAGTGTGATCTGCCGTGGAACCAGAGAATTTATGCGCAGGCAATATAAAAAAACAAAAACAAAGACAAGGATGCAAAAAAGAATGCGATAAAGAGTTTTTAAAGATTTATGACACGAGTCCTCGTGTTTTGCTTGTATATAGAGCTATCACTGTAATACTTATGATTGTCACCGTCTTTCACTGACCACTTTTCACAACTGTCATTGAGCATGAGCGCAGAACTGTGACGAATGTTGCTCTGGGGTGACGTTAACGTCGCATGAATTACAATTTGCACTACAAAACATCTGACCTGTGTTGGATTTAGGAACGCATATGGAATTAGAATTAAAAGGGATTTGTGATTTGTGCTGTTCACACTGTCATGAGAAAAACAGATCAGTCACATAAGAAACGGCTAAAAACATTGTTAATACTTAATACAATGCGAGGTGAACTGTGCAAACTGGGACGGCTCACAGCACTTACACACATACTGTTCCTCTATTGTTGGTTTGACTGCTTCTATTGTTCTCCTCATTTGTAAGTCGCTTTAGATAAAATCGTCTGCTAAACGATTAAATGTAAATGTAGTACAGAGTTGATAATTACTACAAACAAAACAGCAGTTTTTAACAAAATGTTGGGTTGTATTTGATAAAATGATTTTTGATAATTTAATTTAGTTAATTTATAAATGAACAAATAAATAAATGAAATATTTTTTATACAAATCAAATAACTATTTTAGTTCAATTCATTGAATATAAATGAAACAGATTTTGCAAAAATATTAGTTTTTTGGTCTAAAGCTTAAAAAAACAGAAAGAAGGTTAACAAAATTGATAAAACACACACAGTACTGTTCAAAGGTTTGGGGACAGTAAGAGTTTTTTTTTTAAAGTAATTGATACTTTAATTACTTTAAATAACTTCCGTTAATCCAAAGTGACAAAAGTAATTTATAATACTATAAAAGATTTCACCTTTTATAATAATTTATTTCAAATAAAAGCTGTTCCTCTTGAACTTTCTACGCATCAAAGAATCTTGAAAAAAGTATCACACTTTCCACAAAAATATTAAGCATAAACAACATTAACCATAATCTCACAAACCTTTTGAACAATAGAGTATGTTTTTAGAATAACGTTAATTGAAATTTTTGTTAAATTAAACATCTAATAAAAGTGTAAAAATTGTATTTGGTTTGCTTCAAGAAACTGAAAATGTGCTAATGTGCTATAAAGAAAAAAAAAGGAAAACAACAGAAATACAGACACAAAATAACAGAAATGAAGATTAATGAAAGCCATACTGGACATGCACACGCACACGCACACACTTAATAAGCATAAACTGGGAATGCATTTCACAAGATAGGCTTTCTAGATTTACCTCAATCACTGCTATTCCAACACAGACTCCCAGAATAACTCCGCAGTTCCTCAGAAGCCACTCTTCCACACTAGATATACAACCCTGCAAACAGAGAACGGAGAGATATGAAATATGCAGAACAACTGGGTGGGAGACAAAATGGTGAAGCAAGACAAGCATGGTTTGGAAATGATCCTAAACAGACAGAGCTCTGCAAAGATAACATAAGGAGAGACGCGCTCAACGTGCCAGACTCAAGTTCGGCCAAAACCTAGAACAGTCAGTGGTCTAGTTTACAGGAAACTACTTTTGAGTAACAGCAAACGCTTTATGTTTATATGCTACAGTTTCCAAATGTTTCCAATTAAAGTAATAGCCTAATGCAAAGAATTGCCCTTTAAATGCAAGTAGCCTTTTCTACGGTCCAGTTTATATGTAGATATGCAAATATAGATGAGGTCTAAAAACTGGCCTGGCCTTTGAGCAGAAGCATTTCAATTCATTATTAATAAAAGAGCTAAATGCTTGAACGGGGACTCGGAAATATTGGTATGGATCGAACGGTTAGCAGGAAAATCCGTATGTTGAACTAGAAGCAAAAGGAAGGAGGGAGAGAATGCGGCACAGATGGAGAGGGAATTCTCACTAGTGGACGAAACACAAGTGCCAGGTTTGAGAGAGAATTATTGCATTAGCAATGAGAAGCACTTGAGTGGGTGTGTGTGGAATGGTGAGAGCTTTAGCTATTGGGTTGGTGATGAAATTTTATAAATGATATGTTTTCTCTTGACATTATTGATTATTGTGTGACATTAATTGTATTTTTAATCTGTAGAACTAGTAAGTAAAATATAATAAGTCTGAAGAAATACGCTTGAGTCTTTAGCCTTGACTAGAGATATAAGTGCCGAAGCGGCCCTCCCTTCTCTGTCACACTCTGCAGGGCAGCTTCGGATGTCTGTATGACTGTGTATCTTTTTTGCAAGAAAATAAACCTTTTTAAATTACAATTGGGATATTTGTCTCTTATTCAGAACTGAGAAAAGATATTGCCACCACAGGTTCAAGACCAGAGTCGGGAAACTCTGCGCAGGAATTAGTATCTGGATGTGTGTGTGTCCGTACCGTAGTGAAGACCGGCCAATCAGGGGACAAAGTCTGACACAGGCCTGTGTCTTTCATATCCGTTCCACTGATGGATTCATTTCTGCAGGAGCATGGATACAGTATCTGAGAATTGTTCTGTTGACTTTTTATCGACACATTCTCCGTCCAGTTAGACGGTCCAGTCCAACCACAGCACTTCATCTGGGGGAGAAAGAGGGAAAAAAAATGTTAAACAGTTGCTGGTTAAACAAGAAATCAAAAGCCATGGTAAGAATGCTAGTTGTTTCATCTTTTTTTTTTTCACCTGAAAAATATTATTGTTAACTGTAAGGGAATGATGGAAAATGGCAGCGAAGGAGGAAACGGCAGACAATAGCTGAAGGAAAAGCTGGCGCTCACCGTTCTCTGGATGTAATCCCAGGCATGCTCAGATGTCTTGTTATGACCGGTGTAGTTCACCAGAATTTTGTTCACGATAGTGGACATCTCATGTCTCAGCTAAAAACAAGCACATGGACAAGTGTTAGGATGGATCTGCCATTTGAACGCACTGTAAAAACATCTGATATTTCAACAATCAACATTATTTATAGCAGTGTTTTTCAACCTTTTTTGAGCCAAGGTACTTTTTTTCACACAAAAAAAACACACACTCTACATTAACAATATACAGTCATTCTTGTCAAGGTGTCTTGAATGGGAATCAAATAAACACAAAGAAAAAAGTATTTTATGATTAATTAGTTTTTAAAAACATTATTTTTAGACCAATTAGGTGAAATTTAATAATTTTCCACGGCACACTAGTGTATCGCGGCACAGTGGTTGAAAAACAGTGGTTTATTGAGTGCAAAATTCAGGTTCTGGAAGTAAAAACTCCACAGGGAATTTGATTTTGAACAATAACTTAAGATTTTAAAGAAAAACTGTGGTGAGTGTCAAGGTTGTTAATCAGTGTTTTTTGCCCGCAATATTTCAGCTTATTTTCAAAACAGCTAAATTTGAGGTGAAAATTATGTAAATAATGTACAGAAAATTATACCAATCAGAATGTGTAAAAAAAAAGAAGCTCCACCTACACCACTCTTAAAATATATGTATATTTTGTAATAAACAATATATATATATATATATATATATATATATACACACACACACACACACACACACACACACACACACACATACATACATACATATGCACAAAAATACACGCATACTTTCAAATCAAAGTTTGTAATGTTGGAAAAAATACTAGTTCAAATGTTTAAATTTTTTTGCATCAATTTATGTTACATTATTGGAAGCAAAAAAATATTTTATTAGCTATTTCGGTTTAATTGTTTTATTCTTATTTAACTACCATCCAATTTAGATTTTTTTAAATATATTTTTTAAGTCTCTTATGCTCTCTAACGCTGTATTTATTTGGTGAAAATGTATTAAACTGTATAAAATGTATAAAACTATTTAAAATAACTTTAGTATTTGAATATATTTTAAAATGTAATTTATTCCTTTAATAAAATCAAAGCTGTACTTTCAGCATCATTACTGCAGTCTTTAGTGTCAAATGATCATAAATCATTGTAATACTGTATGATCAAGAAACATTTCTGATTATTATCAATGATGTGCTGCTTAATATTTTTGAGGAAACCAGATTTTTAAGACACATTACAAATGATTTTACTGGTCCTTTAGATCGATTTTATGCATCTCTGGTAAATAAATAATTCTAACTGCCCCAAACCTTTAAACAGTAGAGTATTTTTGGACACTTCACACACATTTTTTTTTTTTTTAAACCACCCTTTACCATTTGAATAAAGTATACATTCATGTTGAAAACCTTTCAGCAAATGACTGTTAAAGTGAACTTTATCTAGTAAGATGTTGTAAGAAGGTGTGTGTGTGCAGGAGATGTGGTGGTGCAGACGATTATGAAGGGGCTACGGCAATGATAAACAAAATCTGAAAAACAGCGCTCGTGTAAGAGAGTTGAGGTGAACCTCGCCCTGTTCTGGGAAAACAGTCACCATGCCCTGTGGTGAAGAAGAAAGAGAAAACAGAGCATGCCCAAGCACACACTCCAATAACCTGCTCTCCAAAGATTGCTCCAAGCAGACAAGACTAAACGTCAGGTCTGATTATATGGACACTAAAGAAACTAAACCTGGACAGATAAGTTGAGCTTATTGCTCTGGGTCGGCCCGGTGATTCTTAACTAAAACTGATTTAAGAAAGACTGACTAAGCACCCGTTGCATTAGAGGATGTATATATCCTTCCTAACACTATAGAAAGGCTGTTCAGATAAAGTGCAGCTCCTGTTGTTTTGTAATCATCTCAAAGCCGTTTAGTTTCCTGTTCCTGAAGAGTGCGCTGTTGTTTCACACGAGACACTGAGTGAATCGCACGCACATCAAACACGCCTCATGGAAACATCTCGTCGAGCCACTCACACACACAGTCTTGTGTGAAAAGTGAATTCGTTCCATTTCCTCCACTCAAATTAATTAGAAAGTGGAACATAGCGGTGAACGCTCAAACCTTTCTTCAGCTGCTTAACTTAATCAAAGTTTCTACACCACCTGCTAACTCGCTCAGCCACAATTCCTGTTTCCACCTAACGGTTTAAAAAAAGAGGGTTAAGAAATGATAAAAGTCACAGCTGACTAGAAAAGGTGTTGCAAGCTTGTGACGCAGTTGCACGACACATGCATTTCAAACAGAGCGCTGATATGCAAACATCAGAAACTCCATCAAAGCACATCTATTCATACCGCTGGCCCATTCAGGAGAAATGTAAGACATCTATATTTCAACAGATGAACTAGTGTTGGAGAAGCTACTTTTAAACGCTAATCATAATTTATAGATATATAAATTATGATTTAAATATCTATACACAGAGAGAGTTACTTTTAAAAGTACAGTACTGCGTTATAATATTGTAATATTGAGTTACTTTTTATGGAAAGTAATTTGTTACTTTTGCATTACATTTTTTCACCTGGGCTGTTCAGCATTGCTTGTTTCTTCATAACACAAAAAAGTTAAATATTTTTGGGAAATGAATAAGCCTCAGACTGAAGGAAATTCACATGCCTGTACAGTAGAGGAAAGCAGCTCAAACAAATCTTTCAGCTGTGCTGCAGTTCGGGATTGAGGATGCAGGGGAAGAAGGACCAACACTCTTTCTCCAGCAATAAAAACGAAAAAAATTAAACACAAATGTGCTGTTTATCTAAAGTCATTTCTGCTTCTTAGTACGGTTGAACTGGATCATCGAAGGTCTGGAGCAAAGAGCGGTTAATAAAGTAAGATTAAATACATAAAGTATATTTGTATTATTTATTTTTATTTATTTATTGTATTTAATTATTTAATTATGTTTTTGTGCAAGTTAAACATGTTAAAACCGAGTAACTTATGAAATGTAACTCGGATATTGTGTTGTAAATTTAAAAGTGATGCGTTACTTTACTAGTTACTTGGATAAAGTCATTTGATTATGTAACTCGCGTTACCCCAACACTGAAAATACCAAAACCACACTGGCAACCCACCAGGTCTCGCTGGAAGTAGATGAGGACAGCGGCCGTCACCTGGGCAATGAGGATGAGGAGCAGACAGGTGAAGTACTGCAAACAGACCACAGAAAATACATTTACAATTATTGGACACTACAACCTTCTGCTTGTAATTAATACCTCAAACCTTCTGGCTAGTTTTTCTCTCGACAACCTTTTATTCTAGTTGATATCTTCAGACAAACACATTCTTTTGTTTATTAGTCATATTACAACAATGGATACAGCACTTGACGGCTAGCAAACGTTTTTTTCTAAATGGGTCAAACAGTTTAACAAAAACCTTTGCTGACCGTTAAGCTTATCCAGTGATCTTGTGGGTACTATTATGGCCCCCAGTTCTTCCACTGACATCCCCTAAATCTGACGGGCTTATCCCTGTCACTCCAGCTCAGTAAATCCAGCAGCATTAACCTCAGAGAGCCAATTCAAACGGACTCTTTATCATGCTAATGGGGAAGGGTTTTATGAAGCTCCCTCAGCAGACGGTCTGGGCCACACATAAGTCTGGCCTTGTTGTGACTGATTACGACAGCGCATCAACAACTCTACGCATGGGAGCTTCTGTGAATGTGGTTGTGCTACAAAACCTAAATCTATTAAAATACTGTGCAATTTTATCTTATAAGCAATGTATAATGGATTTAAAAATAGTGACAAAAAATTCTCACGTAATGCAAGTTTTGCTACAACCAAATATGGTTAAAAGCTAAATATAATTCATAGAGCTGCTGTAGTGGTCAGCAGTAACTAATATATATATATATATATTAGTAACTGCAGCAACTCTATAAATTATATTTAGCTTTTAACCATATTTGGTTAAATATATATATATATATATATATATAAAATAAATATGCAAAATAAAAATAAATATTTAAAATAATAAAACTAAATATTTTAAAAGAAAAACAATTATAAAAAATAACAAAAAATATTTTAAAAGGAAAAAAAATACAAAAATATAAAAAAAAAATATATATAATAATAAAATATTATCACAGAGACCAAACTGGTGCTGTTAGCAGCTATTTATGTATTTAGTTATTTATATAAAAATATGCAAAATAAAATGAAATTAAATCAAATGAAATAATAAATAAATAATAAAAGACTCTAAAACTCTATACAATTACTCACCAGTCCAAGAAGGCAGCGGACCTCATAAATGGCACCGATGCAGCCCAGAAAACCCATGAGCATGGACAGAGATCCAATCCCAATCAAGATGTAGGCACCAACTTTCAGCGTTGTGGAGGACTCGTCTGCATGGACCACAAACACACAAGACACTTTAAAAAATAGTTTCATGAAGAAAGATGAATTAAGATAACTAATCTGATTATTATCATGTGATATTACACCATAAATGTAATTAAAACCTCACTAGCAAAAAACAGCCATAATCTAAAATTGAAAACGGTCATGTGGAAGAAGTGGCTTTTACAGAGAGGCTGAAAATGAAAAGAGAGTGGTGGTGAGGGGAGGCACATGGCAGGTTTCTGAAGCTACACGTCTGTTTCACTTTAGACAAGTTCAGATGTACACAGAGGAAGAAGACTCTTTGACACGAAAATACAGTCAAAAAAAGCTGTTGCTGCAGTCAGCAAAAGTAATACCCATATCCACATTTTAAAAAAATAGATCCGGTCTTATTGTGAACTTGAAGCAAGCAAACTGAACTTTGTTTGTCTAATAAGACCTTTAGAACCAGTTCTAAACTAATTTTACTATTGCGCAAGAGAAAATAAAATGGCAGAACCAGCTCACTATCACAACTATCAGTACGGCTAACACCCTCATCACATATCAAACCATCTACACTCCAGTGTGGCGCACAATCTTGATTAAGCGCTTTGAGCTCTGGAAAAGCGCTATATAAATGTAACGTGTTATTATTACAATACGAGTGGTTTATCGTGCATTTTCTCTCACTGCCTTATTAAAGGGTGGCAGGTTGTTCTTACTACTCTCAGCTACATATAGATCAGTAGCTTTAGAGTAATTAAAGACATGAAACTAGCAGTCAAGAGAGTGGAAAGTAATGTCTCTCCACAGAAAGGGAGTGAACTGCGAACCCCTCCTGCGATTCAAAGCAGAAACCAGTTGAGCTGCTCAAAGTCATTCAGGGGGATTCTTTAAAAGTAAGGCAAAGGCATGTGGCTTGTGGCTTATGGCTCCGAAGAACGATCAAGTTTTCGAAAACCACATGAACCACAAAAACATTTTGTTTAACCTTCATTTTGTGCAATTATACATATACGGTATATCTATCAAGCTTCATTTTTTGTAATGCCATTTGTTTGTATACATTTACATTTCTGCATTTCACAGACGCTTTTATCCAAAGCGACTTGCATTGGCATTGTGTTTCTTGAATGCATTCTAATCAATTCTTGCTTTTCCTGGGAATCAAACCCATGACCTTGGCGTTGCAAACTCTACCGTTTGAGCTTAAGGAAAGTATACATTTTTTGTGTAAAATGCAATTTTTTGACTGAACTTGAGTTTGACAATATTTAGGAAATATGCTATGTTCAAATACTTGTTTCTCTGAATAAAACTGCTACATCCAGTTATTCTACTTTGAAATGTGTTTATCCGTGTCTTAATGTTTTTGTTTTGGTCTGTGTGATCCCGCCCACTGCCAATTTGCCTAATTGTATCTTTACACCTCAACAGGTGGAGGAAAGCCTGTCTGACCTAAAAAGCCTTTGCAATAAACACTTTGAAAATGTACACATTAGCTGATCAACTTATAGTGTAAGGTTCGTCGCTTTCCATTGTCAATTGTGTTCGTTCCTGTTGTGCATTCTCAATCTGGCAACCCGCGTGAGCGTCCAGACTGTGGACGACGGGCTGGGGGAAACAACTCTCTACAATATCTTGACTGCGGTACACATTTCAAACACTGAAACTGAATAAACACTGAACTTGAACAACAGCCGAAATGCATTATTTTCCTGTTATGACTGTAAAGCTGCTTTGAAACAATCTGTATTGTGTAAAGCGCTATGTAAATAAATGTGATGACTTGACTAGCTCTCAACATTACATAATGTCACATTTAGTTTATTTTCTTTATTGGAATAAGTAATCAGCATATCACGTAGTTACTGTTTTAAACTGATACAGTTTGTATTGTATTGCTTTGAACAGCACTAATACAAAGATTAACAGCCTTTTTTCCAATCTTCAGTCCTAATTAATGTATCCCTGACTTCATTCAAAACTTACACCTGTTTCCAAAACTATGAGATTATGTTGCCCTTGTATGACCTTAAAAGCAAAAGTGTGACATCAGGTTTGTGACAGATAACTATTTTGTTTTATAAACTGAGTACTAAATGGTCCGTAGATTACCTCTTAACTCATGCAAGAATTCTGCATCACATTTCTAAACACATGCTTCCTGCCGAGTGCATAACATCTGTGTGAGGGTAACTTTGAAGTTTCCACAACCGCAGTGTGTGCTTGCTAATACAGTTGCTATGATGTTGTCAAGATACTATAGCAAACACCCCTGTATATCGGCAAAAATTCAGTCCCATCACCTCAAACCCTTTCAAGCACCATCTACGTGAACAAAGACTGTCATTAACTTTAAATAAATAAATTAAAAATATTTGTTGTATTTAAGGGTGTTCAAACCGTTCACACTTGGCAGGTTTGCTTTGATTGAAAGAATAAATGTGTACTTTTCGTTTCTGGTCCAGACCAAAAGAACAAAAAAACAAACTACACCGAAACATGTACAACTTTAGGACTCGGCACACAACTGAAAATGTAAGTATCAGCTTTCGAGGCTTTAAATAACCAACATTG
Organism: Rhodeus uyekii; assembly: GCA_037043235.1. Taxonomy (NCBI): domain Eukaryota; kingdom Metazoa; phylum Chordata; class Actinopteri; order Cypriniformes; family Acheilognathidae; genus Rhodeus; species Rhodeus uyekii. The sequence goes on along the minus strand of JAWRVZ010000024.1, from coordinate 4,456,993 downwards.
ACTGATGATGTAACACATTCTAGGTATTGAGTTTTACTATTGCTGTACAACTTCAGTGCGCAAATTAATGGGCTATTTGAAAAGGAAGTAAAAACTTTATGTGGAAAAGCAGAGATGAGATAACAACAATAGACAGATAATGATAAAATACCCAAGACTCCCTTTTATAGCCATACGGTTAGGTGGAAGTCTATAAAAAAACACCTGGGAGGAAGGGAAGAAAATACAACAGAGATCAGAGAACACTCCTTCCCGTTATTTTCGTGCTCAATAGAGACCTAAACCACAGACTTACAGAGTCAACAAACAAACTCCTCGTGCAGCTCAGCGTGAGAGAGACCACCAGCGGACGCTTACAGTAAAACAGAGGACCACTGGACCATGTGTTAGCAAAAAGGCAAGGTCACAGTTGAAGGTCCCGAGTATGAGGATATCCTAAGATATTCCCCGCTATCTGCAGAGGAACAGCTGAATCAGAAAAACAATGTTTCCAAAAACAGTCACGATAACCGAGTCTCCAGCGCTGTGATATCTGGAGAGTGAGTGGAAAGGATGGCGGTGCGGCCACCCTGGCAAACCGTTTTGGAGCTTGTCAGCTTCACATAAATATTCCCCTGCAGTAATTTGTTTAACCAAGCATGTGCTATATATAGACTTCTCTAAACCCCAATGATCTTGACTGAGGGAATGTGGCTTGGTCTTATGAAAATATTAAATTTTTATGTCTTTCAAACACTGTACTTCAGTCAATTCTGAAAATTGATTTGATGCGATTTTCGCCTTGATTGGGGTGTAAACTGGTAGACTTGAGGTTGAGCCAGTCGCCCCTTCGTTCTTTTTCCACCCGTTTTCGCAAACGCACGCAGGACATGCCTCTACCACTGAAGCCGGGCTTCACGTAGCTTGTCAGATATTGAGGCAAAACCTCACCATGCTGCCAAATCTTATTATTACAGATGCCGGAGATCCATTGTAGCTTTTATGTTTCCATGACACAGAGGTGGCGTTCTTACTCCTCCATCACAGGCCAACACTCAGGACTATAAAGAGCAGCAGGAGAAATAATAGTACAGTAGGTCTTCAACTTGAGACGGTCACTGGTCTTCCTATTGCACATGAAGCTGGTCTTCGTACTAGAGTTGAGCCGGATAATCAGCTGAAACGAGTACCTGGTACGGATAAAGCACTTTTGCAGAGTACGAGTATCTCGGACTGAATAAAAATCCTCATTGGGTAGCTGACTGTGTCTGCGTTCTGTGATAGGTTAGTCACAGCGCCCCTCCCCTACACATGCAGATTTGCTGTGTCCCACTCTGCTCACACACAGAACACCGAGAAGAGAACAGGTGTCTTTCTCTCTCTGTCTCTCCCTCAGTCACTCAGGTTCGCGGGTCTTTTCCGTTAACGTTTAGGGTTTCTTCAGTTTCAGGTTTGTTTGTAGAACTTACTTATTAACCAGTATAGTTCTGGTAAACGTGGGGTTTGTGCAGACGTGGTGCTTGGATGCGACTAGCATAGCGTCTGTCGAAGATTTTCTTTTCTTTCATTTTTGAATAGAGAAGTGCACATGGCTGCTGTAGATACTAGGTTTGTACTTATAGTTATTACAATAACTATGTACTAACCTTGAACCTACCCTGTACCTTGTATTACCCAGGGCTTTCTTATTCATTTTGGTTTACTTTCCCCTTTAAAAATGGAGTGAAGTTCTGTTCAGTGCTAAATCATTGCTGACCAGTTTAGAATCATTAATAACAAATCAAGAAGATTTTCATGTTCCACTTTCTTTCAGCACAGAAAGTGGAACATGTGCTGAAAGGCTTTGGCAGTTCAGGTTGGAGGATGACTCACTACAAATCATCTACGTTTAATCTCTGTTTTGCTTTTGTATCTCGTTCATTTAATATTTAATATCTCATTTCCCTTATTTTACAAACTGTCGCTCTCTGTTTAAGTGAGCATCAGATGGTTTACTTAACATCTGTGTGGCCGCATGTGTGTGCGTATAAACACAGAGAGTATAGTGTGGGAGGGGGTTTGTGGAAAACTTGGTTAATGGCAAAAAAATGAAAACTCCCCAAGCCAAACGCACAAATACCAGCTGCTTTTACGGTGCATTCCCATGTATATCAAATAAACACCAGTTTGAACTGTAGAGAGAAGACAGAAAAATGTGTAACCACCAACATATTGCTCTGCCTCAAAGAATACGGTTAACTGTCCGTCCGACAACAGGACACAAAAAGAGAAGAGACACATATACGGACAGAATATACCATTCAAAGGATGATACAATATTTAAAATGTTTTTTTAAAGAAAGCCTTGGTTGCATTCATTAGATAAAAAATAAAGTAAAAAAACAGCAACATTGTGAAATATTCTTACAATTTAAAATATATGTTTACTATTTAAATATATATTTTAAAATGTAATGTATTCCTGTATTTTCAGCATCATGACTCCAGTCTTCAGTGTCACATGATCTTTCACAAATCATTCTGATATGATGATTTGCTGCTCAACAATTTTTTTTATTATTATCAGTGTTGAAAACAGTGTTGTCTTTTTTACCATGAATTTTACCATCACAACTCCTAAACTTTCAATTTCTGATCAATAGCAACCTGGAGATGTAACCGGTTTTAATAAGAGGGACACAATTGCATACATCAGAACGGGACATTATGGTACTGTTTTTGTACTTACGCAAAACCTTGATGAAACTCTCATTATCCAGCATGACCCATAGTCCAAAGCCCATAATTACAGCTCCAAAAACCTACAGGGCAAAAGAAACAGTCATGAACATACAAAGCAAACATGTTGCATGAGTGTTTCTCCTTCTGGACCGGTTTGGTTCCTCACAGCTGATCTCAGTTTCTGTGACTGGATTGTGGAAGAGAACACTGTGCTCCCATTAACATGCCCCAGATAATTGCTAAAGAGAGACAGCAACTCTCCACAGAACTGGATTCTCAAGCATTCCAGACACAAAGTTCAAAACTAATGGATCCAAGGTGTCCTCTAAATGAACTGGATCAGAGAAGTTTAATTTCCTCTTGTCAGGGGGCAGTTCCCCTGTATCAGTCTGCCGTCTGAGGATTGTCCTCTATGCCACTGTGGAGAGGGAAGCAGTAAAACACCAGGCTACTGTATAATTAAAGGGCCTTCAGGAGAGAGAACCAGTCACACACACACATACTTTTCATTAGCCTTTGAACCTTCATAACATATCTAGCTCAAGGTTGTAGAAATGCAACAGAGAGCAGAGCCCTGCTTCCTCACTGAACTTCAACTATTTCCTAACAGGTATTTCCACAAAAAAACACTGCTGGGTATTTAAAATTTTGCCCAATAACAACACAAAAACATGTAGAATTATGTGTGTGTGGGGGGGGGGGGGAGTAATACAAAATATAACAAGTACTTTTTTACGTCACACATATGAAAGATGGCAAAAAAAAGATTATATACTTTTTTTTAATCCTCTAATTAATTAAAAAAAAACATGTTGAAAATCAAATTAAGTGACTATTAAATCAATACTAAAGCAGAGTTTGATTTTCTTAAAGAAACTCTCAACTATATTCATTACTATAATACTAGAGGTTAAAATGAACAAAAGAGCTCAAACTATTATTTTCAGATTTAATACAGTCAATTAAAAACTGTGGGTAGTTTTATGAAACACTTGTCTAACAGTCAGAGAATGATCACTTGAGCAGTCTATTCTTCATTTCTTTTACATCCTTTTTGCATGAATTGAGGTTTTTATAAGCATCAGCGGTCAGAAACTTCTCTATACATAATTATTGACATTTTCGTCTAGATTTCCCAAAAGACTCCACTCTAAAAACCAGCATTAGCTCATGTAAGACACATGGCTAATAAACTGAGACTTCTCGGAATAAGGTGTAGGAGTGTGTTATACTTACAAAGAAGAGGAGGTTGAACAAGAACAAGAAGTACTTGGTTGCGGCAATGCATCCTTTCCCCATGACTGCTGCTCTGTTAAAGAGAGGAAATATCATCAAAACTCTGAGAGAAATGAAGAACACCAGCGCTGATGGAGACAAGTTTAAACATTACAAAGACAAATATAGTCTCTCTCTCTCTCTGTACATTGTTAAAAATAGTGTGCAGGTGTAATGTCTAATCTCTCGCTGATGTAAAGTGGAAATAACTGCTCTATAAATCTGTACTGTAATTTTTAGCCTGTAGATATTCTGGGGCGTTTCAGTTCCATTTACGAAATATTACTATAACTAAGCCTTCCATTTCTTTTAAGGGTTTAGAATTAAATTAATAAGGATAATCCACAGTTAAATGATCAAAAGTCTTTTCTTTTCAGAAAAATAGATCTTATGAGTGAGATTTATACCAGCAGTTCCATATAAATTTACATGCGTGTCAAATAAATATGTGATTTAGTAAATCTGGTCTTGTTTCTAGTAGAAGTTCTGAATTATATGATCATATTTACATATGAACGCAACTGGAGACGATTGAAAAACATGCGGAGATCTTGCATCTTTCGTTTCTGCTCTAATAGCTGAAGCAAATCTAGTTGAGAACTACTGACATAAACCAATCCATCGGAGCAATCTTGACATTAATGATTTTAAGGGGCGTAATGAAATTGATCTTAAAAAATTGTTGTGCTCTCTTGAAACGTTCTCTATGAAGACCCTGAGAATAAAGTGTGAGATTTCTGTGAGAGGGATTCAAAATGTAACCATGAGTGCATGACACTTTGATTTCTCACTTGGACGGTTTCTTTTACACACACACACACACACAATCCAGTAACCCAGAGTAATAAGCAATATATCAGGATATGAAGCCAGAGAGCTTACTTGGCTTCATCTCTTCCAAGTACTCCAGGGAGCTGTAAACCAAAGTCTGGATTTTCTGCACTGAATGCAGTCTTTTTCTCTATTTTATTCATTTACGAAGGGGAGTTCAAAGAAATAATAACACAGCCAATGTATTTCCCCTTCTTTCCACTGGTAAGCATGTTCCCAGTCATGACAAATGTACTACAGTACTCCCAGTACTGTACTACACAAGATTTGACTGTCTTATTCTTTAACCTTCAGCAGTTTAAGCCTGAGAAAACAATCATAAATATGCAAGGGGAAGTACAAATGACACTGAATGCAAGTTGGCTTTCTGTTCAGCATTTTACAAAACTCAAACTGTTAAAAACTCAAAACACATTAGCAGTAATCAGAAGCCTCAGCCACAAGTGCAATCCCATTTACAAGGCCAAAGTACATTACAATCTCTCTCAGGATTAAAATGACTTTCGGGATCGGGAAGCTGAGGTATCCCATCATCTATGCTCTTTACTTATCTCTACAGTCAGTCAGCTGCACTGTAACTCAACCGTGCAGATGTCCCCCTTTCTCAGGACAATCACAACATCCCCTATAACACAATGATGGCATGCTGCCCCATTACATACAATAGACAAAAGCTGTCTTATCCTAGGATTTTTAGCACAATACAAAGGGGTATTTGAACACACACCCAAGCAGGCTTTCTACTGCTGATGTTAGATATTTACTATTGATCACATGACCAGAAACTTAATCCAGGATCATTGTTATGGACAAATAAATTCCTCCAGCTTGTGCTCTTTGACTTTTATTCATTTGACAAATAATTTTAGCTCAAGTTCAGACAAGATACCAATGAGGTTCGTTTTCGTGTTACGCATCACGTTTGAGCTTCAGCGAGAACCAATTAGGTTCATTTTAGTGTTACGCATCACGTTTGAGCTTCAGCGAGAACCAATAAGGTTCATTTTAGTGTTACGCATCAAGTTTGAGCTTCAGCGAGAACCAATAAGGTTCGTTCTCGTGTTACGCGTCACATATGAGCTTCAGCGAGAACCAATGAGGTTCGATCTCGTGTTATGCATCACGTTTGAGCTTCAGCGAGAAGATCTTCTTCCATACTGAAGAGAAAAAAACGACACAGAAAACGTCTCGGGTTACGTATGTAACCCTGGTTCCCTGAAGGGGAACGAGACGCTGCGTCAGAAAACGCTAGGGGAAACCCTTGACGTCAGTCACGTGAAGATGTGTACAACCAATGGGAATTTTACGCGTGTGAATGCGAGTCACGGAAGTGACGTCATGAACAGAGCATAAAAGCGCGCCGGAACCCGGAAGTGACAGCAAAAGAGTGTCTGAAGCGGGCCCGGAGGCGCAAGGAGCTGAGGCGAAGACGCAGCGTCTCGTTCCCCTTCAGGGAACCAGGGTTACATACGTAACCCGAGACGTTCCCTTTCATGGGAACTTCGAGCTGCGTCAGAAAACGCTAGGGGAACGTTATACCAACGTCACCTCAGCGACGCCGGCCTACGGATGTGTCTCAGCTCACTGAGAGAGCACCCTCGTTCCCGGAGCGGAATCGAGATCTAACTGATAGAATCTCATAAAGGTGTGCGGTGAGGACCAGCCAGCCGCAGCACAAACATCAGCAAGGGAAACTCCTGAGAGAAACGCCTTGGAGGTCGCCACGCTCCTAGTGGAGTGGGCCCGGACCCTCAGGGGAGAAGCATGTCCGGCCGACTCATAAGCCAGACAGATAGCCTCGACTATCCATCGGCTTAGGGTTTGTTTGGAAGCTGGAGCCCCCTCAGGGGTCCCAAAACAAACGAACAGTTGGTTTGACTTACGCCAGGTAGCAGTCCTGAGGACGTAAGCGTCCAGTACTCGTACTGGACAGACCTTGTTCTTTCGCTCCTGCTCATGATCGTCAAAGGGGGGAGGACAGAAGGCCTGTAGCATGATAGACCGAGCCACGTTCGTAAGAACCTTAGGGACATAGCCTGGCCTCGGGTGAAGAAAAACCTTCGTCATCCCGGGCGCAAACTCGAGGCAAGAAGGAACCACCGAGAGAGCTTGAAGATCCCCGACCCTCTTAAGCGAGGTGATAGCCAGCAAAAGAAGGGTCTTTAGGGAGAGGAGTTTAATAGGAAGCTCCTCTAATGGTTCAAAGGGTGCCTGGGACAGGCCTTGGAGTACCAAAGACAAGTCCCAGGCAGGAACCCTGGTCTGTGCCACAGGTCTCAGCCTTAGAGTGCCACGAAGGAAACGAGAGACTAGGGGGTCCCTGCCCAAGGACACCCCTCCCAAAGGTATGTGGCAAGCCGCTATGGCAGCCACATAAACCTTCAAGGTAGAAGGGGCCAACCCTGTCGCAAACTTCTCCTGCAGGAACTCCAGCACTTTGCCAACGGGACAGGTTACTGGGTTTAACTGCCTTACGCTACACCAAGCAGAGAAGAGTTTCCACTTTAGAGCGTAGAGTTTCCTCGTGGAGGGAGCTCTGGACTGAAGGATGGTCTCTACAACCTCGGCTGTGAGACCAGATTCGAAGAACTGGACCCCCTCAGGGGCCAGACCTTCAGCTTCAGAAGTTCTGGACGGGGGTGAATAACACAACCCTCCGCCTGGGACAGAAGATCCCCCCTGACCGGAATCTCCCAGGGGACTCCGTCTAGGAGGGATATCAGGTCCGAGAACCAGATCCTGCTGGGCCAAAAGGGGGCCACCAGCGTGAGACGGACCCTGTCCCGACGAACTTTGGCCAGAACTCCCGGGAGCAGAACAATCGGGGGAAAAGCGTACAGGTGTAGCCTCGGCCACACCTGCATCATGGCATCCTGCCCCAGCGGCGCTGGGTACGTTAAGGAGAACCATAGAGGGCAATGAGTATTCTCGACCGAGGCAAACAGGTCTACCTGTGCCTTCCCGAATCTCTTCCAAATCTGCTCCACCACCTCGGGGTGGAGCCGCCATTCCCCGGGCCTCGGCCCCTGCCTCGACAGGAAGTCTGCTCCTATGTTCTGGACTCCAGGGATGTGAGCTGCCCTGAGTGAGAGCAGCTTGCCCTGGGCCCAGAGAAGAACTTGTCTCGCCAATTTGTACATCGGATGAGAACGAAGACCTCCCTGGTGATTGATGTAAGCCACCACTGTCATGCTGTCTGTGAAAACAGTGACATGATGCCCAATTAGGTCTGGGAGGAAAGCAAGTAGCGCTCTGCGGACCGCCAGTAACTCCAGCAGGTTTATGTGCCAGGACTGGTGCCGCAGGCTCCAAAGCCCTTGTGAGGAGCGGTCCCTCAGAACCGCCCCCCAACCTGTGAGGGAGGCATCCGTTGACAGAGTTACTCGTCGAGACGGAGCCCCCAACACGGGGCCTTGTGACAGGAACCAGATGTTCTTCCACAGGGTCAAGGTGCGTAGGCATCGCCTCGTGACCTTGATTGTGCGAAGCGGGTTGCCCCTCGGGGAAAACCCTTTGGTCCTGAGCCACCACTGCAGGGGTCTCATGTGCAGCAGGCCGAGCGGTATAACGCTGGACGCTGCTGCCATGAGCCCTAACACTCTCTGAAAGTGTTTGACAGTGCGTAGCTGGCCTAATTTTATGCTCTCGACAGTTGATTGAATGGAATGAATGCGCCCGGGGGATAGCCGAGCAGACATTGTTTCCGAGTCCCAAATGACTCCCAAGAAGGTGGTTCTCTGAGCAGGAGAAAGCACACTCTTCTTGGTGTTCAACCTTAACCCCAGCTCTTGCATGTGAGCAAGCACGACATCTCGATGACGTGCTGCTAACTGAGACGATTGGGCTATTACTAGCCAATCGTCTATATAATTGAGGACACGGATGCCCTGTAACCGCAACGGAGCCAGTGCAGCGTCCACGACCTTCGTGAACGTGCGGGGTGAGAGCGATAGGCCGAACGGAAGTACACGATACTGGTACGCCTTCCCCCCGAAGGCGAACCGTAGGAACTTCCGATGCTGAGGAAGGATGGAGATGTGGAAGTATGCGTCTTTTAGGTCGATTGTGACGAACCAGTCCTCGGACCTGATATGCGTCACAATCTGCCTGAGCGTCAACATTTTGAATTTTAGACGCAAGATAGTGCGATTTAGAAGACGCAAATCCAGAATGGGCCGCAACCCTCCATCCTTCTTCGGAACTATGAAGTATCGGCTGAAGAAACCGGACTGTCTGTCTGTAAGGGGCACATACTCGATGGCCCCTTTCTCCAGCAGAGAGTCTACTTCCTGTTCCATAATCAGAGCCTGCTGGGGCCCTACCGCGGACGATAGGATCCCCATAAAACGGGGTGGTGAAGCCCCGAATTGAATTTTGTACCCGGAGGTTACTGTGCGCAGGACCCATTGAGAGATGCCCGGCAGACGCAACCATGCGGCCTGGAACTCTACTAAGGGAATCAGCCTCTCGAGACTGATCTCTGATACGAGCAGAGACACCACAGGGCCGGGGTTTCCGGACACCGTACTGGTGGAATGCTCTAGGACCCTCCTTAGAGGGGGCAGTGCCTCCGAGACGGGCTCCCTCGGGAACCGGACACGGAGCTGACCGCCTTGGTGCGGCTTGCCTCTGGCGTCAGGAACGCTTAGAGGTAGCCTTCTTGGCATTTAGGACGTTCCTCAGATCCATCCTTTTACCAGAAGGCTGGGCCCGAGAGTGTTGTCCCGACCTCCCTTTATTAGGGGGAGGTAAACGAGATGCAACACTCTCCTTCTGTGAGGCCCTGTACGAGGAACTGCGAGCCCGTGTTTGGCTACTGGGCTCACGTGAAGGGTGGCGGGGAAGGACTTTGCTGAACGCCACCTGCTGTCGTGCAGCCTCCTGAAACTTATCGACAACGCTTTTTACGGCGTCGCCGAACAAGCCCGAAGGGGACAGAGGGGCGTCCAACAAAACGAACTTGTCCTTATCCTTTATGGCTGAAAGATTGAGCCATAAATGCCTCTCCGTAGCCACCAGAGCTGCCATTGAGCGCCCGACAGAGAAGGCCGTTTCTCTAGTGGCTCGGAGAGACAAATCCATGGCCCGACGCAGCTCTGCCACTGCTTCGGGACCAATACCGCCACCTTGATCGAGGTCTCCCAGCAAATCTGCTTGGTAGGCCTGCAGCAGTGCCGTGGTGTGCAGGCACGCTGCAGCCTGACTAGAGGCAGAATATGCTTTTCCCACCAGTGATGATGTGACTCGCAACGGTTTGGTGGGGAGCGCCGGGGCTTTAATAGTGGATGCCGAATGGGGCACAAGGTATCCCGCAAGAGCCTCGTCCACCTTCGGCATCCCTCCGTAACCGTAAGGATGAGCTCCGGTAAGAGTAGCGTACATCGCACTAGACGATGTATGCACCCTATCGGAAGCTGGCTTCTTCCAAGATCTCGACACCTCAGTATGGAGATCCTGGAAGAAAGGCATTGCCCGGCGCTGGGGAGCGACACGAGCCGGAAGGTAACGCTCATCCAACTTACTTTTGCTGGGACGGGCGTTCCTAGTCTCTGCCGGCCAATCAATATCCAGACGAGAGACTGCTCGTGTCACAACCTCGATCAGTTCCTCGTACGCCGGTGAAGAGGGTGGCGAAGCCTCCTCAACCGGATCGATGCTAATCACCTCCTCCTCCTCAGAGCAGGATAATGACAGCACCGAAGTCCCAGTCGGATTGGAAGAAACCGCGCCTGAAACGCGTGCTTCCAACCTCCGGCTGGAACTGGGATCAGCACAGTCGAACTGCGAGGCGGGCTCACCCGCCCCGCAACCTTCCGTGAGATCCATTTGCGATCCCCAAGATTGAGAACGCCGCCGAGCCTCAGCCGCAGCGGGTCCCGAACCTTGAAGAACGCGAGTCTGGTTAGTATCCGCAAATACTGCCAGACGGGAGCGGAGAGTACGCAATGAGAACCTCTCGCAGTTCTCACAATCACCGCCCTCAAGCGCTGACCGAGCGTGCTCCGCTCCCAGACAGACAACGCACTGAATGTGTGTGTCCTTTCCCGTAATGAAACGAGTGCAAGGAGAAACACACGATCTAAATGTCTGCTCCGCCATAATCACAACGCAATCCAATGGGAGGTTTGAAACTCGCAAGCACAAACTCTCTGACACACGCACGCTGAAGACACTCAAAGCTGTCACTTCCGGGTTCCGGCGCGCTTTTATGCTCTGTTCATGACGTCACTTCCGTGACTCGCATTCACACGCGTAAAATTCCCATTGGTTGTACACATCTTCACGTGACTGACGTCAAGGGTTTCCCCTAGCGTTTTCTGACGCAGCTCGAAGTTCCCATGAAAGGGAACTGTATTTGTTTAATTTCATCATTTTAATATCTGTCAGCAATAATTTCTGGGTGGATGCCAAGAGCAAGCATAACATAACTATACAAATTTCAAATTCAAATGTCAACCATCATTTCTTTTTTTTACTGTTCAAGCATTAGTTAGCAATTTAGGCTGATCTAAACACCCAAATTACTAGCCAAGTAGTAACTCGCCCCTTCTGGGTCACACAAGACACTTATTTTTGCATAACCCTATGATTTGGCCCCAGCCAACATCTTTTATTCTCTAAGGGCATTCCTATGGCAACCATAATTGAGGAAGCATGAATGCTCCACTTAAGAGGGGAAACAGTCTCACGCCCCAGTTACCCATGAGTGTCCCCCTCTCACCCCTCCATCAAGAGAAAGGTCGAGCCATAGCTAAATGAGAGACGGGTTTTCAACAGCCACATCACAAGCATTAAAATCACAAGAGGAAACGATTATCTACAACTCCATCAACTAAAATTCCTGTGCTATATTTGTCAACATATGTTAGTGATCCTACATCATTCTCTGCATAATTCAGAAAAGCAGTCTCCCACAGTTTCAGGGGGTTGGAGTGCCTGTTGATCATTTCTGGCCCATTATGGTACTTTGCATTTATATCCTTTTGGCTCACATGAGATCACAGAAATAGTAAATCACAACCATCCAATCAATAACAGGTGAACAAAAGTCCTGCCCTACAATGTTTTTTTTGGTGCGAAATGCAGTTTCACTATTATACGTCACAATAGGGAAAATAAACTATTGCAACTTCTATTTCATGCTGATTTTAAACATGTTAGAAGAAATTTAAATTAGAAAATGACATTTACTGAATGCACTAACATCCAAGCAAAGTTTCAACTGGTCCTCAAAAAGAAACGTTGTTCCACACTAAATCTTTTTTTAGAAAAAAAAGCTGCCTATTAAGTTTCTGCTGCTGGCCTGTCTTGGCAAAGGCAGCTCTCAGACACACAGTGACATCCCATTTTTAGCTGGCTCCAATAGCTGGAGTTTTCCAGCAAGGAAAAGTCAAAGTAAAAAGAAGTGGAACATCTGTATCCTAGAGAGAGAGAGAGAGAGAGCTAGGATACAGATGTTCTCTCTCTCTCTCACTCTTTCTCCCAGTCAAAGACACATTCTGGGAGGTCTGCCAGCTCTTAACCTTTTATGGACCTGAAGAAGCATCCAGTACTTAGCTCAAACTCAATTCTGACCTATTTTCACATCTGTTTTTATTTTAAATTTTCATTGCTTTCAGGCAAACGTCACTGTTCTGAAAGCAAACCAGTGCCCCTTTTTTTCTGTCAGTTTTCTCGTTCAGGACATGCCCTCCCATGTCCGATTAACAGTCTGAAGAGAATCTTGTTAAACAGGTTGCCTAATGTCAATAACACAGTTTAATGGTACAAATACTTGTAGTTAACTCCCTAAGTACTGAGATTTGTCACCCCATTGATTTCCATAGTATGTTTGTTTTCCATCCTACCCATATTCTTCTAAATATCTTCTTATGTATTCAGCAAAAGTAAGAAACTCATACAGGTTTGGAGTAACTTGAGGGCGAGTAAATGACACACACCTTTAATGGCTCAGATATTTGAACATAATATCATAAACATATTTTACTTAAGATGTGAATGCTTGGCAAGCATAGTGTATATTTAATGTGTGTTCTGCATAGCCCAAACAGTGAGAAACCCCAAGGAAGACGATATAAAGTTAACTACAAATATTTGTGCCATTAAACCATATGTGCTATTCAGAAAATCAAAATAGACCTATTGGGTTTAACAAACGTACCGGTACTTAGATTCCCTTCAACTTTTTGCTTGCAAACAGCTCAAAAAAGCTAGTAGTTTACTTGAGAGAAAACTTGTTTTAAAACACGTTTACGTTAATGCATTTTACATTTGGCAGGCGCTTTTATCCAAAGCGACTTACATTGCATTCAAGAAACACATTGATATTCTAATCAGTTCATTTCCCCTGGGAATCGAACCCATGACCTTGGTGTAGCAAGTGCTCTCTACTGTTTGAACTAAAGGAAAGATACATAATGCATTATGAATTGTGGTCTGACATGTTTCGTCTCAATAGCACACAGACAAATCGAATGCAAAGAATAAGCACTAATAGTTGCATAAGTACTAGTACCTAACGGAATAGATACTAGCGTAAAAATGAAATTGAAACTAGTTCGTATTAAGTATTAAATGTTAAATAGGCTTGCCATACTAAACGCGACTACTAAAAAGCTACTTCTTTACAAACAAAGAGGCTGTCTCGATGTTCACTGTTTACAAGTAAACAACGTATTGATGATCATTAGATTCTTAGTTTCTAAACAAGCTTAATCGTTATTAAAAACTAGCGAAACATCAGCAGAAACGCGTTAAGTCGCGTTATATTCAGCTGTTCGCAGTGAAAAATGCTGAAAGCTGCCAGTGCCACATCAGCGAAGACTTAAAGCTCTGCAAAGAACAAAACGCTTTCCAAAATACTTCCACATAACTAGATCACTATGAAAGAAAACGTGAATAATGTACAAAATCCATCACTACCTTGTTCACTAATGGGTTTCACTTTTGGCACGCCATTGGTAAATTAAAAATCTTTTTTTTTTGCGATTTGTATTGTAATTTTAGATTCAAGGGAAACTCATTTACCTCTTTTGTATCAAGTCGCAAGGAAGATCCGATGAGCAGATTTCTGTGAGTTCGTTGTCGTGAGTCTGAACGAAAAGAGCAACAGCATGAGAAACCCCTCTTTTAACCCTTCACTGAACCTCAACTTACTCACAGTAGTTTCTGCCAAAAGTCAGAGCTATGCCATAATCACTAGTTATTGTGCCTACTTTAAAATAATTATTTATTTATTTTTAACACAGAAAGCTTTCAGGACATATCTATTTTTGTAATGATAGTTTGGCAAACTCCATGTGTCCTACCTTTTTATTGTAGTAACTGGTATTTCCGCAGAAACAAAATGGAAATAAACATCACACTGTTAACGCCTACTTTTTTTTTAAAAGGCTGATTTTATTGCTAGCATTGTTCCAAACCTGTATGAGTTTCTTTCTTCTGCTGAAAACAACAGATGATATTTTAAAGAATGTTCTGACCAAAAAGTTGATGGTCTCCATTGGCTTCTGTATGAGGGGAAAAAAGTACTATGAAAGTTAATGGCTAGTTAAATATTTTTTGTGTGTGTGTTCAGTAGAAGAAAGAAACACACATGTTTTGCAATAACCTGAGGATGAGTACATTTTAATTTCATTTTTTGTGTGAGCTGTCCCTTTAAATACAATGAAATTACACATATTTGCAATTTATGACGTTTCAGTTTAAGGTTTTCACAAGTTACACCAAACTGTCACTGCATTGGGCCTTCTCAGAAATTGGCATACAGCATGTATGACATTTCTAAGAACTTAAGGGATTCTTCACCCACAAACCAATGTAGTCTGACGCCATTATGGTCACAATGCAAAGTGTTCAGTAATGAAGTTATATATTGTGTTGACAATACTGCCCTCCTCAGGTCAAAAGTGGAAAAATCTTGAGCAAGATTATTCATCCCAAAAAAAAAAATTTCTCTTCTTTTTTTGCCCTGGCATAAAACTCATGAGAAAGTGTGAAGAGGTACAAGACAGGTGAAATCACTCTATCATTCAGATTGGATTGAAAGAAGGACAAAATGCTTCTAATCAATGTGTTCTTGGCCCTGTTCACACCTGGTATTAAATTTTGTTCGATTGGACAACAAGTAGACGAAGGAGACACATTCCTGTTTACACCTGTTGTTTTAATCCATCTCTTCTATCCACTTTCAACCACTTCGTTCTGGATTTCTTCAAGTTTAAGGGTTTATGGGCGGGTAAATGTATGTTGTTGTTTCTTTTTTGGATCTAATGGACAAAAAAAGCTTGCACAACTTACATAAGAAAGTGGCCGTATGTGATCTGATCAACCAAAACGCATCTTGAGGCGTAAACAGGACCCTTGTGTTAGCAAGTTACCTCCAAAGAAACACGTGCAGCCATCATCGGCACATCAGAATGGTCTCAAACGCAAGGCAATTTCTGTAAAAAAAATAAAATAATAATATTTCACAAACCATTTACCAAATCTTCAAGAACTTCAACTGCAGTGAGGCCAAGACTTAGGGACTTCCCAGAATGCCAGGATCGTTTTATGACACCACCAGTGCAGAGCTGCTCAATATCAGCAGCAGGTGTGTGTGTGTGTGTGTGTGTGTGTGTGTGTGTGTGTGTGTGAGATGCATCTGCACGCACAGTGAAGACTTCTGGGCATCAACCTGGTCTCAAGAAGGGCAGCAAAAGAAGCCACTTCTCTCCAAGAAAAACATAATGGACAGACTCAAATTCTGCAGGAAATACATGGATTGAACAGCAGAAGACAAAAGGTGAAAAGTGTTTTTCCCTGATAAAGCCCATTTCCACTGCTTGGGACATCTGGAAAAACTATTTTCTGGAGGAGACAAGATCGGCTACCATCAGTCCTGTGTCGTGTCCTGTCCAGTGAATCGCTCTGAGACCATCCATGTGAGGAGTTGCTTTTCATCCAAGGGAGTGGGGGAGCTCTCTCACAATTCTGCCCAGAAGCTGATATCCAGAGCGAATTGCAGAGGTTATGAAGAAGGGTCACTATAAATATGCACTCTTTTTGCCAATAGATTTCTGTGTGTGTGGTTCAGATAAACCCTATGTTGTGGGGACAAAATGTCCTCATAAGGATGGCAATATCTGTTCCATAATATATTTATATCTGTGATGGGTTTTTTTTAGGGGCAGGGAATAGAATATATAGTTTGTGCAGTATAAAAATTACTGTTTATGGAATGTCCCCATAAAATGTGTGTGTATTGTTTAAATATACTATGACTGTTTTGTATGGCTGCTTTGGTAAAACAATTTCCCCACATGGGATTAATAAAGTGCAGTTTTGTGGTAGAAATTCCCTACGCACCTGACTTGAGCTAACTTGGGTTGTCTACAGTTGACATTTCTCCAGTCGACATCTCGCCTTTTATGAACACTATTCTTGTGCAGCAGTAACCAGACAGACTCCAGACAATGCCTTCAAATGTGCTTTAATCACATCTGATTGACATTCTCATGTCAATCACAGAAAACTCCCATTGGCAATTAGAGTACAACAGTTTTTATAGAATAGGCAAAGGTGACATGATTCATTAAATAAATAAATTCTCCAATATGATTGCTTCTACATATGAGTAATTCAGACCGACTTCTCTGTTACTAGGTAAAAACAAATCTAGATTTCTTGATTACTTCAGCTCTTTATTCAAGTCACGAGACAGCGGTTTCCTCTTTCACACACACCGACTTTGGCCCTTCACAGCATCTATCTATTGGCCATGACTGTAGGATAAGAGTAAATATAAAAAATTATATACAAATACATACACACACACACACTTGTACTTGGAAATTTTTGTGTAAATACAAGTGCTCAAGGGGGAACAAATTCTAGGAAAAGCTCCAAAATACAGTTCCTGGGATATTTTTAATAGCTTACAAAGAGCTAAGGTCATTCCAAATAACCTTTTTAATTCAGCAAGGACCTAACTGAGACCATAAAAGGTCTCTCTCTCTTTTTTTTTTTTTTTTTGGTAACAGCTCGAAGCAAAATTTCAGTTGTACATGCCAAAAAGAAAGAAAAACTAAAGCTAGTTTGAAGTGGAAGCTCATTATCCAACAACAAAAGACCTTGAATGACAGTTGCAATAATTGTACATTTTCTTTATTCCAAAAAAGATAACAATGCAGTTCCATAACAATAACATTTCTCAATAAAATATGTACACACAATTAAAAAGTACATTGGTATCCCTTCAAAGGCATTATGCATACCATCGACACACAGCTGAAGCCACTAGCAGATATTTAGATGTTTATTTCTAATAGCATGGCAACACAACTCTCATCCGAAGACGTGAATAACAAATGATTCATGTTTGGCATTTGCCAGCATTATATTTAGCTGGGCGAGTGTTAAGAGGGACGAGAAATGAGAGAAACCGATCATACAGAAACAGCCGTGCTTATTCTGAATTACTAGTTGGGATTGGTTTAGTTCCGTCTCAAAAACGATGCATTTTCAGGACAGTAAGAGGAAAGGTTTGCGCTGAGATTTGAACCTGTTCACAAGTAAAGACAAAATCAAACTGAAAGCTGAAAAAAATTCTTAAGCTAAATGTGAAAACCTAATTAGACCTTGGGAAGAGTATCTGCTACTTTTGTCCACAAACATACAGACGTTTTTCTCCACTGAAGATCTATCATATGATAGCTTTGTACACAGCATTTAACAGACATTTCCTGTATATGTTCTCGCTAAAAGTATTGCTTCCTTCAATATATCCCATCAACATTTCTCCAATGTCCATGTCATGCTATTAAAAAACGCTTCCGATCCCATTATGCTTTTAGCGGAAGATGTCACTGTTGTAAATAACGGACATTTACACAAAAGGCAGCGAACGTGTCAATGCACACACGCACTGCTCATTTGGATTTGCAGTTTGTCTCAACAGAACTCACACGAGAAGAATTGTGAAACAACAAACATGCAAGTGATACCACAAACCAAACTGTGTACAAAAGCTCTTGGGCAGGCCAATAAATAAGCAACCGGAAGATTGCAAATCAACAAAAGACTTTTATATATATATATATATATATATACACATACACACAGTTCTTTTTGAGGAATACAAACAACTGGCAGTGTGCTGACATGTAGAACGCTTGTGCAGTTTAGCATATTAAGGCAATATTAGGGAAATGTGAGGGAAAATACTGCTACATTGCTTGTTAAAATGAATGAAACATGCCATTGTGCTACAAAACCATGTTCTGTGACTTTACTACGAAAAGAAAAAGGTCTTCCGTGTTCACAAACATTTCAAAATCATGAAAAAATAATGTAGAATTAGTTTAAACTTATTAAACAAATGAAGTTCCTGAAACTAGAGGGGATTTCCAGATCAATGCACCAAACAAACTAACCAACCTGTTGTGTCTGTGGGATCTCGTTCAATGTAGAGCAGGTTGTTCCTGGTTCAGTGACACATTTTTACTGCTCAAATATTGAACGACCTGCACGCAAAACACACATTCTAGTGTTTACTAGCCACCCTCACGCACGTCACATGACTACAAGCTCAGAGTCATTGGCATATGACATGAAATGATTTACAGGTTTGTTGATAACAGCTACAGACAATTACACCCGTGTTTCAAGCTCGGCTCCGTTGTGCAATACTTTACGTGATAAACTCTGAACGAGGAGGGCGAAAAATGGAATTCATTTGACCAGATTGTAAGCATTTCCCATGGAAAAAGAGGTTTGTGTAAGTGGAGATTAAAACAAAGGCCTTGCGGTAAGGCTCCACGCCAGATGAACAGGTTGATGTTGTTTGACTGTGTCAATGTTCAAAGCTTCAGAAGGAAACTCCAGGTGTGTGATAATGGTGTGTGCGGGGCTCTCAGATCTTCTTGGGCCGGCGTCCCAGATGGTAGTAGTAGGACAGCGTGACGGTGAGGAAGAATATGCGACTGAGGAGGAGGAGGATGGCAGCGTTTGGCAGGGAGCCCAGCTCCACCAGAGTGACGGACGTCACTGTAACACACACATGATCCAAATATCAAGACAGTTTCCATGATTAGAAATATCACAATGATTTGGAGTCAGTAAGACATTTCAATATCTTTAAAAGTAGTATCTTATGCTCACCAAGGGCTGCATTTATTTGGTTAAAATACAGTAATTTTGTCAAATATTTTTTTAATTTAAAATAATTGTTTGCAATTTAATATATATTACAATGCAATTTATTCCTGATGGCAAAGCTGTATTTTCAGCACCATGAACTCAGTCTTCAGTGTCACATGATCCTTCACAAATCATTCTAATATGATGATTTGATGCTCAAGAAACATTTAGTATTATTATTATTATTATTATCATCATCATCAATGTTGTAAACTATTTTCATGACTCTTTGATAAGAAATTTCAAAAGAACTACATAAACTAAGTACTAAATAAATTATTTTGTAACTTTACTGTTACTTTTGATTAACTTACAGAAACCTTTCTATATAAAAATATGCATTTCTTTGTAAAAAAAAACAAACAAAAAAAACAATAACAAAACTAACCATAAAATGTTGACATGTTATGCACATGTTGGTCAGTTGCAACAGTATATTTGTATAATGACCCCATTTCACGGTTGTCCACAGCAACATATCAGTATGTTCTCTTTTTTTATGTATCGATGTAATTGGTCATTTCATGCATCTCAAAACAATTATTACTACTGAGCAGAAGAAAAATGACCTTGGAGGGCAATGTTTATGTAATGCATATGGTGAGCATAAAACTTCTGAAGCTCAGGAGACTCCAGAAAATGAAAACTGGGCAAGAGGAAGACATGTTACACTGTTAATAATAATAAAAAAAGTAATAGAGTTAAAATTTAATCAATGAAATTAAAAAACAAGATTAAAAAAAATAGTTTTCCTCAGGACCATTTATTCATTTATTTATCTGGCAAATAGTCGAGTAATAGGTTTGTTGATTATGCTATTGTACTACCATATTTGAGACAATTGCTCAATATAAACAATAGAAATTAAGATTACTACTTGAAACTTTTCAATCAACTATATGAGTAAAACATTTTTTTTTTCAAATTAACAGTACAATAAATACTGTATGTCCTGTGCATTGAGACACCCCAACCACTAGAGGGCAGTGCCATCATGACATTACACGGCATGCTCCAGACTCTAGTTCCCACTGATACAAACCTAAAAACTGGATGGCGAAGTAACAGGCCTCACTAAGTAACGTCCACTGGATGATAACCTTCTCAGCAGTGTACAAACCATTCCACATGATCAGAGAGAGACCTGCCAAAAAAACAAACAAAAAAACAGCCTCAGATCAGTAGGATTTTTGAAGAAATTAAATTCAGCAATCAACACAGAGTAAAGGTTTCAACAAGACTTTTAAACAAATGTATTAGTCACTTAATCATTAATTCAAGAGATTTATGAACGCTGCATCATCTGGTAATGAAACAAGTCAAGTCTTTATGAGTGAGTCGTTCAAAACAACATTTTAAAAATAATTAAAAATGTTTAATCTGAATTAATAGACTGCAGCAATTAAAATTTTGTCAGATCCTCAAGTAAATTACATAGCTTGGTTGTCTGTTCAGAATCGAGGGAGAATCCTGTCTCTGTTCAAAACAAAAAAGAAACAAGTGATTCTCAATTTATCCAGATCGCGCAGCTCTGCTTCCTGCACACCTTGAGACGCCAAAGAACAGTAGGATGACCTAGCAATTATCAGGAGTCATTTTAAAAACATGTCTCATCTATTTAATTTTTGAGGGCACGTTATGAAAAGGAAGCAGGTAGAGAGGGGAATAATTGCACTACTAATTTGAGCAAATTTGTTGTCTGCAGTTGATTGCAGTGGGGCAGAAAGAGTCGGATTTAATGTGCAATTAAACGAATGAGCAGTGGAGAGTGTGCAGTCCTGCAGGGAATATTTCCTCCTCTCTTCTCAATCCACTGGCTGACTGGCCATTTACTCTCTTAAACACATCCTGAGAGCCTCTTGAGTCGAAGGGTAAAAAGACAGAGGAGTCTGTTTACGGTTCATCAATAGATGCGTTGACTGTGTAGCTGTGAGGGATCATTAAATAATGCTGCAATATTAAAAATACAGAATGAGATGAATGTGACTTACTCAGAATGGCCCCTCCATAGAGACGTATAGAGACGCTGGTGGCTGTTTGCTCCTGATCAAATACAAGCTCATATAGCTGGTTGGGGAAGACTAGGGCCTATAAATCACACACACAAAATCACGGGAGGAGGAATAGACTCATTGTGAATCTGCATGCAATGGTCCTGAGAACTTATGGAGCTTCAAGTACTGAAACTCACCATAAGGGCCATGACTGTGAAAACCACAGCAGAGAAGAGAATCCATAACCTGGAGAAAAAAACACATCAGAGTCAGTAGAAAACAGCTAACTCTGTGTATTCTCCATACAGAGAGATTTAAACAACCTGAGACCAAATATCTGGGATTCAAAACTGAATGAAGTAAACAAATTAGGAGCTAATAATAATAATTGAGGGGATTCTTCTTGCATAAATCATTCGTTTACCGTCCAAAGACAGACAAAACGCTACGCATTTGAGTAGTTGAGTTTGTACAATTATCGCGTTCAGGGTTCAGATGGTTCAGCTGAGGCCTGTCAAAATAACTGTGCTTTAATTAAAGGCCTGCTATTTTCTGCACTGGTGACTCGAGGCAGAATGCAATAAATGAGGCGTATGAGACCAATCTCCCCTCAGCACTACAGTGTAGAGAGAGCGCCTTACCTCAGTCCCACCGGCTCTCGAACCGCAAACTTGATCTCATTCCCCAGCATCTGACTGATCTGAAAGAGAAGAGGAGGAAGTGAAGTGAGGAATAAAAAAAGATAGGGAGAAAAGCACAACACTTAAAATAATTAACATCCAGAGATGAAAATAGTCATTTGCAACAGAAACTTCTATTCTGAATTCACTTCGGATGATGTAATTTAAGCACAGACACCTGTTGTCGACATTGACCAGAGGTGAATAGGTGGATTAAAAACACATTATATTTAACATGAAACCCAATTTGATGATAAATTAACAAACGCAGCCACCCACACCAAGTCTAATGATTTCCACAGATTCACACATATTCAGGTTTATGGCTGTCGTTCAACGCAGCCACCTACTTCTTCATAGCTGTTAAACAAAGATGGCAACACCACAAGGCATTCAACGTGTTGGCAAACTCCTTTGTTTAATCACCCTTTTGTAAAGGTGCGTCTGTTCTATCATTAGAGGCATATCACACATTCCCATATTGCTGCTTAAAACGGTTTAGTAAAATATAAGAGCCTTCATTTCTCCTTAAGGAGCATTTTGGTTTCTAAAAGGAAATCTTCAACTAAAAACGAAAATTGTCATTAACGACTCGGTTCTAAACCCGTAAGACTTTTCCTCACCTTTGAAATACATATGAAGAGGTTTTTAATGAAATCTGAGAAATTGTATTTGCTGCGCAACTACCACATTGTGACTTCAAAAACTTCATTCAATTCATATGGATTAGTTTTGCAATCTCTTTATGGTTTAGTCCAATTTTCTAAAGAAACAAAAATCAGTTTTGAACGGTAGTACAGTGATCCCTCGTTTATCGCGGTTAATGTGGACCGGATCCCCCCGCGATAGGTGAAAATCTGCGAAGTAGGAATGTCCGTATATGTGTGTGTAGGTACCAGAATGTTTAAAATATGTATATTTACACTTCAAAAATATTTTAAATCTATTTAATTATAAAACCTTAATATTATACATTTACTCTCTCTCATATTATGGTGCTCTACACTCATCAATGACAGTAGTATCTTGAGACTCCAGTAATGACGACGATGACAGACCTGTGCGGGTCATGAATGTGATGATGATGATGATGGTGTTACTGCACTGGTATAATGAAGCCTTTAAATCAGTTCGGGAAGTGAATAAATCTGGATCGTCAACATTTGCTTCTGAGAGAGGCGAAGAGACTTCCACTCCACTCGTGCTCTCATTGGTCGATCTCACGTCGGGAACCAATCACATGTCTTGTCTGAGTGCCGTGGGCGTGTACAAAGCCTCTGAGAGAGTTTCTCTCTTTGTCTGGTATCCTGGGAAACCGTTTCTCTCGCATCACGATGAAGCAACGCTGCTTTCCGCAATACGGCTGCTCATATGGTGGTATTTGTGAATTTTTATTTTGATGAATATTTTTGAAAAATCTGCGATACACCGAGGCCGCGAAACTTGAACCACGAAGTGGCGAGGGATTACTGTATATATGATCAGCCTAACAATTTTAAACAAAATCATGTCAGAATGTCTTTGTATTTAGCCTAAATGCAACAAGCTCTGTTGAGATAGGAGATTAGTAGAACCAGAATCACACGATGGATTGCTATTCTATTGATATTTGCGAGGAGGAAGCATTTTAATTTGAGCCACAACTCCAGGTTTGCTCACTGATGACATTAAATCCTGTGACCGATATGAGCGACACGCGTTTCATTTATTCTCAGTGGGAGCTCAATTAGTGTCGATAAAAAGCCAAACCTCCAGAATCCCGCTCTGAATGGATTTCCTTAAAGACTGTGAAATAAGACAGAATGGGAGCACAACAGGGATACAACAAAGAGAAACTGAGCATGAGAGAGAATGGAGGTAGAGCGGTGGGGAAACAAGCATGCAGAGATAAAGAGGGAACGCACACTATGAGGGCAGCGATTTTGCAGGTCCCAAGATCCTGCCACAGTGATACAGCAGACGCTGCTGTTAGGATTCATACTGGGATGTGCTAATGACTTGAAAAATTCGATTTGGTGACTGCCAGAAGGAAGACGCCCAGAGCTGGTCAAACAAATCACCACAAGCTCCAACATCATCCAAAGTAAACAAGAGAATTATATGAATCTTTTTCGATACATCTGATACTGCCGCCTCGTGCTGCTACACAGCATGCATTTCAACTCGGCCTCTGCTGAGGGACTGTTCAAGTTAATGAAATGACAACACAATGCTACAATAGCTTTCAAAGACAGGCAGACAGTTCAGTGTGTGAAGAGTGCTGAAAGAGCAAAGAATAAAATCTGATTTCTGCATGACAAGACAAGAAATGTCAAGCTATAAAACACTACGAATAAATATAACGCAACTACATAGAATGGGGTGAAAAAGTCCAAATACAAGGCCGCTCACACCAAGGACGATAACTGGAACATTATCTATTAAGATACAGTCCTAAAAAAAGTTCACACCAACTATAACGGCACAGACACAATATCATTCCTTCCAGCTGATGAATGAGCAGAATCCATCCTCTTTAAAGAGTTTGAGCATTTAAAGCAGCACACAACATAACACAGTGATATCATGCATTAGTGTGGACACTAATGGAGTTATTACAGTTATCTTTATAGTTGTTGTTCTTTGTGTGAATTTTGAAACATGTAAAGCATTTTAAAGTTAAATGTAAAAGTAAAACTCGTTACATTCAAAGCAAAAAATTGCACAAAAAGTTGCTCGTATCTCGGAATACTGGTATATGTCGGGACGCCTGTATCTCAAGGTATTACTGTAGATATATATTTTGAAATTGTAGTCTTTAAAAAAGGCTTCTGAAATTACAAAATATATGATATTTAGTTTACTGTTATTTAAAAACCTAAAATATCTCAAATGGTTCCAATACTAATTTTCTGATTTCTAATTGATCAGGTCTTAAAGTGACCGCAGCCTAATATTACTGCTGCCAAATTATGAGATTGAGAAATTATGAGAATTTTTTTTAAATTATAAAATGACACTTTTTCAACATGTTTATGTCAAAGTTGTTCCCAGTGAAAATGCTGAGCGGCTAGTAACTTTGAAAAACCACTATCCACGGTAGCTGGTGAGCAAAAGCCCTGTATGCATATGTGTGTGTTTTTTTCCTCATTATTTGTATTTATATGCGTTTACTGTGCTCTAGTGCATGTTGTCATTGTGGATAAGATCACCAGGACAATTCCAGACAACTAGGTTATGGCAATAAATAAAATAAACATAAATAAAATTTAGTAGTTACAAAGAGTTACATCACTAAGCAGAAACATCTGCTTCGAGGTCAGAGGTGATCAACTGTAGTAATAAGGTTAAATTAAATTTAAATCCAATCTAGCTTTAATTTTAGAGCTGTCATATTTCATTACGATACACAGCAGTAAATGTTTCAGGCTCTAAAGCATGTTTTCCCAATTGCCTAACTGCAAATTGCATTTCATCAGGTTATTGGTTCTGTGAACCATTCTGAGCTCTAAAACAGTGCAAATATTTCAATTTGCTGACTGCATTGGCCTCTGCGAGAAATGAGTACCAACATCCTGATTAGAGGCTACTGCAGGTCAGAGTCTACACAGAAGATAAAAGCCAGGCATAGCAATGAGAGTGATCTCATGAGAGCCATAACCAAAGCCCAGGTCGACTCGCCTGGAAGATATAGAAACATAAATTGCGCTTTTGAGGAAATCAAACATTGCAAAAGGAAATGGAGGGATCAGTGGGTTTATTACCACATCTATTTACTGCCTCGTTCTCTATGTACTGCTGTCAAAACAACTGCTGAAACAAATGCAACTTCCATTATGATGCTTTGTGGGTCATTTAAACCAAAAGGCCATGCACAAACAAAAACAGAGCTTTGCTAGGTGTGTATCATGCGATTGTGCATGTGTTCTGACACGTGCATCTGTTTGAATGGGGGTTTGGCCTCTGGCTGCTGTGACATTACTGAATCATGCATCTGTACAGTCATTCTAGCATGCGTGGCTTTCACAGGAACAGAACCTTCTCCAGGAAGCAGACCTGAATCATGAGCGTGAAATGCATTTAGCAGGAATAATAATGCTGAAAAGTGTGGCAGAGGCCAGCGAACAGAGGCAGAGGGAAGGCAGGAAGAGGAAGAAATAAACAATGCTGTTTTGGAGAGGATAATCTGCTCTGTGTGACCGCGTGCTCTCTTCATCCTTCATCAACCACCGGCACATGCGTGAAGGAAAACATTTGCAATGTAGGAAAAGGAAAGCAACAGAAATCCTACAGTAAATCTGTCATTGGAAGGATGTGACCCACAGTGTCGTAAACCTCTAATCTAATCTAACTACCAACAAACAGTGCTGTAAATGCACCTTTACAACAAAGCACGATGTGATGATTAAAAAAAACGCCCTCCAGAAATGAAATGGAAACTTACTCGCATGTCATTCCAAACCTTAGGACTCACTTTCTTCTATGTAACAAGACAGACTGTAACTTATTTTCCACACAATGAAAGCC
The DNA here is from genome assembly GCA_037043235.1 of Rhodeus uyekii. Lineage (NCBI taxonomy): Eukaryota > Metazoa > Chordata > Actinopteri > Cypriniformes > Acheilognathidae > Rhodeus > Rhodeus uyekii. The sequence continues at coordinate 4,430,826 of JAWRVZ010000024.1, read as the reverse complement.
CATGGCGTCCAGTGCTTTTCTGGACATCACGGATTTTCATTGTATGGACAAAAACAGCTGAAATGTTCCTCACAATGTCTTATTTTGTCATATAATTTGAAACGACACGAAGGGGAGGACGACAAAAATGAAACATTTCGGCACTAAATATTGTGTACTTTTTTCATACATGCACAGCTCTTCTAAAGTTTGGGGGCAGTAAGATTTTTTTTTTTTAGACAGTACTTTTTAAATTAACAACGCATTCAATTGATTAAAAGTGACAGTAAAGACGTTTGTAATGTTGCAAAAGAATTCCATTTCATGTAAATGTTGTTATTTTGAGCTTTCTATTCATAAGAGAATCTTGAAACAAATGTATCAGTTTCCAGAAAAATATTAAGCAGCTGCTTTCAACATTGATGATAAGTAATTATTATATACAATATAATCTTGTGACACTGAACACTTCAGTGAGCCAAAGGAGCCACTGCTATTACAGGAATAATTTTAAAATATATTAAAATAGAAAACAGTTATTTTAAATTGTAACAATATTTTAGTTCCTTTCGAATTCATCCACTTTCAAGAACTTATATGTTTGTTTTCACAAACCTTCTAGTCCTTGAACCCATGTGTCTGAAACTCAAGTACTTTCAAGATCCTTAGGAATCAATTTAAACTCCTATTATTGTTGAAATAAAGCTTGGATTAATATATAGAGCCTATCCGCTTACTTAAAAATAAACTGCAGCTTCAAAGTAGTTCATTAATAAGTTGCATAAGGACAGCATGACTTCAGTTTCATTTCAATCATGAGTAACTAGTAACTGGGAAGCTGCATCTTTAAAGTTTTCTCCTCAACACTGGACACAGCTGTGCAAACCAGATCTTTCATTGCAATCTCTGCAAATGGGAGGTTGTTAGATGCCTAAATCATTCAATTTCATTAGTCTTTTCAAATAACACTGAATAGCCACAGTGTGTTTACCATTGAATGGCTCTGTTAAATCCTACAAAAGACCGTATATTAGTGAAATAACCAGAGCCGAATCAGATGTGCTGAAAGGGGAAGTGCAGGACAGGGCTCATACCACAGCTCTGAGTAACTAACGTCTCCACACAAACCGAGACCCTTCACCCTGTATACAGGAAACTCAACCCTCCTGCTCAGGGAGGAAACAACAGCCGTTTCACCGCATCACTTTCCTGTGGGTGTACAGCTTAAGGACAAGTGAAAACTAAAATGGAGTGCTTCCTTCATTTATTTTGAGTTGTCAATGGATCCATCTTCCTCTCTCGCAAACCAGATTAAAAAAAAAAACAATAGTATTTCTCACGAGCAAGGACACGTCACCTCAGAAAGGGGTACAAGCAGCACAGAGCATAATTGTGAACATGAGCACTGTACATTTATATATAGCATGAGAGTATATAGATGTTTACCCTGTTCATATCACCCAAGAGATGACGGATTAGTGCAAAGCTCTTTGTATTGAAGTATCAAGCCAATCAAGAACAAATAGTGTCTATAGTGTCAAACACAAGCTTTAAATGTAGTAAAAGCAGTGACCAGATAATTTAGCATACAATACAAATAACATTTTAATCAGGTAATATGGTGGTGTTATGAAATGGATTTTTAAAATTATCTTATTTATAATGTTCCTTGAGGTTCACTTACAATGTTAAAAACTATTTTTCCGTTTAAAAAAAACCTGTTTTTAAGGGGCTCCTTTAAGGCCACTTTTATGATCGGCTAACGCAGTGCTTTTCAAATAGTGGGGCGAGCAATAGAGAGGGGTGCGTGTGACTCCAGGGAACATGCTTTTTTTTGCACCGAACAAGAGCACACAGCACAGAGCAGCAGATATGAAGTGCAGATAATAAACCCTTAACCCTTTGACGCGTACGATCACACCGGTGCGAGCAGAACCTTCAGTGCGTCACTAAGTACTCTTTAAATACTCATAAGTACTGACAAAACGATACATTTATAGTTATAGTGTCTATAAAGAGGAAAAAGCAATTGACGAGGTGTTTATTTATATCAGATACACATTGCATTAGCAACTATAAAATCCACTCTATTATTTTCCCACTTCTCCGTACTCTTACTGTCATGTATTTCGAGAGAAGTGACTGAATTCACGTGTTGTAAATCGGACAAACTAACATGGCGGCGCCCGTCGCGCATCATAGATCAGCTAACATGATCCTTACAAAGGCTTTTAATCAACAAAACTCATTCACTTCTACATATTTGAGATTCGGTATATCAGGTAGTTGATGACAGAGCCAACATGTTGGTGAATATTTTGAATAAAAAAGAAAAAAGAAATAATTGTGATACAACTATCATACAACGCTTTTTGTGGCTGCGGTGTGTCACGTGACAAGCATGACGCGTCACCACAGAAACAATAAGGGATAACGTTCTGAAATAGGAGAGTTGGGGGGGGGGGGTGCAAAATGTTTACTTCTTCCTGGGGGGGCGTAACAGAAAATAATTGAGAAGAACTGGGCTAACATCATTGCATATGAAACCTTGTCAACGATGACTCTATTGCACGCGAGTAAGTGTCTTGAAAACATTATCTACATAAAACAGTTATTTACAAAGCATTATGAATTGAATCAGCAGCTGCTGTCAGATTCAATACAGTTTTTGTAAACTCTCCATTACACTCTGCCTCATTTGGAAAACAAAATGCTCCAGACAAAATGTTCTTTTACTCGGTTGTCGGAAGAAAAGTCAGAAACCGCACGTGCATCTGTATACTGACTTGGCAACAGGTCATATTGCCAGCTCGGCTTAAAAAAAGAAGAAAAAAAAGCAGTTTTTGGAGTAGCAAAGAAGTTGAGCTCTGAATCTGGAGTGAAAAAAATCCTGAAAAAAAGGATGTTTTTATAGCACCATGACCTCTTATACGTCAATAAATACATATTTATCACCAGTGAAATGTGAGATATGAGTGGCAAAGGTCTAAAAAGATGTTTTCAGATGACATTTGTATGTCTGCTTTAAATCATGCATGTCACTTCAATAACAAGTCCTTTGACAATTTAATTTTAAATAGCCATGTATCATAATCTTACTGTCTAAGGTTCATTAATATGCAGTTATTCTGTAAGTAAGTTTTCATTTTGGAAAGGAATTTTGTAAAACCCTACTAGAATCACAACATGCCACCCAAAAAGTAGCAGGTAAAATTGAGGCTGAATGAGCTTATTAGAGCAACCGTGTCAAGCAGACTGCATTACCCTGCATGTCTGTGTGTTTAAGCTGCTATGCAAGTCATGGAAGCTGGGGGAGGAAATGTACATAAATACTGACCTTTGACCTGTGCACCTCTCCATCATCATCCTCTCCACCAACACCCAGGATCTTACGGGTCTTGAGTCGGCTCACCAGATCGGTCTGACTGTGTTTCTTCATCAGAGGGGGATGAGGTTTAGAAGCCATTCCAGCAGTCTACAGAGGAGAAGAGGAGTGCGAGAACAAGACCAGATCTGATTTGACACTTCATGTTCATGCATGTACTTCTGTGTGCACTGGGAATGCAATTCTCCTTAACAAGATATTTACTGCGCACAATCCTCTAGCGCACCAGACTGACATACCAGTGAACTCCCTTATGAAGCAATGGATTACTCAAGAGAATCAATTATATTTGGCTCTCAAAAAGGCAGTAAAACGACGTCGCATGAGATATAATCAGTCTGGACAAGCTTCTCCTGGTTCCTGTGGCACGTTTGCAGTCGAATGTTAGTGAACTAGCATTAACTTTAGCTACATTTTTTTATGCAAGTTATTCTTTGTTAACATTAGTTAAAATTAACATTAAAATGAATGAATGCTTCAGAAGTATTTTTTTATTGTCAGTTTGTTAACGAATGAATTCACTTATGCTAAGAACAATAAAGAATCAGAACATTTCAGTCAATATCTAGAGAAAGTCCAGAAAATATAAAACTGTTTAAGTTTGAAAACAAACAGACGTAAGTCTTTGAGTATTTAATTATTTGGTGTGAAGATGAACACCATCGCAAATCCAAAATCTGAACGGCTGTCTGAAATATTTAAATACTGTTCAATAGCGCAGCTGCTTTGTTTTGCAGGGTTACCGATTTAACTCTTTCCTCCACGCACTGTTCATGCGTTCGGTACTTGATTACATCAGAGTGGTGTTGTGCATTTTAAACAGATCATGAGAAAAGGTTAATCTAAAAATCATAATAATTTCAATGATTCAGAATATCGTGCATGTTCATTACCGTTTACTGCAACTTTATATATAAGTGGCCTTATTTCTCATGTCTGCAGTATAATTTCCTGTTATTTGGATGTTACTTTCACAATTGTGACATGCAAGGCCTTCAAATAGGTTTATTCCCCAGACGCAAATGTAGTAATTGTAGAAAAAGGACATTTGAATGTCAGATGACTGAAATGTGATTAGAGAGTAATGAGTGTAACGCTTGGTCAGTATGAATATGATATCACAGGTAAATGAAAAGGCACAGGGAACTTGTGAGTATGAAGGACTGTCTTTCAGTGAGTGTGCTCAAATTACCTGCTTTTGTGTATTGGACTGCAGAGGTACAGATGGTAAGTGCTCCCTCAGCAGAGGCAGAGAGGAGTTCGGCGTCACAGTCGATCAGGAAAAGGATGAAAAGCGTCTGAGGCTCTAGGATTTCAGAGCCTGTCGGTGTAAAGGAAGCTGTAAGAGCAAAATGAGGTGTAGAGTCATCACTATTGTGCTCTTTACACAGCAAGATAAATGAAGAAAGTAGTATTCATTTCAGTACTAATGAAGATTCCATTAGACCATACATAAAAGTTGGAATTAAATTATATATGAATGCATTAATGAATGAATAAATCAATCATTGCAACACTTTATAATAAAAAATTTATTATTTATTTATTATAAATTTTGGTCACTTTGCTCAAGACTGATGAAACGATGAGCAGGCAATCATTGATGAGCAGGCTAATAATTTAAAGACAGAACATGTCATTTAAATGCTGTGAATAATGCAGATATGTTTCCGAATTAATGGTTGAAAGCTGCCTGCATAAGACCTGATTGAACTGCACCGTTTAAAAATGTACACAGACAGTACAATTTACAGTAATTAATTAATATACATAATATTAAACTTTAACATAATAAATTAATATACACAAAAAACATCCTTACTGACCCCAAACTTGCTAGAGGAATTCATACTTTTTTCAGCAAGGATTCATTAAATTGATCAAGTGAAAGTAAATATATATATATATATATATATATATATATATATATATATATATATATATATATATATATATATATATATATATATATATATATATATATATATATATATATATATTTCAGACAAAGGCCAAAGGAATGCTCTGAATCAATTAAATGAATATATATATATTAAAAGACAAATGTAGAGTTTAAAACAATTCATTTGAATTTTTCTAAACATTGAAAAGTATCATGTTTCCACAAAAATATTAAGTGGTAATCGTTTTCAAATCAGCATATTAGAATGATTTCTTGTGAGACTGAACATATTTTAAACACAAAACAGTTATTTATTTTTTTTCCACATTAATATTAATGTTTTTATTGTAGTTTTGTTCAAATAAATGACACCTTGGTGCGTAAAGAAACATTTGAGCAGCTGTTACACTACACTGTCCGGCCAAAAAAAGTCGCTGTTCCTTTTTATTTTCAGAGTCCAGAGCTTAAATTCATTGAAAGTCTTTGGGATGTGCTGGAGGAGACTTTACAGAGCACTGGACTCTTGCATTGACAACACAAGATCCTAATCAAACATTGTTATGATGTTATTATATGACCAATTCAAGTGTGACAATGATTCTTCATGCTCCACAAAACCCATTCTTTCACAATTTGAGCGGATTAAACTTGACCTTGTCACCCTGGAATATGACCATGATAAGTCTTCCTACATGGAACAAATCAGCTGATCATTACTTGATGGAAAATTTGAATTTGAATTTGCTAAATCTTGACAGGAATGGTAGATTTGTGATGCCCATTTACAACTATATAAATGTGCAATCTGATAGGGCTGTAAATACGAAATAATGACAGATTGTCTTTTAGAAGTGTGCTCTGTTGCCGTCAGCAATGACTCTAGAGAGCAATTCACAGTTTAAAACTGTCCTACTGATTACTAACTAATGATAGCACAGCAAAACACTGGGCTACTCATAACTGATCATAGCATTACATATTTCAGACAAAGGCCAAAGGAATGCTCTGAAACGTGAAACATGCTCATTCGTCAACTTTGTGATACTTTGTGACTAATGGCTTGAAATCCACAACAATAGACACAATAATGCTGCCAACTGTGCTGAACTGGTGATGGCAATGAATCATTATTTCCATTACAGAGCGATTACAGCATGTGTGTGAATTTACCATCACGGATAACATGGGCCATGCTGCAAATCACATAAACGGCCCAGGCGATGAAACTCAAAAGCGTGGTTCCAATGCGTTTCTTGACATGAGGCTGCTGGAGTGATGCTGATGCAGTTGCCTAGCAACCTCTCAGATTGCGCATTTGGCACCCTCCCTCATTATTGAAAGTATATATTCTGTGACGAGGCTCTGTTCATCTTGACAACTCACCCCACTGTTACCCTTCTGGCACTCAAATCAGGCCTTTGACGCAAGTTAAAGATCTCGCGGCCATGTGTGAGTTTTTCATCTGGATTTGTCAGGTTAAAAGACCCCATGGGATGATGAATTTTAAATTACGGCTACTGTATGTAGAATTGTGAAGTTAATGACAGATGGAAAGATGAAGCAAAGGCTTTGTGAAGACTTCAGCCTTAGGTGGTGAGTATATAAAAGGAGGAATTAAATATTAATAGATTTGCTAAACAGCAATACATTGCAACTGGAGGTAAAACAGACAAGAATGCACTTTTGTGAGGGAATGAACAGCAGAACAACAGTCCGCCAAAGCATTTCTTCTCAGCCTCAGTATATTGGGGATTTTAAACAAGTATACAATACAAGAACGATCATGATAGTGTGTGATCTGAATTAAATTTTATATCATATCATTCAATATATCTTCGTCAACAATATTGGAGAACTCATGCTATAAATAAATTATTAGGGGCCAAGCACCGAAGGTGCGGAGGCACCTATTGTTTCCGTTCCGGTTCTTTATTATTATTATTCATCTTCTTCTTCTTCTTCCGCCGCCATGGAAGTCTATGGCAGGCCATAGAACCGTTTGCAGGAAAATGATAAAATTTGGCACACTGATAGAGGACAAGCCAATCATTGACCAGAGCAAATTTGAAGTCTCTAACTCAATGTCTCTAGCGCCACCAACTGTCCAAAGTTGCACTCCCGTTTACGTAAATAACTCTTGAACCGTATGTCCTAGAAACAAAATTCTTTCGTCCACTAATTCCTTGGCTCAAGACGATTCGATTGCACCCTATGACGTCATTTTCCGTCATGAAAATTTTCCCGCCATTTTGAATTTTAAGAAAAACCTACTTTTTCGAACTCCTCCTAGGCCGTTTGTCCGATTTTCACGAAAATTGAACCACATCATCTCCAGACTGTGTACAAAAAGTTATTAAAAGAAAGTTGATTTGTCAAACCGTTTACGAATAACTTGCGAAAGAATTCGACAAAATGGCCACAGAAATAAAAGCGAGGCTATATCTCCGCAACGCATTAGCGTATTCTGACCAAACTTGGTGTCTGTTACGTCAATCATGATCTGAGGCTACCTGCAGAGTTTTGGCACAGTGCCCCCTAGTGGTCAGGAGATATGAAAAAGTTAAATATTTGCTTAGAACTTCTGAACGCTTCGACCAACAATCATAAAACTGGTCTCGTTACATTCAGTGCATCATGCCGAGTCGTGCGATACCAAATTTTCCCATATCGGCCATTTTGAGGGTCGGCCATTTTGAATTTTGTCATAAATTGCTATATTTAACAAACACATTGGCGTATCGTTACGTAACTCGATATGTGTCTTCGGCTCCGGGGCCTGATACAACACAAAAAGTTTCGAGACAGCGCCACCTTGTGGTCAAAAGTTATAAACAAATTTACCAAAATGCTAATAACTTTTGAATACGTTAACCTATGGTAAAATAAGTTGTCTTTATACATTCCTCTGGTCAAACCGAGAACACAGATACCAAATTTGTCATAGTCGGCCAAACTTCCTGTCCGCCATGTTGTTTTTCTTTAAAAACCTACTTTTTCTAACTCCTCCCACACCGTTTGTCCAATTTTCACCAAAATTGAATCATAACATCTTCAGACCATGCTGACTAAAAGTTATTAAAATAAAGTTGATTCGTCAAACATGTTTCGATAAAATTGCGAACGAATTTGAACAAATGGCCTCCAAATAAAGCAAGGCTATATCTCCGCAACGCATTAGCGTATTCTGACCAAACTTTCTGTGTGTCATGTCAATCATGATCTGAGGCTACCTGCAGAGTTTTGGCGCTCTGCCCCCTAGTGGTCAGGAGATATGAAAAACGGACATTTTTTATTATAACTCCTGATCGCTTTGTCCAAAAATCATGAAACTGCTGTCTTTAGATTCAGTGCATCATGCCGAGTCCTGCGATACCAAATTGTCCCATATCGGCCTTTTTCAGCGTCGGCTATTTAGAATTTTGTCATGAAAAGCTATGCTTAACAAACACATGACTTTAAAGCTGTATGTCAGCAATGCTTTAACCTATTGAAAGCAAACTTTGCATGTCTCATTGTCACCTCACTCTGGATATACCACATGATTTGACACTACAATTTGGTTACAGCGCTGCCTGTTGGTTGAATGTGATAAACCATTAAATTGAAATACTAAAGACCGTATTGTTGATTTTTCAGCCATTTAGACTTAAGTCATATTGAAATGTCTTTAGATTCTTACTGCCGTTGGTCTGATGCTGCCAGCCATGTCGGCATGACATTTAATGCCCTCCTTGCGCTTGGCCCCGTGATGGCTGCTAGCAGCTATATTTTTAATTTATTACTGCATCCAAATGAATGAAACAAGCAATCAGCATTAATTAGCCTACATATAATTGCTATAAGTCTGCAAGTCTGAGTCAAATAATCTTCCACAGTCTGTTGCTTCATATAAATATATAAAACAATAAAACGAGTCATACACGTATGCGTCACTGGACTCTGGACTGTAATTCATACACACTAAACTTTCTTTATGGTCTTATAAACCAATATTATGCATGATGAAAATACATATACTTGAAATATTAAATATTTACAAATAATGAAAGCATTTTAAAACGTAATGTCTTCTTCAGTAGAAAGGCAAAAAAAAATTTTTTTAATTAAATCAGTGCTAATGTTAATAGAGAAAACAGAGAAAAGGGCTGTTGTCTTCCCTTTTGCCAAATAGGTAGGAAAGCTTCAACACCCATAATGCACTGGGGTATGTTGCCTTCCAAGACCAAAACCAGGGAAGAAAGCTGATGATAGGGTTTCATTTTTAATGTAATGCTGTTTAAAGAGTAAACATAGAACGATACAATCTCAGTGATAAACCTACTCTTAAAATACGTTCTGTTAATAACCCTCTGTCGATCGGCAAAAATGCAGAAATATCCGTTAATCTGTAGTTTTCACGAAAGCCCTGTAAATGTCAAAAGTCATCCGGTGGACTTTTACTGACAAATAAGCTTGTATTTCTCTGTAATTGCTTGAAATATGATTGGGATCACGTCAAAAAAGGAAAACACAGTTAAGCGCAACATGTGCAGCACAAATCTGTCACATTGACTACATTCAAATTATAGGTTCAATTATATAGGTACATTCAATTATAACATTTTAACTGTGCTTGGGATATGGCTTTTAATTGTGAGACTCATATTATATAAAAATTTGGATTCAGATTTATCAGCCAATTTATCAGTTATCAGCTATCAAAAATAAAGAAATCACAGTAATCAGTAATTTTCATATTAATGAAATGCATCCCGAACCGACATAATTACAATATAAAGTGCACTTTAGTACTTCACTGCTATACTAAATATAAATAAATAGATAAAATACTAAAAACTGTGTAAAATCTAAAAACTAGTTTTAACCTAGTCAAAAAAATAAATGCATAATTAATTTATTATATCTGGAAATAGCAAGACAATCTTAGAAAAAAACATTCATTATTTTTAAGAAGCAACGTGACTACGTCGGTTTCAAAGCGTGCCGTTCTGTATGATCTCTGGCTTATCGACTTTGCATTCAATTATAATCAGTCTTCACAGTAGTCATCAGAACTCTTGATAAGTACACACCTCAGATAAAGACCGCGCAGAGGCTGAATGGCATTCATCACCCACGACAACATCTTAATTGAAAAGCGTCTTCCTTTATCAAAGCGCAGTCTAAATGCATTTCACACACAATACAATTGCAATCTGCACATTTTAACAAACAGCTACAACCCGATGTGCTGTTGCTGGTCCATTAGTCCTAAACACTGGGACAAAGCACAGTGCTTTTATTTCCTGAGAGCATCTGTTACATATACAAAGTCGTGCCTCTGATTTAGGTGGTCAGGCTTGCAAATGCATCTCTCTTATTGCTCAGTGAGCTCGTGTTCTTTATTAACATTACATCTGAAATTATTTTAAATTAAGATTTTAAGATAATTTTCCAGAGTGTTTTTCCCTCATTGACGACCATTTCAAAATTACATTTCTTATAAAGATTTTTTTTATTATTAGTTCTTAAAAGCATGAAATTTCTTTACTACATTGGAACATACAAAACTTGGTAGAGATTTGGTCATGCGCCCAAATAAAATCTTACTGAATGCTAATTTTTGGTAGATATCAACTTCAAATTTGGTGCACAGCTTGTATAGATTTGATTTTAATTTTCTCAGATTTAGAGTACAATGTATCATCTAAGTGTCATCTTAAAGATTTATGAATGCTTTCATTGGAAATGTCATTTTCAGGTCCATGTTCAAAAAACAAGATATTAATTACAAAAATCTTATAGACCTAAAATATAGTACAATCATTTCATTAAAGAAAAATTGGAGATTTCCTTTAACTGTTGTTGGTTTGAGTGGCAGACGCATTTTCATTTAGTGAAGTTCAAGAGAGACTCTTTTATGGGGAAGTCTGACAATTTTGTGTAATGTGTGCCTTGAATTAGAGTTCAACGATTCGACTAAACCTTTGCCATGGAAAAAACTCTCCTTGAATGATAAATCTATTTTTAGAAAATCTTAATTTTCTATATTCAAAAGCTGAAGAGCTGCAATAGTTTTGAACCACAAATATATTTCCATAAACCATTGGTCACCCAATGTACAATCTAGCTCTAGAAGAAAAACAAGTTGAGCTCCATCATTAGATCACACCCCATGTCCACTGGGCTGTTCCTACAATAATTGCTGCCATCATGTCATCCTCTTGAGTAAGACGGTGCGTTGGGAGAAAAGGGCAAATAAGCTGCAGGCTAAGAGGAACTGGCCTGTAATTGACAGCCTGTGACAACATGACAAAAACTAAGCAAGGAACCTCCTCCTGATGCTGACCAGCTGCACTAGCACAAGCTGGCACAGAAGCCATTACACCCGAAGCCACACACGTCAAACTGACGCTTTCACTTCATTTATTTCTACAGAGCCCTATTATATATATATATATATATATATATATATATATATATATATATATATAAATAAATAATGGGGGGGGTGGGGGGTAGCGGAGCGATCAACCTGTCTTCCGAAGGGGTGGGGGGTGGGGTAGTGGAGCGATAGTCCTGTCATCCTCTGTTTTTTTTTTAAGTGTGCCAAGAAAACATCCCCACAACATTACACCACCACCACCAGCCTGCACAGTGGTAACAAGGCATGATGGATCCATGTTCTCATTCTGTTTACGCCAAATTCTGACTCTACCATCTGAATGTCTCAACAGAAATCGAGACTCCGGAGATTGTCTTGATCAGGACCAACCCCTAAATGCATTGAAGCAACTGCCATGTGATTGGTTGACTAGATAATTGCATTAATGAGAAATTGAACAGGTGTTCCTAATAATCTTTTAGGTGAGTATATATACATATATATCCCTCGTTTTAGTTAAATCATGACAAAGAATTATCAATTTATGTCAGTTATGTCAAACCTAGGCTAACCAGACTGTAATTTACACACAGCTGGTGCAACCGGCCCCAGAGAACACAGACCTATTACATAATCGCCACGGACCAGCCGGAGCAAGCTTTTCTAGGAAAGTTCACTTTGGCAAGCTGCTTTGAACTTCAGAAACAAAACTTTTTTTAGGTCTGATTTTGAAAAAGAACAAAAAGTCATTTTTTTCCCTATTTTTTTGCACTGAAGAGCTCCTTGTACGGCTAATCAAACTGGATTTCTCTTAGTAAAGAACGATTTCTTGCACTATCACACAAAACGTCTGATAAAGATGGACTGCTGGATGAAATGCATATCATACAGTTATGATAAAATAAGTGGATTAAAATAACTAATGAGGTGCTCAGTTCACAATGCTGTAGAAAATCTATGTAGTGGACATTTATGCAATAATGGTATTCAATGTATATATTAAACATTTTATTCTGAAAACAATCTAGTTTTGTGGCGTCTGGGCTTGCACTGTATAAACTTGCACAGAAGTAAAATGTTGCAGCTTCTGAAGAGACCTACTTAAAACGGACTTCATTTTTACAACACACCTGCTAAATCACTCCTCTCCATCTCTTTCTAGACTTCCATCTGGGACGTACGCACAAGTGTTCTCTTCTTCTTTCTTTAAAGTTCATACCGCCAGAAGGCGTATTATCAAACTGTACATTTCTCTGTGCAGTCACTCATGGTTTTGTTTGTTATCGTTAGCTTGACTCCATGTTTATACATTTATTAATACTTCAAATATTATGATTATACCGATAACCGATTCAGCAGTGAGGCCTCCTTTCATGAGATTATATCTGCTGCCACTGTAAAATTTAAGCCAGCTATTTTCAAGCTATTTAGTATCTGTTCTGCTCATTTTCAAAGGTCAGTATTGTAAGGAAATCTCTGCCAAGAACAACAACATAAATGTTAGCAGAGACAGAATAAGGGGAAGGAGACAGACCACTGGTGGAAAAACGAGGCTTAACCCTGTAAATCCTGACATATCTAAGTTTATTGAGCCTGTAGACAAATCTATCCATCTATCTATATCTATCTATATCTATATCTATATCTATACATCTATATATATATCTATATATATATCTATATATATATATCTATATATATATCTATATATATATCTATATATCTATCTATATATATCTATATCTATATCTATATCTATATCTATATCTATATCTATATCTATCTATATCTATATCTATATATATATCTATATATATATATATATATCTATATCTCTGTTTGTATTTTGGGTGCAAAAAGCTTTTTTTTGAGAAAACATTTCCAACCCTCATTCTGACCGTTCTGAAATGGCCCGTTTTTAAGGGTCAGCTCTTTTAAGGCCACTGTTATGATTAGTATGCGTTTATGCGTTTTGAAAACATCCATTTAAAACCTTTCATTTTCTCATTTACAAACAAAGCTTTATGAAATACTTTACTGAGTTTGTGATGCAGCTGCTGTCAGATCCAATCCAGCTGGCTGCTTCATCTTTCAGCAGAAGCTTATATGAAAACTCTTCATTACACTGTGCCTAATTTACAAAACAACTCCAAACAAACCTACTCCTCTGATGCGATTCCAGACAACATTAAAGTAAACCATCCACTTGCTTCCAACTATAGGATCCTTCTGAAGTCTTTACAGAAATGCAAATAAGCCATTATAACTGGCCGTGCCAAAGCGTTCTTTCACTCTTCCGTTTGTCCTGTTGTCGGCAGACTCGTGTGCGTGGAGTGTCAGAAACTGAGCATGCATCTGTATACTGTATCCAGTGCAGATGCGTCACTGGTTATAATGGGCTCTACTTACATTTGATGAGACGCTCACATCCAGCGTAGCAAGTTTCAGCTCTAAGCAACTAAACTCCAGTGGGCGGAGCTATGGTGGAATGATGCAGAACTATTCGCTTGTTCTGTGATTATGCAAAAGTGTCACAGATCCCGCTATATCAAAATAAGACATTTTTGGAGATTGCTTAAAATATCCTCAGCATAAACAAAACGTTTATTTAATCAATGAAACTTTCAGGAAGTTTTAATGGTATCAAGATCTTGCATGACATGAGAAATCAAATTTGCCTTGATCTTTTAACATGTAATTTCCCCATGTCATGTCTCTTTAAAACCTCTCTTTATGGGGCATATAAGAGTGTAATTTCCCCCATTTTCAGACCAAGTTTAGCAGACTGCAGTAATGCAATTATTAGGGTGATGAAACATTTGCAAAAGGCTACAGTATATACTTGATTAAAGATATTTTGATTATTACTACAGAACGTTTTGCAATTACAGATTTCATAATTAAGGAAGCATTCATATTATAATTGGTATTTTTATGAACACTCGCTCACACTGCTCAGCAAAAATGCATTAATATGGATGGCTAATACTACACATTTGCAATTTTAATGAATTATGTAATGGTCACAGCACTGATTTCACAGTGAGAGTACAGAAAGATATCAGCAGCGATAAACTAAAGGGCATTTCCTACATTAGGACAGTGATGAGTTTTCGCTGTTTGAGCTTGAGGAGCTTTCCTGCACTTGTCTATTTACACCATTTCATGGTCTGTCACAAGAGTTTATTCTGAGTGACAGATCAAAAAAGTGGAACGTTCTTGTTGATGCACCCAGCTGAGACGTTGGCTCCCTCGGCAGAGCTCAGTAGTAAACATTACCTATATTTACACAGAAACAAAACTGACATACTAAGTGGCAACCTGTGAGAAAGCACTTTACATGCTGAAAGTAAATAGTCAAAAACTAAATAGTCAAATCAGTAATGCAACTGTATTATTTCCTTCTTATTTGTAATAAAAAAATGAAGCGCCCAACTTTTGGTGTCCTTTACGTTGAAAAGTCGTCGTCTTCGGTGCTAGCTGGTTATATTATTGTAAGCTCCATTTACATTCACTTTACGCAATCCAATCAGGGCTGACTTACATTTGCATATTAATGTGCATCTCAAATACTTCTCCTGAGCCCACTTGTGATTGGATATCAGGGGGAAATCTCTGGTTGTGACCTAATACATCAGAAAATGGCTTCTAGGGACATGCAAACAAACAAATAAAAACATAAACAAATATAGCCCCAAGTGGTCATAGGAGTCCAAGCACCAATGACCCACATGAAAGATTAGAGATTCAACTGAAATGTATCTTATGATGTGGTTTTCATAGCGATGTCCATCTTGAATCTTCACTGAAAGTTAGGGCTTATTCAAAATATATGAGATGGTGTATTTTCAACATTTAAATTGACATGAAACATACAGACGGCTCAATTCGTTTTTTTTTAATGATTTGCAGAAAAAAACAGCCATTCCTGAGCAAGCTCTGCCCGGGGTGCCCTGATCCCACAGCTGAATCAACTTTAGGAGACGGTCCTGGTGCTTGCTAGACTTGAGCACCTGAAGCCTTCGTCACAACAATTGAACCTCTGATGATTCGATAAAGGGTTGATTTAGGTGCAATCTTACTAGCAGCAATATCCTTGCCCGTGAATCCCCTTTTGTGCAATGCAATGATGACTGCACATGTTTCATTGCAGTTAACCATGGTTAACAGAGGAAGAACAATGGTTTCAAGCACCACCCTCCTTTTATGGCTTCCAGTCTGTTATTCTAACTCAATCAGAATGAAAGAGTGATCTTCAGCCTTTCCTCATCAACACTCACCTGTGTTAATGAGAGAATCACTGACATTATGTATCATTTTTGTGGCAGGGCTGAAATGCAGCCTGAAATGGGCTGAAATGTTTTTTGGGGGATTATGTTCATTTTCAGGGCAAAGAGGAACTTTGCAATTAATTGCAATTCATCTGATCACTCTTCGAGTATTCTGGAGTAAACTGAGGGAGCGAGACTTTGTTAAAATTAATATTTGTGTCATTCTCAAAGCTAAAAGGTAGTGTAGGAGCAGCTAGCAATAGCAAGTTAGCATCCAAAGCCACATCCTTCTTCAAAACACATGAACACATACAGCAGTGCTTCTCAATTATTTTCTGTCGCGCCCCCCCTAGGAAGTAGTAAACATTTCGCGCACCCCCCCTCCCCCTATTTTGGAACTTTCGTTTTATTGTTTCCATGGCAATGCGTCATGCTTGTCACGTGACAGACCGCAGTCACAAAAAGCGCTGTTTGATAGATGTTTCACATTTATTTAGTTTTTTCTTTTTTATTCAAAATAGTCACCAACTTGTTGGCTCTGTTATCAACTACCTGATATTCAGATTCTCAGATATGTGGAAGTGAATGTCGCTTAAAAACCTTTATAATGATCAAGTTCTCTGAGCACGTCTTTTTTGGATCAGTGCCAGATAGCGCGTGAAAACACGTGTGAATTTAGCGATTGATCACGTGACACATGAACACCAGTGTGATCGTACACGTCAACGGGTGAAGGGTTTGTTATCTGAACTTCATATCTGCTGCTCTTGTTCAGTGCAAGAAAACCTACTCCCTGACAAAAAAAGCATGTTCCCCACGGTCACGCGCACCCCCCCGGCATTGCTTCGCGCCCCCCTGGGCCCCACTATTTGAGAACCACTGGCGTACAGCAACAGCAGTCTTCAAAGAGACGGTACTGAATTACCTGATGTCTCAAAGCACATAAAATTACAATAATAATGGACATAGACTTCTACTACTTGATTACATTTCGGAGTAATTAGCGTTGACATAAAAACACATAAATAAGAGTCACAAACCTATCAGAGTTGAAGTCATGGGTTTGCAATGATTGGCCAAAAATATTATGATCTTACTCCTTCCGCAGATGAGATGTGTACACACACACAATTTAGACCATTTAACTTCATGCCATGCTATCAGGACGTGAAGAGACTCAATCAGCATAACAAAAAAAGTTTCTGGAACAAATTGCCTACTCTGCCTTTAAAAGAGTTCTTTCCATGAACTGGAGTAATTTAATGTTCAATTTGCCTGACAAAAAATGTTCAACGTTCAATTATGAAAGTCATTCATTTTCAGGGATTGTTGGTTACGGTTTCTCCTTGATCAGAAAATACCAGTGAGCTTAACTGAACATGCAATGCTACTGCATCTGCTTCAGGAAAGAAATTAAGGAAACTGTATTTTATTGTGAATTATCTGGTACTATGTAAATGTAGTAGCTGATTAAAATGCCTCGGCACATTCTGTTACGTTTAGCATGTTGTGCACGAGATTCATTTCTCACTCCCAGAGCAACTCCTTGCATCTCAGCTGCCGGCACAGAGCACATATCTTTGTACAATGACAAAATCAAAATCAATGCAGATCATATGCAAAGTCGATCCACGTCACACTGAGCCAAATGCACAGGAGGTGGATGTGCTAACAAATCCAGCCGAGTGTCCTGCAGTCAGTCAACAGGTCTTGTAGAAGATCATCCACTGACATTAGTTGTCTCCCCTTTTAGCTTATAAATAATACAGAAGACATCCCTCGAGACATGATGACATTAGGCCTAATGCTACTAGAAAGTTGCACATCCATCCACAATCAAGGTGCCAGAAAGTGACAACCTAACACGATCAGTAAAAAAATTCCATTAGCTCTGAAAACAATGGCATCAGACAGGACAATATCTCTGTGACATTTCAAATATTATGAGATAACTAATGGATCACAGTCTGACCAAACAATTCATTCAATTTCAAGACAAACAACGCACCACAGACAGTAATCGATGGAAGAGGAAATACGCATACACACAAGCTGCCCTCTTAATTGAACTTTTATATAATAAACAGAAACCACTGTGATTCATACCATTGCAGGAAGGAAATCTCTAGCATTACTCAAAAGGGTCATCAAGACCGTCTTTCTTACTTTGACCGCAGTTCACACAAATACAGACGCTCAGACAATTTGTAGACCAACCTGGGAGGCTAATTCACTTTGGGAATGTATTGTAGTTTTTAAGGGGATGTTGTGAATAAAATGGTCTGTGGTTTACTTAAGTCAATTATTAAATAAACTACATGTTCCAGTACTTCAAATATTAATAAAAACCCTGTATGCCTAAACTTATAGAGATTGTAATGGAATACAAAGTTGTTTGGACGACAATTGTTTTAAGTCAATGGGATCCAATGTTATTTTGGACCACAATTACTTTGTCGATGTACGAGCAAGAAAATGTTTGAAACATGTTTGGGATTATCATAATAAAGAGGAAAATTAAATTATACTAACAAGTTACTATGAGCAGAGATCATAAAGTAGAATGTAGTTTTTAACTGTGAAAAATAATTACAAATATTAGTATTATAAATATTAGTAGTTAGCATTGGCATCACAATTCTTCATGCATGTTAAGTAATGTACGATTTGACTTAAAAATCAAAATCTTTATTGATTAAACACTTGCCTTGATTATGATTAATGAATGATTATTTAGTTTTTTGCTTGAGAAAGCCTGAACCTTGAAATGGAACTCAGGTCACCTTGTGCAGGATTACGGCATATGTGTCATTACTCCGACATAACAGCTTGTTTTCAGTAGTTATTTTGTCTATGGGTTATAACATTTCTGCACGTTGTAAATCATATACAGATGAATTAGCACAGTACCAGTATATTCATTTCAATGAATGAATAATTGTCTCTGTTAATTGTGAAGCTGTGGGTTGTAGTTGCTTCAAAAGTAGAAAAATGCAATAACTGTTGTTAAGCTATTTTAGTGATAAATCACAGAGCAATGTTGACAATGAGTTTCTGTGCTCTTGGAGGTTTGTCTGCGCGTGAGATCTTCTCGTGACGTGCGAGCTACTGTGTGTATGAGCCACAATGTATCGGCACATTAGTTCAATATGACACACATTCAATGGTCTAAAAATCATTTGAAATCATTTGAAACTGACAAGCCTTAAAACACGTGTGTGTGTGTGTAGCAACGCATAACAATGGCAATTAATTTGCCTGCATCATAAATTGTGTAAAAGATGCAATTACTTTAATAATACTCAGTATCCTGACTGTAAAAAAAAAATAACTGCTGACTCTTTCACCTGCAAACTACACTTCATGTGCGAGCTACTGTCTATGTGCGATAAAAAAATAATAGCAGCATTTCTTTCCATCATTTGGCCCTAACAAACACCACAATGGTGACACAGACTGCATTATTATTTGATATAATAGTCCTATTTTCACCATCATTCACATCAAGCGCATTAATAAGGGTCATTTACGGTCTAATTTTTGCTCTTCGCATCAAGCAACTTGACATTATTATTCCATGCCTCTCTGAAATGCTTGATTGGGAGGTTGCAACACTGAGTTCAGTTATTCCCAAATAATGAACCGTTAATCTGGGCCAGTATCACATTTGTGCTCAATAAAAAGTAATTCAATTATTTACTTTAAGGCGTAATGCATTACTTTTAAAGGTAACTTTCCCCAACACTGCTAAGTATTTACTTATGTGGCACGCCATGTGATAAGCGGGATAACTTACATCCAGCCATTTATTATTACATAATACAGTAAACACATTAAGGGTGATAAACAAGACTGATCATCCAGTCTAGGTTTATTTTGCGATTAAAAAACAGCTGAATGCATTTTGTTCCTTACTTGGTGCATAAAATGAATATGCGAATATGCCTAAATATTTAACAAGCATTGACTTGTTTCTTCAATAAACAAATAAAGGCAAAAGATTCCACTAACATCCACTTTGGTTGGCAGGCTAAAAGGTTTATTTGAGACACTGTTACACAAATACATACACTCATTTTTGCTGGAGCTGCAGAATCAATTTGTAATGTAGAACAAGATTTTAGAATCTCCTAAGGGAACCCATAATACCTTTAGGACTACAAATGAACAGCTCTATAGGAATTGACAGATTAAGGGATCAAAATTATCGTTACATATTAGATTGTTACATTTCTGAAACTAGTTAGTTCTCTTTGCGTGGGTGTGTGCTGCCACTGAAACTCATGTTGTCTGCACGCCAAGCATGGAGAGATAGACGGCCTTGAAATCCAAACATTTCCAGAGGAGATGATTCAGCTTGGTTAGAGTCCCTTAATAACAATACTCTGTCTTAAGCCATTTCACCAAGTGGAGGGAGGAAGGGTGAAGGCACACACAGAAAGCCGCGCTCCCAAGACGTTCAGAAGAGGCCGGCTCCGTGAGTGGCAGCCGCTTGCTGACAGCTCATTAAGACACCGTTCGTGCTAATGTGATGAATGTGTGAAGAAAAAGCCACTCAAACATCTTGTCCCTCCCAGCATACGCCTGATCTTTCAACCAATGTACTACTTCTGCTGAAGTAAACAAATGACATCAGATCTACTCACAGTTGAAAGAGACGTTCACACTTGCACTAGCACGATGTTGAAGACCATTGGCGGCACATTCTGGCATCAACAACAGCCTTTGAGACATTAGCGTACCTCAGTTCCCTCTACTTACTCGTTCCTTGACACGGAGTGAATCTCTCTTTCATCTAAAGTGACTTCTAGCACACCAACCACAGGAGCAATTGTGGGTCAAGTGTCTTGCTCAAGGGCAAAGCAATCAGTGACAGAGTAGGAGCGCTCTGGTTTCTTACCAATCCCTTGTTACATGTCCTCTGGCACAACTCACACAACCGTGACTGTTTTCTCTATTGGATCTGAATAGCAGGCTTGAATGGGGGGAGAGATCATCAAAAAAGTTTTAAAAGACTTGATACATACTGAAGACTGCACTTTTTTATTTACAAATAAAGCAGACCGTAGAATGGTTTTGACCACAGTTACAAGCTGTTCTTCACTCTGTTGCCTCATTACAAGGCAAAGGCTTATTATTATCCTATAAAATTAGCCTAACAATATTTTTATGACAACCCTTTCAAGTCAGGCTTTCCCTGGCAAGCAATTACTAAATATCAGGCAATGTATAATAGGGCTCTCGTTACCCCCTTCCGGTTCAGGTTCCTGGCCTTTGTTCATTTTTTAAGAGTCCCATTTCCATTGCAGAAAAGAGGGTTCAACTCTGGCCCTAAAATGTGTTGGTCTCAGACTGGCGCTGTCATGTTGAGCAATGTAATAACGTTGCATGATATCGCTCATTGCGAGAACAGACTCCTGCACCAGTACGTGAACCATCCTGGTGGAAAAGGGATACGAGTGTGAACAACACAGTAAAGTGAGTGATCCTAGTCATTTACAACTTCCAGACAAGAACACAAGTACTCCTCTGCTGAAGCCTAATAAGGCTTTTATGGCTTGCCAAATTAATGAAGCAAGACGACAAGACTGCCTAAAATAGTAACAGACTCACAAAGTACAGCTGTTAAGTGTCTGAAACCTTTGATTTCTCAATCAAGTATGGCATAGCCAGTCATTTAGGCATCTCAAACCTAACTAAATTAATAAAACATGAAAGACAAAATGTTCCTCTTCAGCTGGCTGGTTTTTATGGTCCTCAGGCCAACCATCAATAATTGTGCAATGGGCATCGGTAAGTGTGTACGCCAATGACATTTGGTCTCGTATAGCAACAGTTTCAGGCTACTTGGACAGGTTCTAATCCTGGAATATTGGCAGAGCTGTACACGCACACATACACCATTGGTTTAGCCCCCACAACAGTGTTTAGTGGTAGGTATTTACCGTATTTTCCAGCATGTAACCTGTGGGTTATACCAAATTTTACAAACCTTGCATTGGGGTGGGGTGTGCGGGCTATATCACAAATTTTTTACACTTAATATTTCAATATATTTGTTATGTCCCTAAGGACGAAAGGTTTTTTTTGCTGTATTTTCTTTCTGTTTTTCTTTCTTGTGAGGGTTGTTGTCTCTGGCGCTGATAGGCTGTTTGACCTGTTAATCATGCAAGAAGACGTGATTGGCTGTGCTGCCATGAGGGCGGGCTCTTCTCATCTCATCCGATGATCAACACCTGTAGAAAACGCTTCTTAAGGGACGAGGGTCACTGCTTTTTCTTCTAATTCTGACTTGTGTTTGTTTTCTTATTGTTTGAATTTCGCGCACAAGCACTGTGTACCGAGCCTGAACCGTTATGATAATTGACGACATGCGAGCAACATTCGAAATTCAAAATGTGCACTAAATCTATGGGTGCGGGTTATGTCAACTTTTTTCTTTTTTTTTTTTTTTCACAAACCCCGCGGGCTATATGAGGGTGTGGATTATCTGCAGGAAAATACGGTACATCAGTTTATCTTTGCTGCTCCATCAATGTTACCAGAGACAAAACGTCAAAGAACTGATAAAGCACAAGACCTATTTTTTGAGGTAAACAATACAAGGGTTCTCTTTCACAGGGCACTGCAATGAATTAACAACGGAAAAGCCTGAATTTCCAGTTTCCTATGGAGTTTATCCAGTTTCCTCATTGTTAACATATGACATTGCATTATATCACAGCACTGACTGCAAGCATTTCATCAGCAGACATCTTTATATTTATTTACCTGTCCTGAAAGCCAAATCCCACTTGTGTGTGTGGTTTTATTTTTCAAGTGAAGCAACTTTTTTTGCCGTGGTATCACAGCCCTGCAGCTTTATGACTCATACTTTTGAATTGGTGTGGTGGGTGAAGAGCTCCACAGAAAAGTTCAAAGATGTTTGAAGACAAGCGACTGATCGACTGATCAAAAACCCCTCACCATTCTGCCAGCACCGTCCGCGGTCACCAACAGCTAGCAGAGCCCGTTTAGAAAGACTGTCATGGAAGTTTAGGTTAGAGCTTGGTTAAGATGTACACTTTCATTTCCAAATTAATTTGTACAGTCAACAAGATATCAAAATGAACGTTTTACTTTCTTAATGCAAGTTCAGCTGATGTGTGGTGAGCGTTCTGGCGCAATATGGCTGCCATCGCATCATCCAGGTGGATGCTTCACATTGGTGGTGGTTGAGGAGATCCCCCCCCCCCCCCACCCCACTCCACTATGTAAAGCACTTTGAGCTCTGGAAAAGCGCTATATAAATGTAACATTTCAAGTTTCTGCTTCCTGATCGGTCAATGTCTCATGGGAAATGGACAACGTAGCAAACTATTAATTTGGCAAACTAGCATTCAAGCCGGTCTCCTTTCTAGTATATAAAGCATACTTTTTACAATACAAGCAAGTGCCTACATTTTTCACTTCTTTTCTCTGTAACATTTCATAAAGAAATGTCATATGACAAAAGTAAAATGGGTTGTAAACCACAATTCGCTTTATATGGCTTTATGACACGATGGCTAAGCAAAGCTGAATGTGTTCTATATTTTATGGCTTTTTATTTTATATGCTGCACAGCATATTTCAACATTATGCATACATTCTATCTACCAAGCACATATTGTACACTAAAGCTCTAATAAAATACATATTCGAGGAGGAAGAAAATGCAGTACAAAGGCACAAAAAGTGTTTAGTCGTAATCACAATCTAAAAACTGCTACATTCCAAGATTTTTAAAAGCAAATTCGAATGGCGATGAATGCATGGAGTTCAATCAAATTTAGCACACGCATACTATTATATTATGCAGTTTCAAAAAGAGTGTCTGGCTGTCTCCTAATTCACATACTTCTACTAAAAGTATGTACTTAATGGGAAAGTACTTTTTACTATGTGGAAATGGATGCACCCTTTGCAAATCAGTACACCATCTGCCCAGCATAGGTTACTACTTTTATGATTCTTGACTTCCTAATTTTGATCTTGCATAATATCTAGGATTGCATGTAACTCAAGTACACTAAACCTACTTTAAGTTTTAAAAAACAATATTTCTCTTGACAATACCATCATTTCAGCCTTGTCCTAAACATCTTTTGCTGTTCAATATAAAACAACCAAAGAATAACACGTCGGTCCCTATTGCACTCTTATTCCCCTTCCTCGCTCACACTATATCTCTCTCCCTCTCACACACACACACAAAAATGTCACTCGGCAAGAAGGTGAAAACAAGTGTTTTTCACAGTTGTGTTAAGAATCACCAAGGATTTGTTTGGTGTATACACATAATAACTTAAAATGACAATTAGACCAGGGGTTTGTGTATATTACCTGGTGGAACTATATATTGTATATTCTGTTATTTATTAATTTATATTGTATATATTATTATGGTCAAAGACAATATACAGTAAGTACACAGCAGCCATGGGGTTCCAAACGAATCACACTATTCAAAAACCGAAAACCAAAATACTTTAAATGTACAACATAAATGGCACTTTACTGTGCAAACCTCGGAAAAAGAAACATCCACACTCGACGGGAACATGACATAATGCAGAAACGTTCACAACTGACAAAGACAAAGGAGCACAGGAAGGTATTTAAAGACAAACACGGGATTAGGCATCGTGACGAGACTAGGATTGTGATTAGACACAGATGGGAGCGTGCAGGACCTGGAAGATACATAAAGGGACCCGGATGTGACAGATGCAACAAGACAAGACTGTGACAGGCATCCTGTCAGTGTATTTTTTTTAAGAAGTCAATTCTCCTTTCCTTGAAATGACCTGAACTCAATTAAGACAGTATTTATGTGTATGCATGTATGTGCATTTGTGTGCGTGTAGGAAAACGCACCAATGTGAGTAGAGTAGGTCTTCCCAGCAAAAACTAAAGGTTTATCACATATTTAATGTCAAACACAATCAAAAGAGCATTTAATATATGGTGTTCCATAATGGTTGACAATAACATCTTCCAATTCATATTCCTTTAATAACCTTGTGTTTTAGGGCAACGCGCGAACAAGCGCCACGATTGTTTTCAGAACATTTCATGATAATCTAATTTGGGAGCTTTTCCAATTGCAGATTGTGTTAATCAGTGAGTGAACGTTCTTCCTCCCATGCGGTGCATTTCTGTTTGTATCCTATATTTTTAGAAAAACCAATAAAAGGCACATTAAGAAGAATGGAATCTGGATATATGAATGAACATATCTACTGGGACAGATTAAACCAATACCTCCTGAAACAAATGAGATTGATGGAAGTGAACTCTCCTGGAGGCTGTTGCAGTGCTCCAATTTGCTTAAAAGAGAAATCATACAAAGAAGTTTTCTCGAGGGGATGCTGAGGATCAGCATCACTGATGCTTGAGTGCTTTCTAATGCCCATTCATCCTCCACAACAAGCCTTTTTGGCCAAAGGCAGCTAGTAGAAGATATACTGCAAAGGGTTATGCTGACATAATATGCGAGAATGAAACTTGGCTGTCTTCAGAAACAGCTTTATAGGAGGTTAGAAATGGGATTTTCAATCACAGCTATCAGCACATCGATGTGATCACCAGTGTTTCTTCTCATTCCACTCTCTCGCCCTTCATGCCCGTCAATCCCGCTTCATATCTTGACAGAGTACATCACCGTAATAGAGGTCTACTTTGAGAGGTTATTTAGCAGGATTTAAACCTGCATTATGTAACTGGATCATGGATTTCAATCACTCAGTCAGCAGGTGGTCAGGTTGTTGGCATACATTTGCATTCATTTACATTAATTTGGCTTAATTTCTCTCATAATTATTTGGATATGTTTCATTGAGAAATAAGGTGCCAACTAGGACAAGGAATAAAACAAATGGTCTAAAAAGGGTCAATTGAGCAGTAAAGTCTTTGCATCTGCCCCCATGAAAATAATTAGTTGTAATAGCTTGTTTTTATATGTAGCCATTAGATTACAGGATGAGGAATTGATTCATTTTTAAAGTCGGCATGAAGCTGACTTTTCTTCAATATGCATCCGACTGAACCAACTTATTGAACAAGAAAAGAAAACTGGACTTTGATGGTATTTTGTTCATTGGGAATTGACTGGATCATGGAGAGACTGTCAAAAATGACATGAATTATGCCATGAATAAAAATTAATATATACTAATACATTCTGATTTCATTGTGACCTCAAATAACAGGATTTCACATCATATACACTAGAGGTTTAAGATTAAAATGTAATCTTTTTCAATCCTGTCAACAAATTTAATAAGAAATTGTATCCTTTAGCAATAAAAATATTAAAATATTACAATAATTACAACTACAAGTTGGAGATAACTTTTCAGAGATAAATTCACCCCAAAATTAAAGTCTTATTTACTCAAAATCATGTTTCTCCAAACTCATATAGTGCCATTATGGTTCATGGGAAAACAAAATTAAACATTTTTGAAGAATCATTATGCAGCTTTTTAGTGAATGGCAAAAAAGTGAAGAGTCTATTCCTCAGGCTCTTATAAGGATTCAAAAGACCTGGAATATTGAGGGGTTTATATATAGAAATGTTTGCATGGCAAGAGCTGAATAACAATTCTCAGTAAATCTTTAAAATACGGTTCCTTAATTAATGAACAACTACACAGGAACAAATGAGTACAATTATTAACACTGTACTATTAACCAACAAGAAACTCTGATTAACGAATTAGTAAGCAAGAGTGCTTAGCTAAATGTGGAAGGTCACTACAAGCTAATCAGTAACTGCTTATTTTTTCAGACTTCCCAGAGGACTTCTATATAGGATCATAATTAATGTGAATAAGGCATAATATGTATAATTAACTCCAAACTGAAGATCATAGTAACCCACTAGGAAAGTCCCAAATCTTTTAGACGCAATTATAAATTATTTGGATCAGTAATCTAAAGTGAAAAACAAGGTAAAACAGGATTTGTGTTCCACATAAAGACATCAGGGTGAGTAAATGATGACAGAAATGTCATCTCTGCGTAAACTAACACTTTAGACTCACACTGCACATACAGTCACATCAGCAAATGGAAGAGATGTCAGTCTGCTTTGAGATTACATTTTTGCTATGTTCAACTAGATGAGATAATGATCATGTTTGGCCTTGAATTTAAATAAAATAACAAATGAAATATAAACAAAGGACAGAAAACTCCCTCCACTCATGCAAACTCAAAATAACAGACTGTAAACAGAGTCAAAACACTGTATTGCGTCATGTAGAAGGCAAACAGGGCGCACGTCTGATGTGTGCAGGAGCAGGAAGCCGGCTGCATACTGTACATAGCCTACATTCCTCACTGCTTATGGGGGATGAAACAGGAAACGGTGGCACACTGAACATACCCTCTGACAATGACCTGCAGGTGCGCCATCATTAAAAGTCTGGTCAGTACGATTTTATGTTATTGAACAGTCTCTTATGCTCACATAGCATATTTGTTGTATTTGCGGGCAATATCACAAATGTTTTACACGTAATAATATGTACTTCAGCGGAGCGATGCCAGGGGGGGGCGCGCGTGACCCTGGGGTACATGCTTTTTTTTGTGCCAGGGAGTAGGTTTTCTTGCACTGAACACGAGCAGCATATATGAAGTTCAGATAACAGTCTCCTCATCCTTTGACGTGTACGATCACACTGGTGTTCATATGAGTCACGTGATCAACCACTAAATTCACACGTGTTTTCACGCGATATCTGGCACTGATCCAAAAAAAAAGACGCGCTCAGAGCTTGTCATTTATCACAACAATTCAATGTTTTCAACCACATAAGATTTCTTTTAGGTTTCAACAAGTTGAGCCAACCAGTTGGTGACCATTTTGAATCATCTATTTTACAGCGCTTTTTGTGAGTGCGGTATGTCATGTGACAAGCATGACGCGTTGCCATGGAAACAATAAGGCAAAAGTTCCAAAATGGGGAGGGGGCGCAAAATTTTTACCTCTTTCTCGGGGGGCGTGACAGAAAATAATTGAGAAACACTGGCATACGCAATGGCAGTTAGCTTGAAGTAGGCTGTGTAAGACTTTCGTTTTGGCATTTTTTAAATTAAAGAGAAAGAAATTATTTAAACTCGAATCTACACTTCACAAAAAAAAAAAGATTATTTAGAAATGTCCGCGTTTACCGGTATGTAGCTTGTATGTAGTTGAGACACAGCTCCTAGCTCTTAAAGCACTGTGTACTGAGTCTGAACTGTTCAGTGACGTCATGCGAGCAACATTCAAAATTGAAAATTGTGGCATTGAGCCTCAGGACCTCACATTGCATATCCGGCTCACAAGTACCTTGGCTTTAAAATTAAAATT
Source organism: Rhodeus uyekii (assembly GCA_037043235.1). Lineage (NCBI taxonomy): Eukaryota > Metazoa > Chordata > Actinopteri > Cypriniformes > Acheilognathidae > Rhodeus > Rhodeus uyekii. The sequence continues at coordinate 4,402,542 of JAWRVZ010000024.1, read as the reverse complement.
TGGAATATAGTGGAGGCAGGGTGACTACGGTAACTTGAACGGATGAATATGAACCGGGGCCGACTGACTTGATAGTGTAAATACAAATTTGTATGTTGGGCGGGTGAGGGAAAATGTAGTAGTTGTAGTATCGTTCGTCATCCACATGTGAGCATTGACGAATTCAGTCCTTCTAAAAACAGTAATGGTAGACAATGTGAACTTACACAAAAATGTTCATCAATCTATGGTTGCGGGTTATATAAAGGTGTGAGTTGTGCCGACGATTTTTTTTTTACACAAACCCGCGGGCTATATGAGGGTACGTATTATCTGCGTCTGCGGGTTACATGCGGGAAAATACGGTAAGTGTTTCTATTTTAAAATATTTCTTTCTTTGATGGCAGCCATTACTGCAGTCTTCAGTCAGTCACATTACTCTATAGAAACATGTCTATTATATTGACCTGGTGAAATGATATTATCAAATGTTAAAATCAGTTGTGCTGTGCAACCTGTGACTACGCATGTGAGAACCAATGAGCGTTTGGCATCACACGACCCTCTTCTATTGTCAATATGCATGCTGCCTCTTGATAACATCATTACAAAACACGGAATTAGCTTACACTGTTAGGCTGATTACACACAGTTATATATCATAATCACATTCAGATTAGATCTCTAAATTATCTAAGTTGAGTGGTTTAAAGACTTTAAACATTAGATGACCAGTTTTTATATTAGTTAAGAGTGAGGTATAACTTATTTGACCAAAAACCTCTACACAGAATCTTTTAAAATACAATTTGTGTCTAGAAGAATGTACGGTTACTTCATCCTGTACAGTTCAAGACCTGCATGTTATGTTACACAGCAACTTTACTTTTGAAAACATATTTCATGTTACAGAAACAGCCTTCTTCCATCTTAGAAACATCGCTAAGCAGTGGAACGTTATCCGTTTCTGATGCAGAAAAGCTAGTTCATGCATTCATGATCGAGACTGAATTACTGTAATGCATTACTTGATGGCTGTCCTGCATCCTCAATAAACAAGCTATAATTAGTCCAAAATGCAGCTGCTAGAGTTCTTATCGGGTTGAGAAAACATTACGTAACCCCAATTCTACAATCCCTCCACTGGTTACCTATTAAGTTCCATATCGGATTCAAATTATTACTACTGACCTATAAAGCCCATTAATTTGATCTGCCATCTCGTTACAATCAATCACACTCTTTAAGATGACAAAACTCTGGATTTTTGGTAGCATCAAGGATATCCAAGTCCACTAAAGGAGGAAGAGCGTTTTCACATTTGGCTCCTAAGCTTTGGAATAGCCTTCCTCATAATGTTTGGGGCTCAGACTCACTCTCCCCGTTTAAATCTAGATCTCTTTAGCCAAGAAATCACACAATGCATCTCATAACCTTGCAATCCAGTTACAGCAGTTCAAATGCGGACGATCATCTATCGCTTGAAATGCTATGAACAGCAGATATGCTAATTATTTTGTTTTTGATTTCGGTTTCTAGCTTCTCAGCTCCAGTTTGGATCCAGCTTTTAAAGATTTCAGATGGCTGTGCACCCATGAAAAGATGGCGCCAGCTCTGAATCAACCGCCAAATTTGATACATCGTAATTATTACTTGTAACTTGTAATAATTGCTTTAATGAGCTCATTATTTCTGCCTAAACACATAATATTAGCTAACTACTGTACATGAATCAGATTGTTAGAACTGTACATTTCTGACATTACTTGGCAAATAAAACAAATATGAAACTACACTAAAATCCCATTCACTACAGCCATCTTCAAGCCCAATTATCTAGAAGCTAGTAAATAGAGGGATTTAAGCAAGAGCACTGGAGTGAACAGATTTGAAAGATAAAACAAGGACTAGGAGACCAGCTAATTTTGGAGATTTACTGTACTTCTTTGTCACTGTTCCGTCACCACACTCTCAAACACGGCCATGCAACAAGTTCAGCGATGAATTACAGTGATAGACCACCATTGAAACAACTGTGAAAGAAATATGTGTTCACACTGCCAATGAAACATGACACCGTCACACATACCACACAATGATCTACTATGAACGTACATTCATTGCTGCTACAAAGCCTTACTTGCGTCAAAACAGTGCTTCTATGTCAGTTTTGCCCAAGGCTTGCAAGTCACCATTAATGCTTTCTTTATCAGGTTCTGACTGTAATCGCCAACATTCATGAGCAAGGCTTAAACCAAACCCTTATACCCTCATCATAAGTTATGATGAATTTAACAGAATATTCTTTAATCATGCTCAAAGGACCAGATAAGCTTCCTGTTCTGCTTGCTTAACAGAAAAACAGGAATGATTAGTTTCCCGCATGGGATTCAGTGCCCTCAGAAAGATTTGAAAATTTCCTCAGAACCTTTTCTGTTGATCAGATTGCAACTGCATTTTGCAGAAACTTTATATTTTAGTATACTTAAATTTAACAGAATTTGGAAGTAGCTTTTACTCATTATCACCACAGATTCTGTGTGGGCTGCAGAGTAGTTCTCCTTAAAGTCAATCCAATATCCATTGGGAATTGTTTGGATTGTGAAATCTGGCCATTTGAACACTCTAATTGTGGCAGACCAAATGCAAGTTTGATTTTTTTTTTTTTTAAACTAGTTACCATTACAGTCAGTGCAAGTGACTGTTTGCAGAAAAGGAAATTTATTACAGAGGAAGAGCAAGTTAGATTTTCAATAAAGATGTCTTATTTTTTTTATTTGCATTAAAATATACAATTGAATCAGTCACAGGAAAAGACATTCAAAGGTTTGGGATCGGTTTGATATGTTTTTTAAAAGAAGTCTCTTATGCTGATCAAGGCTGACTAATTACCACTGTCTGATAGTGATCTAACATTGAATAAGACAGATGTACAAACTCAGTCCTGGAGCTCCGACTTGCATAGAAGTTTCTAGCATGACGTATCCCAAATTGCCCAATATCGTGTATGAAGTAACCAATATTGGGTATAAAGTAACCAATATCCGCATCCAAAGGTCGCCCCCCATTTGGGTTAGAGCTAAGCTCTGCAGGACAGTGGATTTCAAGGAAAAGGATTGGACACCCCTGGCGTAAGAAAGAAAGACTACTTGCATATCAAAATTATAATAACCTAGTGACTGTTAGTTGCTAAGACAAACACTAAATATTAGTATACAGCAGTGCTTCTCATTATTTTCTGTCACGCCCCTTTAGGAAGAGGTAAAAATTTTGCGCGCCCCCCCTTCCCCCATTTTGGAACTTTCGCCTCATTGTTTCCATGGCAACGCGTCATGCTTGTCACGTGACATACCGCAGTCACAAAAAGCTCTGTATAATCGATCACATTTACTTAGTTTTTTCTTTTTTATTCAAAATAGTCACCAACTTGTTGAAACCTTATGTGGTTGAAAAAACTGAATTGTTGTGATAAATGACAAGCTCTGAGCGAGTCTTTTTTTGGATCAGTGCCAGATATCGCGTGAAAACACGTGTGAATTGAGTGGTTGATAACGTGACACATGAACACCAGTGTGATCGTACACGTCAAAGGATGAGGGGACGGTTATCTGAACTTCATATATGCTGCTCTTGTTCAGTGCAAGAAAACCTACTCCCTGGCAAAAAAAAAGCATGTATCCCAGGGTCATGCGCGCCCCCCCTGGCATCGCTCCGCGCCCCACTATTTGAGAACCACTGGTATACAGTGGTACCTCGAGATACGAAATTAATCCGTTCCGAGGCGGCCTTCGTATAATGAGTTTTTCGTATCTTGGAACACATTTTACATGTAAAATGGATAATCCGTTCCAAGCCCTCCAAAAACACCCCATTAAATTTCATAATAAAGCTAAATTGACCTATAAACAATGAAATAACGTAAAATGTCGAAGCTTACCTTTCGAGTGAGGCTATCTCCGAAAGTGGCGGCAGAGGAGGAGGAGGACAAACGGAAGATAACATACGTACGTACACTTAACTTTACGAAAACACATACAAAATTTAAAGTTTCGGGTGAGGAGTGGCTGAGCTAAAGCACGCCAGCACGTACGTATAGAAGATGCATGATGGGAGGGATGCTGTCCAATTAGAGAGAAGGTATCTCATGGCTTGGCTAGCATCAGGAACCAATGGGAGAGCAGGAGGATGGTGGCGAGTCTACTATAACTAAGATGGCGGCGTGCGGCGCGAGTTTCAAAATTGTTATGGGGCGAATCTCGGACTTTCAGAAACCTTTCGTATCTTGAAAACTTTTCGTATGTAGAGCAGTAAAAAATTGTCTTTGCTTTCGTAACTTGGATTTTTTGTAAGTTGAGCCTTTCGTATCTTGAGGTACTACTGTATTAGTTGTACCAAACTATCACAAAAAACAAATGAATTGACAGTGTCACTCAGCTATGCTTGTTGTCTGCAAACCCAGCATGTGATGTCAGGTTTCAGAGAACAAGGACTCAATGTCCAGGTGGAAAGGTATTTAATTAATGAAAAATTAAAACAAGAAACAAACCGAAACCACCCCGAGGGGGAAAACCATAACTCAACAGACTAGACAAGACAAGGCACGTGAAACGACAATGAAGCGACCCAGGACAGCAGACACAAAGGGATTAAATAGACACATGAGAAAGGATAATTAAGCGGGAACAGCTGGGACAAATCAAAGTATAACAGGGGAACAAGACGGGCGGGGTTACACAATGACAAGACACGAACACGCAGCCAATGCGACAATGGGTCTCCACCAAGCATTCGTACGAAATGTCATTATTTATAAATTATATCTCCTCATATAGGCCTCTCAGTAAAAGAGATAGAAAAGGTGTGTTATAGCTCAAGTTGTGAGGTAGCTCTGCATAAAGACAACTAGCTAATCAGAGGTCTGTAATGTCTGTATAAAAGTTGTTTATTGTGTTTGAACAACAAAGTCAATTACTTCCCTCGGGCATGCAGTCACTCATTAGAATACTCAGAATTTATCGCCATTTGTAAAGTTAAGAACTATTTGCATATAAATACAAACAGTGTACGCAATTAAATGTGAATGAGAGCCAATGTCCCTTTGTGTCAGCGTGATAATTTGACCACCCCCCACAAAAAAGAGATTTGTTTTTATTTGGGAGCCTTATGGTGCATCCCTTTATGCGTATGGGAGGTCTAGGAAGGGAATGGAGGGGACACCCCCCTCACCACTCCTCTTTCTATTCAAACCCTGAAACCAAGTACTGCAAGGAACCCTCCTAAGCTTAGACCACACAACTGCAGTAATGCACTAGGCAATACTGTTCAACAATACAAGTTTTATCAAGCAGAGTAATGTTACTGTTAGTTCTTCTCTGGCTAGTAATCTTAAGGATTAAAATATAAACCATGTTTTCACTCTGAGCATGGATTAAAGAACTGCTGTAGCCATTTCAGTTTAAGTGGAATTACTACAACATTCCATTGAGAAAAGAACAGAAAACACTTCTGAAATGCATCTAAAGGCTGGAATGCACAACAGGCGTTTTGCTCAGATGTCAGATAATTTACAGTCCACAAGAGACAACAATAGTTGACGAAAATCAGTCTGCAGATTTTGGCAGATTTCATAGTAAATCAATTGTTGTATGATGGACACTGACTGATTGATGCCATCCAGAGGATATCAAATCATGTTTTATATTTTGAGCCAATTTTAGAATACTTAGCATCGTATATGGCAGGTCATTCTTCCAGCATTGAATTGTTAAAAACAATAGATCACAAAGTTCTTAACGGGACACAAAATATTATTCACCTGCATCACCAAATATCAAAGGAATGACAAAAAAAAAAAACTGCAGGCTGAATCCTTGCACTGGCACCAGATAAACATACCTTTTGATACTCATGTGGCAATGCAGCATTTTAATAGCATAACCCAAGAAAAATCACACAGATAAATGATCAGTATGTCCCCGAGCCCTGCAGTGCTTTGCTTATTGGTCGCCGTTTGACTCACACATGTGAGAAAGGCCCACTGGGTAGAGTTAAGAGCACAATCATTCTAACCAGTAATGACAATAAACCATAGCTGAGCTAGAGTTAATAACAAGAACAACTTCAGTTTAGACAGCATCACCATCTCTAACCGTATGGAAAAGCAACTCTGTGTCTTGTCTACCCTTTCTAATTTAAGACGGTCATGTGCTGTAATGTGTTGCATAAACACGGTCAGTAACCTAACCTGCTTCCATTTCATTTAGTCTGCAAAACAGAACAATAGAGAGAAGTCAAAGAGCCTTGAAAGTGCACAGAGCTTAACTTCACAGACAGAGCTTAGACTAAGCCAGGACTAGGCCTGGGGCATTTAAGCAGCTTTTATAAACGCATCTAAAAGAAAAGAAAATTACTGGTTTGCATCTTGAAACAAAAACAATGTCGTAAAATAAAATGTCAGTGTGAGTTGCTTTCAGTTAAAAACCTCAAACATGCACAATTAAATATACAACAGGGGCTTATATTAACAGACAATGATTAAAAAAATAATATTACTGGTATATATTATTATATATATACATACATACACATACATACATACAGGAACCCGGTTATGTCGACGGCCTCAGGGGTTGCAAAAAAGCGCCGAGATAACCGAGGATCGAGAAAACCAAAAGCCAATACGGCGATTTATTTGAATATGGCGATTTGTTTGATGAAGCGATCGGCATGCTATAAAAATGTACACACACTGTATATGTTTGCTAACAACAAAAGGCATATGTGCACCAACTAACAGCAGAGATTTACCAGTATACAATAAAAAACACCTTTGATTCTCGATACAAACGTCTAATTATATTCTCTAACACTGCAAACAATTTCACTCACAGCGTAAACAGGCACAACCACACATAAACACATTCACTCATAACAGAGTAATTTCGCTCTGACTTTACTGACGGTTACTATGGTTTCTTTTCAAAGTTTAAAATGCTTTGTTGCTTTTTGCCTTTAACGATCTGCTTGAAAACAAATGCTTCTAAGTTTCTATCAGTAACGACATCTTTGTCGATGTCAATGTAATCTGGGAATTCCTGGACAGTGATGCGAACTCCTGTGCCTCTTCCAAGACGGCATCTGTAAGGCTTGATTTTTGCGCGAGTTCTTCTGCGGCTGGACGGCACTGCGCCACAAGAGTGAGTGAAGAGTCACCGTACAGACCGTGATGCACATGCACTGCGAACTCAGCGCATGCGCAGTGAACTCGGTACTATCATTAGTCAGGGGGATCGAGATAACCGATGAGAAGTGGCGACTTTGTCCCTCTTTTGTGCTCGAGATATCAGGGTTCGGCAACAAAAGAATCGACACAACCGATAAGAAAGTGCTAAGAAAAATAGGGAGTTTGGCAGTTCCACTTCAAAAACAGCGACATAACAGGGTTGGAGAGTTAAACGAGGTCGAGATAAGTGGGTTCCACGGTATATAAACACTAATATTGGCCAATAGCTTGACTGCATTCCTAACGCTAGGACTTTAATAATCTGATGTACTCGATGAAAGGTTAATTCAGCTTAAACTCTATAACTTGATATTCACCACATAGACTTTCACTCCATGCCTTTTAAACAAGTCGAAATCATTTTCACCAGCAATTGACAGAGGCTTTTCTGACAAAGCTTAAGTTGTTTTGAACTCGGAATATTCCTTTACACAGATGTCATTCTGTCTGCGTCATGCCGAACAAAAGCAGGTTGTGTAGAATAGAACCCAGAACAACTCAAATCAAACCATGCAACAAATTAAATCCCAAACGACACGCTCTGTAACCTGATAAGGCCAAGCATGAGCTTCAGGAGCTTAGATGCTTTTGGCAGACACCAATTTGTCTAGTTAGAAATATTTAGCCACAAAATGGTGTAACACATTCTTGTCTTCTTGTGTTAACCATATTTAAACCTTGGCTAAAATCAAAGGGATTGTTTTCAGCCTTGCAACAATGCAGTCTCTAAAGAATCTGGGCTGCCTAGGCGTAGTAATCCAATCTGTGAGAAATCCAGGGGAGGACATCTGTTCATTTTATGGCACAGCGGTGCCCTGCTGACATAACAGTGTTGGAGGAAATTAAACTAGAAGCTAAAGTAGACCCTCACTCTGAGGGGCCAATCAATCAAAACGAAGTAACCTTTTCTCAGGACACTCCACTTCTGTGACAGATATATTTCTATGTAAATATTAGTCATCAGCTATAGTGCTGTATATATCAGTGTTCAAAATTATTTTCAGAAAGATGTTTCTGAAATACAACAGTTACATCAAGACACAAGCTTTCCATCTTTCAAAAACAATTACCATATTTGCACTTTAAAGTTCATGGCCACAGAGACCAAACATTGGATAGAGGTCTGTGTGCATATAAGGAAAGATAATAAGGAATAATATTCCTTGAAGCAATATTAACTGAAGCTAATAATTATTTTCATTATATGGTCAATATAAAGATGTTAATTATAAAAAAATTAAATAAATGAAATGAAGTATCAAATATCTGTCGATATACACATAATACCAAAAAACGTAAAAGAATTAGTAATTTTGGAAAATAACTGAGATGGTACCAATATATCACATGTTGGCTCTATAAGACAAATTTCTCTCTACATTGAAGATGCGGTTTTATTAAACAGCCCAGTGTTTGCAAAATTATATTGTGTTTCTTGAAGCATTTTTCATGTGAAATGTCCAGTGACTGACGCTAAATTGAACACTATTTTCCCTGAAACAGTTCAACGTGACTATGAAAATATGATAATGGCAAATTTCATAATTTGAAATTAATAATTTAAAAATATATATAAAATGCAAAGGCATAAATATAAAGAATTGTTAAATGATTCACGGTGGTCAGTTGGAAAATGTATTGCATCGACTATAATGGATCAGATCTCATTCTAAAGACATTGCATATGCTGCACACTCTATAACTGAAGGGAACACGCATTATTTGAGAATAAACGCCTCTGTCCCGATCAGACAGTCTCAACTCAAGTGGTTGTTCTCTTTTAGAAACTCAGCAGTGAAAAGAACTTTGATAAAAGGTTCAAATATGAAATGCCCAAAAGTCGCTGTTTGGGTTTAAATAGGCCAGTGCTTAAGTGAAAATAAATCTTGTAATGCTAATTCCAGCAAGAGTTGCATGCATTATCCTGTATTGTAAATGCAAGAGTCCAGCGCTCTGTAAAGTCTCAAACAGGGGTGAAAATTATTCTTCATGCTCCTCCCAATTATTCTTTCACAATTTGAGCTGATGAATCTTTACATTGTCATCCAGTAATATGTCCATGATGTGTCTTCATACATGGTTGTTTAAGAAGTGAAAAGCTGCACACTCCATTAATGGTTAAAAGAACTGTCCCCAAACATATAACATGATAGAAACGCAATAATGATCCAATCATAGACTCTTAAGCATTTGACTGGGCAGAGACAAGAATTAAGAATTTAAAAAATCCAAACAGCACTATTAACATCAGTGATGATAAAACATCTTTTCCACATCAACATTTTCTACCAGACAGTCCATCACGATGGGATCATACAGCAACTGAAGATTATTTGGTCCAAGTACTTGAAAATATGGTGCCGTCACAGTTTCACAGGAAAGTGCTTGATAAAAATCAACCCAGTGATAGAATAAGACAGGACAGAAAGCAGGTCACCATCTGCTAGCCTTACCCAGAGTGCAATGCTCTCGAGGACAAGCAACAGAGTGGTTTGCCTCGTCGCAGTGACATTAAATCATCATCACTGTCGATATGTTTGGTAAAATAAAGTGCAATAATGACTCTTTTTTAAAAGTCACTTCATTTCATTGTCAGCCGGAAATGCCATCTATTAAAGATTGAATGCAGCTCACCATAATCAATCTCATTTGAAATACAAACTTTGCACACAAAAAAATTGTTTTCTTCCATTTTTCAACCTCAAGAGACAATTCTGGTCCTGTGTACATATGATCTCGGTTTAGATTATCCTGCCCTTTCAAGCCCCCCATTTCAAAACAAATCAAATGGTCAGCATCCGCACTTTATATAAAATGCATAGCCCCTGCTTCCTTATGTTACCATGGTAACTGGAATCGGGAAGAACGGGATACCGTTTCCTCCTCCTCTGAGCAATAAATTCCCACACATTCACCGCCCACACCTGTCTTCAGAATGAAGATGAGGAAAACACAAACGTCTACAACCGCTGCATTGAGGTTTATGATCAAAAACGGCAGCGGCTCAAAAAGTGCGATGGATTTTACAAAGCAGCAGAGTGTTTTTTCTCAAAAATCAGCTGCTTGAGGAATCACCTCAGCCCCTACAGGACACCATGATGGTTATTTGAGTTGAGCCGTTACGTGACAAACCACACAAAAAAGGACTGGTGTGAACTTGACAGGAAACAAGGACATAAAACAGCCAGGCATTCATCAAAACATTTCCTTGCACCTGTCCTTGTCCATGGTGTTTTACTAAGACTGTAAGCAACAATTACTCACTGACCTTAACCAGAGCAAGTAACACATCAGACGGGGAGCGGAGACTTCCAAGAAAACACTTACAATGCCAAGAACATGATTACATGCAGCAAGACTACTGATAGTAAATACTTGAAACCATAACAAAGCTCAGATGCTGGTGGCTTGAGAAGGTTCAATGTCTTTGTTGACACAACTATGTGGCTCTTTTCCAAAACCTTCTTGCATAGAAATGTCATGTGTGTTCAAAGGCTTTTTCAGTTTATAAAATCGGCCCCTGCTTTGCTCCAAATCTCTGTCTGTGCAAAGACAGAGGCGTAAAAACATTTAAGAGGGTAGACAGTCCTGCAGACTTCAATAAAATAAATAACTCATTTCGCTTTTAAAAACATGACTAGACCTTTTACATAATATCATGTTCTGTTGCCCAGAAATCATCAACAGATAAACAAGCATACGCAGTTTAAAAACAAAAATTATTTTCAGCACTGCAGAACTAAAAGAAACTTTCATTGAGCAGTTCTAACAGAACCTTTTTCTCCATTTTAATGATCTAAAGAACCTTTTGTACAATGAAAATCTTCCATGGAAGTTAAAGTTGTTTATGGAACCATTGATACCAGTAAATAACCATTATATTTTAAGAGTGTATAGAGTAAATCAAACAAATAACAATAACTCCACAAAAAGGATGCCTTTTGTGACCCCCATATTTGTGTTATTATAGTCAATTTTCTTCACAAACAGAATTTGAGGATGTCTTTTCGACCTGCTTTTTCAACTTCTTGTTAGACTAGTAACTATGCACATTATATTTTTACATATATACACACATACATAGATTATGCACATTATTTTATATATATATAAAATAATGTGCATAATCTGTTTTGTTTATTTGTATTTTTTGGAAGTCCAATCTGTTGATTTCTGGGCAACAGAACATGATATTATGTAAAAAAAAAAAAAAAGTCATATTTTAAAGATTATTAAGATATATATGTATCTTAATAATAAAAGGATACCATGATTACCATTAAAAACAATGATTTGAAGAAAGGCAACATTTATTTCCTATACATTTCTTTTTAGTTTGAGATGGCAGCCATTTCCTCGAACTTTTCAAATGTACTTGAAAAAATAAATTTTTCAGCGAAACGATCATAAAGACGGACAGCAGAGAGAAGGATCTTAACGACGGACAGCAGAGAAAAGCTCGTGCGCGTTACAGACTGGAGTTTCTCACCGCGCGCTCCGGATGGTGGCAATTACCTATTAACGAAAGAAATGCGTTTCAACCAACTCCGTAAAGTGGGATATTACACAACACGAGTCTTGCCAACCCAAGCTTGCGTTTTAAATCAAGTGTTTCTAACGCAAACGTTCAAAACTGCGAAAGCAGAGCGCGGTTCGTGGAGTAGCAAGTTGTCGCGCGCGCGCATCTCCAGTTCTCCGAGCTGTTTGTATAGTTTAAGCAACACATGTTGAGTGTTTTGAGCGTGGTTTTCTCAAGGCTGAATTAAAATGAACTTCCTACAGCAAGAAAACGCACTTTTGTTGCGCCGCCGCGTGCGTTTCTCCGGCAGTACTTGTGTGTATAACTATGCGAGATGATGGAGAGGTGTTGCGCCCGCACAACACAAAGATTTTCAACCTGCAATAAAAATCCACAGAATGACTATATTTCTCACCGGTTTAGTTGAAGGAAGCTTCAGAAGGCTCCTGTGATTCTGCTGCGCTGTTTTGGGAATGCTGTCCGGTTATTCTCTTGGTAAATTTACATTGCAGTGCTCTTTGGGTTTGCAAACAACCAAGACTCCGACGGATCTATAACTTTACCGTAATGTCCCACACACACTGTATCAGCGCAGCCGCGGTTACCGTAATATAGCGAGTGCGCGCGTGCACGTGACATCATTCACTCAAATCCTTATCTTTATAGTCTGATAACGTGATTGGTTTTGATTTTCATAACGTGATTGTAAAAATAGCGTTGACTTCCAAACAAGGCTGTAACTGATTAAAGGGAAAAGTAAAAACACTGAAAAACATATTGGTCAGATATATTTGGTGTAGTGTCTCCTTCAATGCCTATAGTGGTTGCAGAGCTGATTTCCAATGCATTTCAGACACAAATATCAACATTAATAATTAATAATCAACAATAGCTTCCATCGCTTTCTATATTATGCTACTTGTACTGCCATTTCCACCACATAAGAAAAAATAAAAATGCTTTAAATCCCAATTCTGAAAAGTAATAATTATGACATTACGAATAAAAATTATGACAAAGCCTACTAAATCAAATTTATTAACTAAAAAGCCAAAATTATGGCATACCAAGTCATAATTCTGAGATAAAATGATCTGAAATGACTTGATATGAAACATACTCTAATTATGCCATAACCATAAGTTATAATAATGACATAAAGGGAGGAGACTACGCAGTCTCCAGGCACGGACCAACAGACTGAAGGACAGCTTCATACCCCAAGCTGTCAGGGCATTGAACTCTCTCCCGACTCTGCCACCTCTCCCGTCTTCTGCACCAAGGACCTGATCTCTGAATCCCCCCCCCCCCCCACCCCCTACCCACCATCAGTTATTCTCTTATTCATCCACCTCATTATGTTGTCCTTGCATTTCTCTCCTATTACATTTGCACTGCCTTAATTTGTAATTTGCACTATTACTATTTACTATTGTTTGCACTATTTGCCATCGCCACTTTACCTCCATAACTCACTTTATCCATCTAGTTTAATTTTATTGTATTTTATCTTCATCTTCTGTTGTTGTTGTTGTTGTTGTTACTGTTACTGTTAAATTATTGTTGTTGTTAACTGTATTCGCCTTGGGTCTGAGAGTAACGGAATTTCAATTCTCTATATGTATGCACTGTATATATTGCAGAATTGACAATAAAGCTGACTTTGACTTTGACTTTGACTAAAAAGTCGAAATGATGACACAAGAAGTCAATTATGACATATTGTTCTGTAATTATGACATTCTAAGTCATTGTGAAATAAAAAGTCAAAATAATAACAAATGACATGCAAATTTTTAATTATTACATAAAGGTCATAATTATGACATTAGGAAGTTATCGTTATGAGAATACAAATTTAAATGGATTTTATACTGTATGTCATCATTTGAATAAACTGTCAATTTTTTTATATTACCTCAATTATTACATTATCAAGTCAAAATTATGAGATTAAATAATTAAAATGGCTTTCTATTGTCATAATTTCGATTTACTATGTCATAATTGTGAAACTTTTTTAAGTCATAACTTTGACTTTTTGTCACATTTACAGTTTACAAAAGCTTTTTTTCCCTTTTTTTATGTGGTGGAAATCTGCGGCAATCAAAGTGTTTTATCAAAGACAATAAAGAGTTGAATTCCTCTGTAATGTTCTGGAAAGGATGGTTGATGGCTTCGAGTGTCCTTGGAACAGGTGCCATAAATGATCCGTTCATCTAAATAACCTTGTGCACCTTAAAATACCTTAATCTGATATCATGCAATCTATTTGAGATTAAACAAATACACTCATGAGAATTTCTTCAGCTGTTCACGCCGTAGTAAGACAATCTTCCACAGGAGAGTAAAAGCATAGTCTGGACATGAAAGCAGCCCACATCAAATTCTGAAATAAACTCATGAGACACCAGCCCACACATTCTTTAAACAGAAGCATCTTGCCAACATAATGTTTATTTCAACGTCAGTAGACGCTAGCAAAAGGGAAAAAAACACAACTCTCAATGTCCTCATTTTCCCAGTGATGCATAAACTTTAATAATATTATATAAGCATGTCTCTATCATTGTGAGTGAAAGTTTGTGAGTGAAATGTAACTTTTTACCCAGGAATGAATACTGTTTGAGATGGAAAAAGATCATGGTGTGAAAATAGATATAGTTTACTTAACAGGAAAGCATATTTCTTCTAGTATTTTACTTTTAAATCTATTTAAGGGAAGGAATGAAGTGTCCCGCAGCTCAGCATTTTAAAAAATGTGATCAAGTGTTTGTAATAAGAGGTCGGCTATATGAATCTTTATTGGTTCTGATTCAAGTCGTACGGTTTCCAGTCTGTATTGACTCATTGCTCAGGGCAATAAAAACAATTATAAGGATCTTTAATGAGAACATTAATTTGCACATTCTTCCCACAAGAGCTGGATTACTGAATCTAGTGCAGTGTTGAGGGCCATTACACTTAAATGCCGATTGTTTTGTATTGTGAAAAAGGTTCCAGAAGCAATTCTGAAGTAATTTATTGGACACCTGCATATTTCATAAACTTGAGCTGTGCATTTCCTCACTGGATGACTGTTTGCTTCATCAAGATTCATTCATTTTTTCAGTCTGCTATTGAAAACAGTAGTGGATGTTTGTGAGTACAGTTTGGTTTCTTTGAAAAAAGGCCTACAAAAGCTACACAAATGGATGCAGCTTTCATTTACTAAACAAATGAGATTCATCCTAATATCCCATATCATTTCTGAAGAAAAAAGGGCTTTGTAAGGAATCAACGGTTTCCTTTTCTGAAAACAAATGTTAAATGTGTTGATTCTGCAGGCACATTACAAATACCGAGTGAAAATAAACAAGATTCATTACTCATGCAGCATCTTTCAACCTCTCTAAGGATAGAGGCATTTATAAATGTCACATGCAGGCTTTTGAGTTTAAATGAAATGAATATCAATGCATTCTCACAGCTCCTCATCACATCTGATCTGCTCTGTAGCTGCTCCGATGTTTTTCTTTTTTTCTCTTTTTTCAAGAGCACTGCATTGCACCAGTGAAATCTGGACTGTTTATTTTGCGTCTGTAACGTTCATTAACAATGTTATATCAGACATAGTAACGGTTATTCTGTGCAGAAAATAAATTGGAGATGAGAATATCTGTTGACCAGTAAGTTGAGTCTCACATTTTAAAATTGCTGGATTCAAAGCTTTAGCTCCTATGGAGGACAGATGAGAGGGTGAAGATGAAAGGAAAACACAATGGCTCTCCTTTACTTAACAGGACATTTCCTGGCAAAACTTGGCATTTATCAATATGGACGTGAGCGGTGGCTACGATCAAATCTCATATCAAGTTTTTGAGTTAGCATGAACTTATGTGAATGAAAGCATATGAAGCCAGACAAGCACATATTCATAATCTAAAAATGTGTTGCCATTGGTAAAATATTCAATTGAGAGTGTGTCATATAGCCTTTTCACAATGTTAAAAAAGCATGTTCTTATATTAAATACTATAAGGTATTAACAGGTGTTTTTGGTGTAAGGTCAGTTTCTGTTTCATGATATTACTTCCTCTTCTTGGCCGGGTCACGTGTCTCGATTACAGTGTCTACAAACTGAAGGTAGGAAAGCATTAAGGCATGTCCGAATCCAGTGTTAGCGTCGCTTCCTGACTTCTGAGATCCCTTCACCTGATCGATTTTTGAAGGCAGCATAAACATATGCTTCACTGCCTTTCGTATCCCACAATCCTGGGTTGTTCCAGTCTGTGAAAGTTGAGCAAAAAATAAGGGAAGAAGGCATCTGAAAGTTGCAGTTGGTGGTCAGTTTGTGTGTAAAGGTTGGTTTTTGACCAACGTTTTCCACGTTTGATGTAATTTCTAGCGAGAAATTACTATTGTAGTAATTAAATGTTAGCTTAGTTTTCACCAAAGCTTGCTGTATTTTGCTGTAGAACATTAAATTGTTACGCCGCCCCAGAAGTCAGTCTGAGATTAGTGTCGTCAGTTGCCTTCATACACAAACTCTTCCTGCAAAGTCATTGACAGATGGGTCACTGCCTATATTTTTGGACGCAGCCCATGTTAGAAATTTGGTGCGTGACGTTTAAATGACGATTGCTTTCAGCCGCCACATTTATCATCATCCAATCGTTCATAAAATCGTTCTAGCTCAAATAGTAGAGTATGGTGCTTGCAACTCCAAGGTCATGGGTTCGATTCCCAGGGAAAGCAAGAACTGATCAGAATGTCAATGTGTTCCTTGAATGCAATGCAAGTTCTTTGAATAAAAGCGTCTGCCAAATGCATAAAAATGTTTTTTAAAAACATTTCATGGATCACACATGAACCCTGTCGTAAGATGATTTCTGCACTGGATCTGTGCTGGTTTCTGCGTTACATTAATAAATGAGTCCTAATGATTCAACAGTTCTAACAAGACTGCAAAACGACTGTCGTTTAATTCTACCACCTACACACATCTGTATGGATTACCCATAGATCTGAGTTGAGAGATGCCAGCTAGATCAATCAGAACATGTCAAGACTGTGCTTTGTTCACTTTGCTACTCTGTTGTCAAGGATAGTGTTGATTCGAGAGCTGTTATTGGTGGGATGGGTGTTCCTTCACATTGATTAAACCAGATATAGACAGCGAGTTCCTATATGAAGACCCATGGCTCACAAACTTAGTCCAGAATGGACTAAATCAATGGCTATTATTGTGCACTATGCTGATCTCCTTTTGATCCCCTTTCAGTTCTCCACTCATCTAGAACAAACCCAACTTAATTCGATATTAAACTGACCTGAGCTAATGTTAATTTTGAGTTTGGTCTTTATGATAATAACATTACATACATTACAGGACCCAAATGATGAAAACATTTCTTTTAAATGCACGTGAGTGATTGTTATAGGGATAGTTCGATTAAACTTTTACAATCATTGTCATTTCATTGGACTATACACATTTAAATGTTACACAACTTCCAGTTTTACCTATTTATTGACTAAATTACCATATTGAAAGCGTAGACAGCCTCTTTTAAGTTATAAACATGCCTTTTAAACACACAAACTAAATTGCTGAGTGAAGCCACTAATGAACACTAATTTTCTCCTCGTCGAAAGAAGAAAACCCAGGTTTATCATAAATTATGACCATAGCTTTAAAGAAGATTTTTTTACAGAGTTCATTGTGACAGAATGTTTTTTTATGTTTAAATGCTGAGAGAACTTCAAATACACTCAGAGAATTTTTATAACCTATTCAGGTTCACAACTGGAAATGAAAAGCTTGAAGTTTAATTGAATGCATGACTCAACATTAAATGGTACAATAAAAGCATTGAACATAAATGTGTGGCAATAAATCAACTTTTAAAAAAGGTCCAAGAGTGCAGCTTGGGTTAACTTTTGTATTGTAATTGTGAATGTGCAAATATTTTCCCTATAGTGGTTCAACATCTTGTCACTGCATGGCACAGTGTCATCAAAGTGTCCACAGTGTCGTTATTTTCCCCTACAAGGTTCATAGAATACTTTAATGTTACTCTATACAAATGTAACCATTTAAGAGTAGACAAAGTACAACGCTGTCCCTTTAAGGATGCTGCCGAATTTATTCTAATAGCGTATAAGGTTATGTAAAATACATAAATATTTGTATTTAAAGACAAAAAATCCGTTCATTCCCACCACCTCTTCCAAAAAATTATTATTTACAGTTTCCAAATGCTATGAAGACTTAGGGTCCAGGCTAAAACGCATCTGTAATGAGATTTTAAAAATGAATCCATTTGAATGTCTAAGTGCAGCTCTTAAATAGATTTAGTCATATCTGAGATCTCTCTAGAAAAAGAAATATAGCAACAGATTGTTTTTTCTGTATTGTGACATAAAAGAGACAGGACGTAGCTCTATCCATTTGTTGTTGATCGGATAAATAATTTGAGAAGTTTGGCATGTGTCACCAGAGATAAGGCATTTTATCAGAAGGTCAAGTTGATTAATGATTATGAGCTCAAATATAAATAAATGAAAAATAGCATGATGAGAAGTTGATAAGAAAACAAGGTGGATTTAGACTATATATATATAGGGTAAATATTAATTTCAATTTCACTTAAGAAATTAAATGTGTTTATTTTCATGTGTTTATTTAATTGCTGAATAAAAAAAATTAACAAATTCTCTAAATAAATTATACTTTTGAATGATAGATGGATGGATGGATGGATGGAGAAGAACGGTAAATGAAAGAGATGCTCGTTCCATGCAGTCACTCTTAGGTGCAGAAGATTAGAACTCTTGCATTGGCCTGAGTGTTAAAATGCCCTGGAGCTCTCGCTCTGTCGAGACAGGTCTTGCATTTTAATACCCAGGTCACGGATCTGTTCAGTCCAAGAAATGTCAGGTTTTTACTGGAAGCCTTTAACACCTGACATTTTTATTGCAGGTTTTAAAAAAAGTTTCCTTTTAGCCCAGTGTTGGAAAAAAATCTCTGAAAGGAAGCTCAGAAAAGTTGACAGTTTCATCTCACTGTGGGGGACACTGAATGTCACTGTCTGGCAGAACAATCCCAAGTTCTCACACATCTGATAAAACTCAAGAATCATATTTTCATTGTTGTTAGAATCACTGTCTCTTATTTCATAGTCATGAAGGTGTTTGACTTTTACAAATTACTTTTGCTGAAAGATTCATTTATTCATGGTCCTCAAATGGTGTCTGTGAGTGTGTGTACATGTTTATAATCCAATCTTCTGGGCTGCAGTTTCCAAAAAGACAAACTATGGTCACGAGTGCCGTAGTTACAATCATAGTTCAACGATTTGACATTTCCCGAAACCATAGTTTCAATGAACATTTGCAAACTTTAACCCATTAATAGATCCAGAACTGGTACTACCCTACCGTTAACAGATCCAGTACCGGTACTACCCTACCGTTAACAGATCCAGTACCGGTACTACCCTACCGTTAACAGATCCAGTACCGGTACTACCCTACCGTTAACAGATCCAGTACCGGTACTACCCTACCGTTAACAGATCCAGTACCGGTACTACCCTACCGTTAACAGATCCAGTACCGGTACTACCCTACCGTTAACAGATCCAGTACCGGTACTACCCTACCGTTAACAGATCAAGTACCGGTACTACCCTACCGTTAACAGATCAAGTACCGGTACTACCCTACCGTTAACAGATCAAGTACCGGTACTACCCTACCGTTAACAGATCAAGTACCGGTACTACCCTACCGTTAACAGATCCAGTACCGGTACTACCCTACCGTTAACAGATCCAGTACCGGTACTACCCTACCGTTAACAGATCAAGTACCGGTACTACCCTACCGTTAACAGATCCAGTACCGGTACTACCCTACCGTTAACAGATCCAGTACCGGTACTACCCTACCGTTAACAGATCAAGTACCGGTACTACCCTACCGTTAACAGATCCAGTACCGGTACTACCCTACCGTTAACAGATCCAGTACCGGTACTATCCTACCGTTAACAGATCAAGTACCGGTACTACCCTACCATTAACAGATCAAGTACCAACAGATCCAGTACAGGTACTACCCTACCGTTAACAGATCCAGTACCAGTACTACCCTACCGTTAACAGATCAAGTACCAACAGATCCAGTACAGGTACTACCCTACCCTTAACAGATCCAGTACCGGTACTACCCTACCGTTAACAGATCCAGTACCAGTACTACCCTACCATTAACAGATCAAGTACCAACAGATCCAGTACAGGTACTACCCTCCCCTTAACAGATCCAGTACCGGTACTACCCTACCGTTAACAGATCCAGTACCAGTACTACCCTACCATTAACAGATCAAGTACCAACAGATCCAGTACCATCACTACCCTACCCTTAACAGATCCAGTACCAGTACTACCCTACCATTAACAGATCAAGTACCAACAGATCCAGTACAGGTACTACCCTACCGTTAACAGATCCAGTACCGGTACTACCCTACCGTTAACAGATCATGTACCAGTACTACCCTACCGTTAACAGATCCAGTACCGGTACTACCCTACCGTTAACAGATCATGTACCAGTACTACCCTACCATTAATAGACCCAATACCAGTACATTAATAGATCAGTTGGGCACAATAAGCAATCTAACATTATGTACATTATATATCTTTCATCCCAATTAAATATACAATCTTTAAAAAAAGGTGCATGCATGAGACCAAGAAATATAATTTAAAGACTCATATGAAGATTCAACCCCGTCAAAACAGGTTGTCAGTCTTCATAATTGATCCTTCCTCTGGTTTAATTGTTCTCATAAATTACAGCTGGGATAAAAGCTCTAATTAGAAGGCAATTAAATCAGTAGGTAGTGTGATCTGTGGTGACAAATTGCACGTAGCCCTTGTGCTCTGGTCTAGCAGGTGGTTTCAGCAAGCAGAGTTGTCAGCAATAATGAGAAACGCGGGATGGATTGGAGGCTTTGGAAATCATCGACTGTGGCGGTGCTGTGCACAACAGCAGGGGCACAGGGCTTTCTAGCCATAGCCTGCGGCTCTTTTTCAATGTATAAAGCACTGAGACGTGTGGGAGGAAGGAGGAACAGGAGTGGGAGTATTAACTTTAGACGACACAACAGAGAAAATGAGGACAGTTCTGAAGAGAAAGGAGGAAGGGAGGAGAGTGAAATTGTAGCTTTCAGGCTAAAACGTTAATGATTTGTGTGGCTAAATGAGGCTGAAATTAAGGCAGCCTCTGATGCCAGTTAGAGTGAATGAAAGTATGAAGAAGAAAGATCTGTGCAGAGGAAAGCAATCAGGAACACAACATACTAATCTACAGCTTTAGATTAAAAAATGGAAAAGTGGTGGGCAACATGCAATAGTTGGAGAGGTAAACAGCTGACAGTTTGATGTTTTTAGACACACACCACACCTTTTACAGACCTCCTCACACACACACACACACACACACACACACACACAAACGTTTTAACAGTAAAGATTTGGGACCATTAGTTTGTAATGTTTTTGAAAGAAGTCTCTTATGCTCAACAAAGCTGCACTTATTTGTACAAAGAAATACAGTAAAAATTGACATGTTGTGAAATGAAGTTAAAATAAACATTTCTTAATTCAATATATTCAAAGTCATTTATACCTGTTATGCGAAGCTGAATTTACAGCAGTTTACTCCAGTTTACTACTCATTACTCCAGTTTTCAGTGTCACATGAGCCTTCAAAATTCATTCAGAAATCTATTCAAGTCCAGGAAAGCATTAAAAAGCATTTGAAATAGAAATATTTAATATTATAATTACATTCCTTCAGAATGGTTTTGTCACATTTGATAAATCTAATGCATAGATAGATCAACAGTAAAAATTGATTATCATCAGACATCAGACAGCAAACAGCTGCTTATTTTTCTTCTCTCCTGTAAGCCTGAAGCATTGAATTTATTAATACTGATTAAAGGAGTCAGACACATCAACAAATCTCTCCAGACCTCTTTCTAGCACCAGCAAAAAGGAATAAACAGTTAATTCATACAGTTTCACACACTTCTGACTGACTCCATGAGGCGTATTCATTTAAGGAAGCTATTAAAGGGGCACTACGTAACTTTTCTTGTTCAAATGTAACCACATTTAAATAAAGGGTCAATACATCATCAGTCCTTCTTCAAAAGTACATCCTGTCTCACTATGGTAAACCTGTTAAATATAACTGTTGGTTTATAAAAGATATAAAAGATATATATATCTTTTATAAACCAACACTTCATATCCCTTACAACATTTCATATCCCTCAGTTCTCGCGATCTCCAAAAAGCCAAGCCAATGTTGATTCTTGTTTTATTACGAGCTCTGTCTCGTTCTCTTTCCTCCAGCACTCTCCTCTATTCGGCTGTCCCATATCAATCTTTCTCACTCATTGTGACAGCTAACCTCTGCCACTCACACACCAGACACACGTCAAAGTAGCCGGAGCAACTATTCTCTATTTATGAACGTTCTCAATTTCCTGTAAAACCATATATATATATATACAAAATATATTATAAAACTATTAAAAAAATATTTATTAAAAAAATATTTATTATAAAACAAGAATCAACATTGGCTTGGCTTTTTGGAGACGGCGAGAACTGAGGGATATGAAATGTTGTAAAAGTGAAGGAGAAGGTGTTTTATTACTCAACAGGTGAGTAAGGTATTTTATTACACACGTAAATTGCCATAACTAGAGTTGATTGTTAAGCATTATCTATTGTGAAGGCTCATTACATTATGGATGATGTAGAGCTGTGCTGGAATTTATTTTTGTCTATTAACGGGTAAAGCCACAGTAACATCTTCAGCTTGTCAGCTTGAGATCCTTTCCATCTGAACTGGTTACATGTCTATTAAGCTCTGTAATGAAGGTTTTCTGACCAGTAGGATAATCTCTATCTCTCTTAGTTATAAGAAAGAACCATATTCTTCTGGAAAATGTAATTTAGTTTTGAGATAACTCAATGATTACTCAAGCAGGAACTCAACTAATTATAATTCCTACTCACCTTTAAAATGTATCATACAATTAAAAGTTTAATATTCTCTTGATATTATGTTTTTCTGCATTTTGATTTGTTTATTGTTCGAGGAAAGAACAGTTTATAATGCACTCTTAAAAGCACAGTCGTGACGGACTGAAGGAGATCAGACACAGGAGCAAAGGCAGGTGAAGTGAAGCGATGCTGCATGACACAGGCAGACAGAACTGCATTTGTGTGGGCATTCGCTTTCTGTCTGTTCTATAGGAGACAGGCGAGCTGTGGGCGAGATGTATGTAGGGAGGTACAAAGAATTCTTTGCCATCAATTACAAGATGTTTCATTTCATGGCCTGGATTGATAAAGGAAGGTGACAGCAGTTAAAGTGATGAAATCCCTTTGAAAAGCAGCAGTGAAACATGGGGAAATTAATGCACTGTTGTGGCTGCTAAATCTCCAAGGAAAGACCTGCTTGAAGAGGCTTGAAGAAAGCTTTCCTGTGATGTATTTGTTATTGAATTGTGATTTTTATTCTATTGCATCACATTTTTAATCCATTTTTAATGTATGATTTTCTCACTGCTCTTGCTAAAGTCAGAGGCACATGGTATTAGAAGTGAAATTCACATTCAAGACAGCATTTGTTTATATTGTAAAAAAATCATCATTGATATAATAGTTTCAGTCTGTTTTATTATCTTTTATATGTACACTATAGCACACCAGATGGTTAACTGCTACCAAATATGGATGAAAAGCCACAAGTGTCAAATTTCCAAAAGGGCTGTAGAAAGTGAGACAGAAGATTTTTCAAAAGTGTATCTGCTCTTAAATTCATAATTCATCCAACAACAACGAAAAAAATCAATATTCTGTCGTCACAACATCACTCATGTTGTTCCAAACCTGTAGGACTCTCAGTCTTCTGTGAAACACAATGACATCTTTCTGAAGAATGTTTGACTTACATATATGGACAAAAAATATATTCTTTTATGTTCCACAGAAGAAATATAAGTCAAACAGGTTCAAAATTGCATAAGGGTGGATAAATGGCAGACGTTTCATTTTTGGGTGAACTATCCCAACGAACTTTCATTCTTTATTAGTCTTCACTTTAAAAAAGTTGGGCATTTGCAACAAAGGAAAGATGGAAAATATTCGCCAACACATTATGGAGCCACATTAATCACCTGTGTTTAATCATGGGGTGTTTAAACAATTACATGCTCAAGGAAAAATCTCTGGAGATGAAGAAGTCATATCCCAGTCTCTGAACAATCGCCTCTAATATGACAGCAGTAATGTGATGATGTCACCAAGAGCAAGATTTAATGAAAGAGGCCAGAGAAAATGTCTACTGCTAGAGGAAGGGCCGCATCTACACAAGCCTTTGAAACAGAATCATGTTCCCAGTCGCTTTGTTGAGAGTTAAATGTCACAGATGAGCTGCACGTTCCCTCAATGCTCCCTTGTCTCTGGGGTAGACGATGACGACCATGTGATCTTGCACTTTTGTGCATTTCCCACTGTCTCCTCAGCAGCCTCCAAAGAATTAACACGAATGAGATCAAACCAGATTCTTATGCAAATTACTTTTTAGGAGTCACAGAGGATTTATGGGATGGCTGCACAGATAAACGCTCACTTTGTTGCTAAATGCTTTATTAAATTGTTTATTTTGCGATAATGACTGTACGCTATCCTTCTCACTACATGACTATTCAAAAAACTAAATGGACATGAAACACTAATTTGAGTTCAAATTAATTAAAAAGTTTACCTGCTTGTTTTCATGCTTCCATTATGAAAAATATAGTCCAAATTTGGCATCTGGCATGAGGGTGGGGCAACCTGTCACTCACATGGGGTTGACCAATAGCAAACCACAACCATCCAATTAAACCCTAATGGACAAAATCAAGTCCCACCCTACATTGTTTCTTATTTGAGAAGATGTTTTACTTGAATACTTTAACATTTTATCAAGTGAAATAATTTGCATTATGTCCTATTTGTTTAATTATGCACTATATACATATTCAGAATGAGTGCTATTTGGGTGTATTTAGTTGGAGACCCAATTTCAAGGGTTGACTCAAGTCTCAGATACATTGTTACACACATATATACACGTGTGTTTGAATAGGCTGCCAGTGCATTGATCTATGGCATTCATACCAATAAATAAAGCAGTGTAAAAAGCTCTGACTCAGATAACGTTTTGATCTTTCTGCCATCCGTCTTAGTAAAAGTCCTGCAAAGATCAAACATCCCTTGGATACAACTTGAGCTGTATGTAAATTTGTTTCGAGTAGCTGGATGTCTATTTCGATTACAATACCCAGACTGTCAGTCTTAACTGAGAGATCTGTTCCATCCATTCTAATTGAGCTCTCGTTGAATGACAGCTTAATTAAAGGACTGACATACTCTGTCAAACCCATTCCATGAAAATTATGAGGATGAGAGAGGAAACAACAGTGTTGTTAGTCTTTGTTAACTGTGAGTGAAATCCCTCAAGTGAATATTTCTGCTTAAAAAAATGTGTCCCATTGTTTGCAATTTAATTTTGTATGGTTCTACAGACTGGTTTCAACTAACTTTTGTTTGTTGACAGTAAATCTGCTCTGAAAGAACAGATTAAGGGGTTGGGGGTCTTTTGGGGATTTTTTATGAATTAATTAAAAACTGTCAGATAAAAATATAAAAACATTTTTTTTATAATTATAGACATTTCAGGTAAAAGAGGATGCCTTTACTTTGAAGAAACACCACTGAATGCAATACATGTCATTTTGAGCTCCTTTAAAGTTGGCATGAAATGGAAATCTATTTTCTAAATGCCTGTTTATGATCTTATTGTCAATTGTTCTTCTATGCATACGTTTCCATTCTTCCAAAAAATGACCTAGTAAATTTAAATGAAGATATCAAAATCCAAACTTCCAGTGAAAACTAAAGACTAGTCCAAACACTATCCCTTTCTTACAAGCTCTCATTCAGATTTGCCTCCATCCAATCAACATCCGATAGAAATAACCCAGGCTCTTCCTAAAGTTGCTTTTTCGAGAATCAGTTTCACTTTGACGCAACAAAATAGAGTTAAAGTCGCTACTTTTCCATTTAATGGAATAGCTTTGATAAGCAGAATACACCGTGCTCTGAGTGTCAAGTCACACTGAGGACAGTGTCAAAAGTCTTTTCCTCCGAGAGAGGTTTTGGAATATGTACATTAGCCAGCTGTTCACGTCCTCCATCTCTGGCCATCTGTGCTAAAGGCTGAAATGAACATCCACATGGGAACCACGATAATAAGAGAGGCGATGTACTCAAAGTCAAGTCACCAGAAAATACGACCTGCCTAAAGGGCACAAAAAGTCTGCAAACCTCAGACAAAAGCTTAGTGCACGACCGCTGTTGTGCAAATTCAGGGACGTAGAGCAATCAAAATGTCTATATAGTACCGTATATAAGATGAGATGTTGCATACACACATGCAAACAGCAACGGGCTTCCTTGGATGCTTTTAAAGACACTGATCAGAGAGATTATAGAGAGTTATATAAATTGCACTCATGTGCAGCCTAACACTACTTTAATTCTATCTATTTCAATTAAAAAACACAAGTTCAGTCACTGCATTAAAGTATAATAAAACTACATTATTGAAATGTATATTGATATAATACATAATGAAGCTGAAACTGATTAAATTATTTTGATGAGTTTGAAACAATGGAAAATATTTCTTACCATACTAATTTCAGTTCTTATAGTGAACTGATTCCCAAAGATAAAAACAAAAATATAATTAAGGTAATCCAATGCAGCTTTGCTTGTTTATTACCAACACTATGAAAGAGGGGTGATCTATAAGAGAAAAACTAATTCTGAATATTAGAATATCAAAATTAAGATGGATCTAGCATCGAGCGGGCTCAGCCTTAGATATATGACATGAAAAAGATTTTCTTCATTGAATTAGCTCCATCTCAGTAGGACTTAGTGTCCCCTTCGTGTCTCAGCTGTTTTTGAACTCAATGGGGGAGAGGAGAGAGCGGACAGAGTACGGGGAGCAGCTGTAAGGCAGCTCCGATTATTCTGCCAGTTACGGCAGTGACAGAGCGGCTCTGCACCTGTTTTTCAGGATGTAGTGCACAGGCAGCTGGGAGCAAAATGACCCCTGACCAAATGTCTGCACCGCTGAGATGGAGCCGGGCTCAGGGCACAGGTTTGTTGCCATGGCAGTGCACCTAGTTTGCCTGAAGAGATGCTTTACCAAAAATGAGGAGGTGGAACAGAGGAAATAAAAAGGCGAATCTCACAAAACAAACACATTTTCACGTACATACCTTGGGGAAAGACTGCCATATAGATAGTTTTTATATTATCTCATAATTTGCCAGTAGGAATATTAGGCTGCTGTCACTTTAAGACCTGATGCACAGATCCATTACACTGTTACATGTGTTTTCTTTCTCAACTGTTTACAAGCACAACATTTTTTTTTACCAGATGGCTTTATGTGCACACACTTTTAGGTGATGTTTTAAAACTGAAATTTGTATATATATGAATGATCGCATTACACGCCACTGCTGAAATCCAGGCAAAATGTAAAAGTAGGACCTTTTTTACGATCTAGGTTAGATTGCACATGCTAGTATACACAATGAGTGCAATTTATATCATTCAAATCTCACTTAGGTTTAACAGATGTCTTTAAAGGGTGATTTCAGTGACTTTAATCATGGCATGGTTGTTGCTGCCAGATGGGCTGGTCTGAGTATTTCAGAAACGAATGATTTAATGGGATTTCCACACACAATCATGTCTAGGTTTTACAGAGAATGGTCTGGAAAAGAGAAAATATCCTGAAAGCATCACTTCTGTGGGTGAAAATGTCTTGTTGATGTGAGAGATCAGAGGAGAACGGCCAGACTGGTTTGAGCTGATAGAAAGACAACAGTAACTCAAATAACCGAGGTCTGCAGAAGAGCATCTCTGAACACACAACACATCAAACCTTGAAGCAGACGGGCTTCAGCAGCAGAAGACACTCCTGTCAGCTGAGAACGGGAAACTGAAGCTACAATTCACACAGGCACATCAAAATTGGACAGTAGAAGATAGGGAAAAAATTGCTTGGTCTGATGCGTCTCAATTTCTGCTGCAACATTCAGGTGTTAGGGTCCGAATTTGGCAGAAACGACACAAAAGCTTGGATCCATCCACAGTTCAGTCTGCTTGAGGTGTAATGGTGTGGAGGATATTTTCTTTGGTACCAACTGAGCATCATTTAAATGCCACAGTCTATCTGGGGACTGATGCTGGCCATGTCCATCCCTTTATGGTCACAGCGTACCATCTTCCAGCAGGAACACGCGGCATGACATGAAGCTCAAATCATCTCAAACTGGTTTCTAGAACATGACAGTGAGTTCACTAAACTCAAACGACCTCCACAGTCACCAGATCTCAATCCAATACAGCAGCTTTGAGATCAAAGTCAAAGTCAAAGTCAGCTTTATTGTCAATTCTGCAATATATACAGCACATACATACAGAGAATTGAAATTCTGTAACTCTCAGACCCAAGGTGCAACCAGGTTACATTAACAGTAACAACAGCAACAAAATATATATATATCAACAACACCAAAAATATATATATATATATAAAAATAAATAAATAATAATAGATAAAATAAAATAGATTAAGGAAATAAAGAGATAAAGTCGCGATGGTAAAGACAGTGCAAACAATAGTAGGGGGGGGGGGGGGGGGGGGGGGGGTCAGGTGCATGGGGCAAAAGAGAGGAAAAGGGGCAGAGACGGGAGGGAGTTCAATGCCCTGACAGCTTGGGGAATGAAGCTGTTCTTCAGTCGGCTGGTCCTTGCCTGGAGACTGCGTAGTCTCCTCCCTGATGGCAGCAGACTGAAGAGGCTCTGGGATGGGTGGGAGGGGTCTCTCGCAATGATGAGGGCTTTGCGGGAGAGGCGGGAGTTATAAATATCCTGGAGGGGTGGGAGAGAGACACCAACGATCTTCTCAGCTGCTCTCACTATGCGCTGAAGTGCTTTTCGG
This sequence comes from Rhodeus uyekii, assembly GCA_037043235.1. NCBI lineage: Eukaryota > Metazoa > Chordata > Actinopteri > Cypriniformes > Acheilognathidae > Rhodeus > Rhodeus uyekii. Next base: position 4,373,605 of record JAWRVZ010000024.1, on the reverse strand, counting down.
CAGGATGTGTTGCAGGCGCCGTACCACACAGTGATGCAGCTGGTCAGAATGCTCTCGATGGTGCCTCTGTAGAAGGTGTGCATGATGGGGGCTGGGACTCCGGCTCTTCTCAGCCTGCGGAGAAAGTAGAGTCGCTGCTGTGCTTTCTTGGTCAGTGCTGTGGTGTTGGTGGTCCAGGAGAGGTCTTCTGTGATATGCACACCCAGAAATTTGGTACTCCTCACTCTTTCCACGGTCGCACCGTTGATAGTCAGAGGAGGGTGCTGGGTGTGCATTCTCCTGAAGTCAACAACAATCTCCTTCGTCTTCTCCACGTTCAGAGAGAGATTGTTGTCGCCGCACCACCTGACCAGGTGGCTCACCTCACTCCTGAAGTTTGTCTCATCGCCGTTGGTGATGAGACCAACTACAGTCGTGTCATCCGCAAACTTGATGAAGAGATTGCTGTTGTGTATGGGTGTGCAGTCATGGGTCAGCAGAGTGAAGAGGAGGGGGCTCAACACACAACCCTGAGGGGCTCCAGTGTTCATAATGATGGAGCTGGATGTGTTACTGCCGACCCGTACTGCCTGAGGTCTTCCCGTCAGGAAGTCCAGCAGATGTGCAGAACGCAAGATTCATATCACAGAGAAATCTGCTGTCATGTCAATATGGACCAAAATCTCTGATGAATGTTTCCAGCACCTTGTTGAATCTATGCCATGAAGAATTAAGGCATTGTGTTCAAAAATCTGAAGGCAAAAGGCATGTGTGTGTAAAAAATAAAATGGTATAAGCCCAGACACATTATGGTAATGAGGATTCTCAGTAAAAACATTCACTTATATAACATTGGATTACTGAATACTTGACAAGTAAATCCAATTACCGTAATTCAGGTATTTTAAAAGTGGTATTATGAAATGTACAACATAAACAAATGACTAATTTATCAGCATGGCATGGTAAATCAGTTTGATAAAGGGGTGTGTTGACTTTCCATGAGGTTTAATCATATCAGTGTAATGTTTTCTTTATTAACAGGGCAATTTGACCTGAAATTAATTTTTTTGTTTTGTTTTTAGAACAGACTCCTGCTGGATTCTTCTCATCAATGGCTAAAATTAAAATAAAAGGACAAAAGGAGAATAGCTTTTGTGACAACACAGGCAATTCATGAACAGCACAGAAAGATATATTTGTGCTGTTAAAAATTTGTGAAGCAGATTGAAAATAATCAGTTCATCTGAATTTTATTCCATATGATTTGCTGCCATGAATTGAATGCCTATTCATTAGACATTGAACAAAACTGCCATCTAGAGTTGAAATTGAATATCCAGCACACAGACAGAAAGATCAGACTTATTACAATTATTCAGTACATTAGAAAATGGCTGGAGATACTGGCAAAAAATATCTATCAAAAGAAAACGCGGATTCTCATTAAAAAACAAGCTTCGTGTTGGAAAAACTCAGTGTTTATATTAAATTCATTGTAGACTGAAATAAGAATAGAGGATTCAGAAAATCGACTCTGAATCTTTTGGAATTTTACATTGTCCCATCCTGGATCAAATGCTTTTTAAACAATTGTAAAAGATTATTGACAAATGTCTCCTGGCCTTTTTTTCTTTCTTTTTTTTGAGTGTACATGAAAATACAGTGCATATTTATATTTAACTTAATATAAAAATACAAAATAATTTACCTAAAATTATCAAAGTTAATCCTAAAAAACAGAAACAGAGTGAAAAAAGGTTGAAAAACATTAAAAGCTGTGCAAGATTGTTTTGAAAAGAAAAAAAACTACTCCACATTATATATAAATGGGTATACAAAGTGTATATTTGGAAGGGAAATAGAGTTTAAAAAGGCTCAGATATGCCTATGTTACCCGTTAAAAATCAGAGGATCATTATAGGCCATTTTTAAGACCTCATGATACGGAATGATGTTTTGTGTAAAAGTGATTTGTGTTGCTTAATATAATAAAAAGTGTCATAAAGGCGCAAACACAGTCTAGTCTGCCGTGGTCTTGGTAAATATATCACAGATGCTGAGCTGAGTTTTAGAAACCGCCAGTGCCGGATACAAGGGCTCAGTGAACTTCTGCTCGAAACTGTACAGCAAAGAAAGCGCTCCTTCCCTGGCCACGCTATAAAAAGACAAGCGGCCCTCTTTAAAATCCAGCAACACCCCGACCTTCCAAAGTTCAGCTGCACACACGGGTGAAGCCACCTTATCGTGCAGAACTTCCACCTTGCCCTTCTCATAAACTAAACACCAAGAATTGGGGTAAAAGCCAATGCGGCATGAGTCCTTTTGCCCCTTTCTGCCTATCTGTCCATCACAGACGCCCACCTTCCAGCGGCCCTCATCCAGAGAGACCTCCACCTCCCAGTAGCAGCAGCCGTCGTCTACAGCACGAGCGCCCAGCACCTGTGGGAAAACACTGAAGCGTGTCTCCTGCTCGGTGCAGTCCTGCTGCGTCTCGCTGTACCGCACCGTACGGTTCTCATCCGACAGCAGCAGCTTTGGGTGGGCGGTGTCAGGATTCAGAGCTGGGCTTATCCCATCTGCGGACAGAAACATCAGGCGTCAGACATAGTGTGTGTGTGTGTGTGTGTGTGTGTGTGTGTGTGTGTGTGTGTGTGTGTGTGTGTGTGTGTGTGTGTGTGTGTGTGTGTGTGTCTCACTACAAGGGTCACACTTTAGGGTTCAATTCTTACTATTCACTCCTAGTGCTTATGATTAATAGTAAGGTAGTTGTTACATTTAGGTAATGGGTGGGATTAAAGGATCAGGTCATGCAGAATAAGACAGAAATATGAGCTTTATAAGTACTAATACACAGCCAATATCCCAGTAACATTAGCTACTAGTTAATAGTGAAAATTGGACCCTAAACTACCCTTACCACTACAAATACTGTCATAATATTTTAATAATGAAATATGCAACCAGGGTGACCATTTTAATTACATTTTCCATCATAACTCACAAACCTCGCTGTCACCTTTTGACATAAAAATCAAATAGACTTTGTTTATCTGACATCATAGTAATACATCGCAATATCAAATTGAATAAAATGTCTGTACAATGACCTTATTGATTTATTTTACATGGAACTAATTAAACGGTTTAAAGTAAGAGTGTTAGTGGTACGTACACTCAAGAGTTTGGTGTCTTTTATTAGCAAATACGGAATTTGATCAAGTGACAGTAAAGACATTTACAATGTTTCAAAAGATTTCTATTTCAAATACAGTAATACCTGAGCATAATCCATTCCAGGACCGAGTTTGTACCTTTTTGTAACGGGTTGCTCCTATCTCAAATAATTTTTTCCCATAAGAAATAACAACAACAAAAATCCGTTCCGGCCCTCTAAAAACTCCCTTATTAGTGCTAATAACAATGGAAAAAACATGGTTTTAATTAGTATAGAGTAGGGATGTGCTTTTCGACTAATTTGTTAGTCATTTAAACGAAAATTTTGTAACCGACTAGTCTAAAAGTAATGCCGCTAGAAATAAGGTCACTTTTCCACGGTGCGCTTTTCCTTCTGTACTGGAGTCTCAAAACTGCAGCTTTATGTAGCGAGAGGCGTGTGTGTCGTTTTCCATGGTGATGCCCGTGACAATGAGTTCAATAAACAAGTAAGAAATAAAAAAGTATATATCTTTCTTTCAGCTGAATGTGATCACAGTGACGGACAGAACGCATGGAAGTGAATGCGTTTTGTCGCTTAAAAGCCTTTATAATGATCATGTCAGCTGATGCGCGACAGGCGCCGCAGTTCAGAGAATCTGATCCGTCGGATTTACAGCACGTAAATTCAGTCCCTTCTCTAGAAATACATGACAGTAAGTATCCAGCGAAGTGGGAGAGGTTTATAGTTACAATGTGTATGTTGTGTGTGGTTACAATGTGTGGTTTAATGTTGCAATGTGTATCTGATATGAATAAAACACCTTGTCAGTTTATTGTTAGATTTATTATCACGGATTGATTTTCAAAATATAAATTTATTTTTTGCCAGTCCTTATGCGTATTTAAACGTCTGAAACCTAAAATAAAGGTACAGTAATACCTCGGTTTACGAGCGACTTGGTATACGAGAAAATCGGTGTACGAGCATGGAGGGTTGAATCGGTGTACGAGCATTATCTCGGTGTACGAGAAAAAATTTCCCTCACCCATGTGCAGTTTTGCGTCGAAAACATCCCTTCATCACCCCTTAACTCGTCCATTCAGTGTCTCTCAGTTTGGGTGCATCATTCACCACAGTGCATTATTTTATAAGTTGTTGTGAATATGATTACATGTGAATATGATGAAACTTTATTAATGGAGCATGTTACCAACACCACACATTGCATACTAATGAGACTCACGTGTGTTCCCAGTCCAACGCACCCAATGACGTTCTTAAAGGGCCATACACTTTTAGAGAACAGCATACTATAACAGTTATAACTCTGTACAGATCATGTACATAAGTGATTTACAGCGGTTTTACCTCGTGTTGTTGCATTAATTGTGATCGCTATTCTTCACGTTGTAATATCGTAACAAATGTTGAAGGAACTAGTTAATCTGTGTTCAATAAGTTTTAAGTTAACAGTCTTGTCACTTTAAGAGGGTGGGGTTTCAGTCGGCGCTAGAGAGAGTTGAGTTCTGAGGGATTAGAGAGAGAGCTCGTAAGCAGAGATAGTTTTGATTCTTCTGTTATGTACGGCGTGGGTTGAGGCCAGAACAGCAATCCGATAGTTCTCAATAAAATCTCTGAATGAGAAGGAAACTGTCTGGTTATTAAAAGAAGCAACGCTACAATGTAGTGAAATATATAAGCAGTAACCCCACCCCTCCTCCCCTCTCCTCTCGTCTCGATCATGCCAGCAGTGAAGAGGTAAAGTGTATGTTACAGTAAATAGTTAATAATGACAGTTAAACTCTAAAAATACTTAATTAGTATTTATATGAGATCTTAATGGTTATAATTTTAAATGTAATTAATAGGTTAAAACCAAAAAAATATTTAAAATGGGCATTTATGGTCGTGTGGAACGAATCAAGTGATTTTTAGTGCGTTCTTATGGGGGAAATTGTTTTGGTGTACGAGCAGTTTGGTTTACGAGCTCGCTCTTGGAACGAATTAAACTCGTAAACCGAGGTATTACTGTACGTGGTTGAAAACTGAATAGCTGTGATGTATGACAAACACTGAGTGCGTTCGTCGCGACCGCAGCGCCAGCCAACGCGCGAAAACGCGTTTGAATTTAGCAATTGATCACGAGACGCACGGATCGTTCTAATCCCACGATGCGATCGCGCGTGTCAGAGGGTTACATATAAGATTAAAACGTCATTTGAACAATAAAATCTCGTGGGTTTTTTTTTTCTCGTGTAGTCGACTAGTGTTTTCGGTGTCGACTAGTCGCACCCTGTACCGTGTAGTCAACTAGTCCAGTGGTCCCCAACCCCCGGTCCACGGCCCGGTAACGGTCTGCTTTGGCGGTGAGGAGGTATGTTTAATCTCGCGCGGACTCCTTTGCATTGGGTCGTCCATCTCGCTCGCACCCCTACCCCTAACAATCACGAGCGGCCACCGGTCCGCAGCAAAATTAACACGCGTTTACCGCATTATCCGCGGCACAAAAAAGGTTGGGGACCACTGGACTAGTCGACTACACTCGCACATCCCTAGTATAGAGACACCTAGCGCCGGCGTCTGTAAGCTGCTCGTATCTCACATCTTTACTCGTATTTCAAAGCAAAACATTTGCTTGAAGGCTTGCTCGTATCTCGGAGTACTCGTAAGTCAGGGCGCTCGTATCTCAAGGTATTACTATAAACTAGGTATTACTATAAATGCTGTTCTTTTGAACTTTCTATTCATCAAAGAATCCTGAAAAAAATAACACAAACACATTTAAAGAAACAGACCGTTTGGTTAGTTTAAAGCAGGGGTCTCAAACATGCGGCCCGCGAAACGATATTTTGTGTCCCGCGGGACCATATAAAAGTTTAATGTAAGTGTGGCCCGCGAGTTTTGAATGAATAGCGCTTTACCGCGTTGTGTGTGTGCGCGAAAGGTTCCTTTTTCGTGCGAGCTGGAGCTATACAAGCCAACCAATAACAGTGGAGTACAAGACTCCCGGGGGCCAATCACAGTGGAGTACATAACTCCCGGGGGCCAATCACAGTGAAGTAAATGACTCCCGGGGGCGGGGCATCAGCCGGGCTTGAGGCAGACAGAGAAACATAGCTGCCCGTGTAATATCACATTTGTCAAAGCCGTCATAGAATTATTACTTCTTATTGTGTTTGAAATTGAGCATGTTTGACTTTGAGCTGGACGAAGTGAATGTTACTGTTATCGGCGTTGGATTTAGCGTCATGCGGATTATATTTTGTTTTTCCATCATTTGAAATGGGCTGATTTGCGGGACATCGGTGTTATAATATAGAAAATAAAATCCAGTAAATAATGCCTCCGTGGCTGCATCCCATTGTTTGTATATAGTACATTTATTAATGGTGTAACACAGTCCCAGCTAATAATTAACAGTCCGGTAGCAGTCTCAGTATTTTCTACCATATATAAATGTTACGATGTTCATGTCATCAGGAAAGTATGGAAGCCCGTTTCCGCCACAGTTGAGAAAAAAAATTATTAAGTCATAATAATGAGAGGGTTTCTCATAATAATGACTTTGTATCTCGAAAAAATGAGAAAGTTTCTCACAATAATGACTTAGTATCTCGAAATAATGAGAAAGTTTCATAATAATGACTTAATATCTCGCAATAATGAGAACGTTTCTTATAATGTTGACTTATCTCAAAATAATGACAGTTTATCATAATAATGACTTAGTATCTCGAAAAAATTAGTAACTTTTTCCTCAACCTTGAACTTCAGTAAGTCCAAGTTCAGGTCTACTTACTGAGGATCATCTTCAAGCTATACTGAGTCTCAACTGTTTCCTCTCTCAAGCCAAATGTGGCTCAGCTGTGTGAGAGGAAGATCTGCAGGTCTCTGGCAGCAAGAAGTAGGCAAGACAAGTCATATTCAGAAGAACCGTTCATGTTCTTCAATACTCTGTTTATGTTCAGGACAGTTCATGCTCAGAAGAACCCATTGAAGTTAAAGAACTGTCAATAATGATGTTTGAGAAACAATGAGGTTCGCATAAAATCTTGGACTAGATCTCTCAATTCATTTGAATTACTGTTATAATTTCTACATGAATTTTTCGAAGCATCAAATTAGTAGTAGTTGCGTAGCCGTCAATGGAGGGAAAGAAACCTCAAACTTCATTAAAAAGATCTTCATTTGTGTTCTGAAGATGAACAAAAGTCTTACAGGTTTGAGACGACACGAGGTTGAGAAATTAATGACAGAATTCTCATTTTTAGCTAATTATCCAACAGCAGCACAACTCGCCATCCGATCGCATGAGCTTACACATGACAAACAATTACTGTATGAATAGTGCTAAAATAAAGCTATAACCCTTTTCAGTGAGAGAGAGAGAGAGCATTATTGGCCATTGAGTTCTCATTTTATACGCATTATATGTTCTAGCAGTATTTCTAGTAGAATTAAGAGTGTAAATGACTCACACAGCAGTCTGAAAGGGTCTCGGTGAGGCAGTGATATGAGCACAGTCTCCAGTCTCCTCTCGGTCCAGTCTTGAAGAACATCCAGTCGGTCTTGGTTTATCTCTTGAGGAGGCTGGAGGTTTTGCATTGGGTCAGACAGTGCAGTCAGTCTGGATGAAGACAGGACGGTTATTAAAAATAATAAACACACTTAAAGGGACAGTTCACCCAATGAAATTTCTGTCCTCATTTACTCATCCTCAAGTTGTTCCAAACCTGTATGGGTTTCTTTGTTCTGCTGAACACAAAATAATTTTTTTTTGAAGAATGTTTGTGAGGCACAATTGACTTCCATAGTATTGTTTTTCTCCTTCCGATGGAAGTCACAACCATATGGATACAAACACAAATATCTTCTTTTGTGTTCAGCAGAACAAAGAAATGCATACATGTTTGGATCATCATAAGTGAGAGTAAACAAGGATAGAATTCAGATTTTTCCTTGAACTATCCCTATAATAATATAAGTAATTGAACCATTTTACTTACTGTCCTGCTATTTTGCTGTATTCCTGAAATAAACAGTAATAGTTGCATTACACATACAAAATTACTAAAATATAAGTACCAAAATATGGATAATAAACAAAATTGCAATTCTCTCATTAGCTATGTTTCCATTCAAAGTTGCGAATGTAACTGCGGAAACGTTTATTGCGAACAAAGCCGTGTTTCCATCCCATGTGTTCAAGAGAACAATCGTCAATCCCTGGGAAACTGCCGCAAAATATCCGAAATAAAAATAGAAGTTGTCCATCATAAATGACTCCTGCCTCAGACGAAACGCAATAAACACTGTCATCTAGTGTTCGGATGCTGGTGTTTGTGAACGCAATCATGTGAGACGATTCTGAGAGGAACTAAACCAAATCATTCTGACCAACATTTGAGATTCTGTGCGATGAAACCGATTCTCTGGTTTGTCCATTAATCCAATCACATCCATTAGTTTTGTTGCGCATTAAGGGATTAATTCGGTAAAAGTGTTTCCCTCGTAGCACATGTTTAGATAGTTACCAATGAGGTTTTGAATCATTTATGATGATTTTTAGAATTTATTCGCATTTTGGTGTTTCTATCAATCACTTTTTGAATGGTTTATCCTAAAATTGAGAATAGAAACGGAAGGCTGGAAACACAGCTAATGATCCCTGCTGCTTGTCGTACCAAGATGAAGGCCTGGTCCTGGTACTGTGACGCCCCTTCAGCATTGCTTATTGCCTGCAAGGTGTTTAATACAGTCTGGCTAGATTTCAAGCTGCCCTGTAACGCGTCCAGCTGCTTTTCAATGCTTCCCAGCACTCGGTGCTCTTCCTGGGCTACACAGCGTAATGCCTCCGCCTCCTCTTGCTCCAGAGCCTCTCGTATGGCCTGATACTGCTGCAAAACCGCCGCACGCACCTCCTCCAGTCCCGCCTGCAACAATCAGGGACCGTGAGGGAAATAAGGGAGTTACTGCACAAAGAGTTACCATTTCATGCTTATTTGTTCCGGTGTTCATTCCTGTCTTATTTTATTTTTTTAAGTGATGTGAAGGTCAAGTATGGTAACCAATATTTGGAATTTGTCCATTTAACCCATCCAAGTTAGTGCACACACATTAGGAGCAGCGCGCTCGCTCGCGCACACACACACACACTGCAAATCATGGACACACACAGCCATTTTTTGTTGTGACACCAGGGGAGCAATTGGGGGTTGTGTGCTTTGCTTAATCAAACCAGTGACCTTTGGTTTATCCGTAAGACTCTCTAACCATCAGGCCATGACTGGCTTTTAAAGGTGATCTATAAATAAACATCTGTAAATAAAAATCATGGTTGATCTCATGTGTGAGATTAGTGTTATTTGATTTACTATTATAGTACTTTTAACAATTTTGTTATGTGCTTATAAATTGATAAACAGAAATGACTAATTACATTTCTATATAAATAATTATATTAATTCATTGTATTTATTTTTAACTTAAACCCATCTTGTTTCAGTTATTAGCCTTGGTAACATTTCTATTTTCATTTTTTTTTAAGTTGAAGTATTCCATCTAATTTTGCTATTTTATTTTAGGTTTATTTCAATTAAAAAAAAAAACATTTTCTAGTTGATGACAACACCGGATCGAAGAAAGTTTTTAAGTTTTAAAATCAATACATTTTAATAACTGTAAGATTCCAAAAATTATATATATATATTTTTTTAACTTTCTAAACTCCAATAATTCAAATCAACTAAATGATACACTCACACTTACCTGGGAACCTCGTTTTTTCTCACTGAGCTCAGAAAGTTTTTCCTGAATGGAGTTTTCCATCTTTTGTATTTTTTGCATCTCGTCCTTTAATGAGCCCTGAAAAATTAATGTTGATAAACTAATGAGCAAGAACAGATTAAACTGATCAAAAGTGAAGCAAAGATTTATAATATTATTTCAAATAAATGCTGTGCTGTACAGTAATACCTTTAGATACGAGCGTCCCGACATACAAGTAAACCGATATACGAGCAAGCCTTCGAGCAATTTTTTTTTCTTTGAAATACGAGTAAATAGTTGCGATACGAGCAGCTTACAGACGCCGACGCTAGGTGTTCTAGCCCTCACCTGTTCACTTCACGTGTTCGTTGACTTCTGTACGCATCTCCTGCGAGTCTTCCTGTGGTGTGTGTTATATACATTTATGGTGTAATTGCATATGATCTCCTATAGAGGGCCACCTTGGTTTCACAGCAGAGGTTACCGGGGGCGACGAGTGATTCATGAGTATTAAGCTGAAAGCACAGTTATGTGTGTTCAATAATAATAAATATGAGGTTCTGAGGCTATTCAATACACTACATGGGAAGAAACACTACACTTCCGTATTGTGTTTGCATTATCTATGATCATTATCATGATCTACGTAATCCCTCCCTCCTCCTCCTCCTCCTCCTCCTCCTCCTCCTCCTCCTCCTCCTCCTCCTCCTCCTCCTCCTCCTCCTCCTCCTCCTCCTCCTCCTCCTCCTCCTCCTCCGCACATGCTGCTACTGTATCGTCTGTCGCGAAGGTAAGAAACACATTTTATTTTATATCACAGGAATCCTAACATACTATAATTGGTACAGTATAGTGTGTATGTCTCTATAGTAATTAAAAACATGTTATTAGCACTAATAAGGTTTTTTTAGAAGGCCGGAACGGATTTTTTCCCCCTTATTTTTAATGGGAAAAAATTATTTGAGATACGAGCAATTCGAGTTACAGCTCAGTCCTGGAATGCTCGTATCTCACTGTACTTTTGAACTTCCTACTCATTAAAGAATACTGAAAAAATATTAAGCAACTACTTTGTTTAAAAAAAAAAATATATATATATATATATATATATATATATATATATATATAAATTTCGTTTATAACGTTTAATATATATATATAAACGCGTACACACATATACATATAGATATATAACCGA